>VZRW01004275.1:300590-447640 GCA_013398125.1 Aegotheles bennettii | reverse complement strand
TTGCCTTTTCTTCTTCTTTTTTTTTGTTTCGGTGAGCAGAGCTCCAGAGGGAGCTCCCCCCCCGTAAAAGTTTCGGGCACGGTCTCCTCTGTCGCCCGGTCCGGTGTTCGCTGGAGTGTGCGAATCTTCACGGACTTCTCATTGCCGAGCCCGGCACCCGGGGTGCCCCCCTCCCGCTTTGTCCCCAGGCTGGGTGCGCGGCCCGAGCGGGTGGCTCGGGGTGGCTCTGCGGGCACCGTCCCTGTGTGCAGAGACAAAGGTGATTGCCCAGCGTGCGGCTGTGTCCCCGCGCAGCTGGGCACACGCTGCCCCCGCCGCCGGGGCAGCTCCGCCGCCGGTTGTGCCCCCGAGCGCTGGGGCGAGGCGGTGGGACCGGGGGCTGCCCTGGGTGATCCGTCCCTGGGGCTCTCGCTGGCGAGGAAGTGAAGGTCTGGGGAGGGGGAAGAGGTTCCCCCAGAGCCCGGCCCGGGGAGCAGCGGCGGGTGCTGCCCCGGTCACCCCGCGGCGGGGTCCGGGAGCCGCTGGGCCGGGCCCCCGCTGGGGCTCCCCGGGAGAGGCAGCTGCTCCCCGGCAGGTCCTGAAACCTGCCGCTTCCATCGCACGTCCTAAATGTGCATGAAGGAATTAAACTGCACGAGTGAATAACAGCATTAGTTTCAATTAATTTTTATCCTGGCAACAATAAACTTTAAAAACAAAGCGCTTTTACATCCTTAATTAGTCTTGCTTCCCATCTGTAGTCTTTTAAGTGCCTGCTCCTTGATTTAACTTTGTCCCTCCTTCAGAGCCGCCTCCTTTTTCATTCTTTTCCCTTTTTTCTCGTTATCCCTTCCAGACTGCTGCCTGTTCCTTCCTGCAACCTTTCACCCCCCCTTGTCCCTCTCTGGCTGCTCTGCTCCGTGCAGTTGATTTCTGCTGTATTTTCCCAACAGCAGCAGCAGTATTGGTTACCATGGCCCCCAGCTATGTGCAGAGGTGGGAAAGCTTCATCCGCCCAAAAGTTCTTACACTTTTGAAGTCTTTCTTTTAGTAGGATCTGAAATGTATCATCTAGAGTGTGTATTAAATGAACAGTATTCCTGAAGGCTTTAGAGCAAGAAAGGCAACACCCTGGAAAATTCTGCAGTCTTTCAGCATTCTCTGCCCTAGGGTTATAGCCCTGGGCACAGAGCTGAATGGAGCTCTTACAACTGCCTTCTGTTTACCTTTTATGGTTAAAATAACAGCTTAGCAAAGAAGCAACTTCATGGAGAAACGATTCAGTGAAATCATCTCAAGCTGTAGCAGCATAGCTAGTTTAATCACCCCTAGAGAGCTGAACAACTGTGAGCACAATGGGACACAAAATCATTTTGTGTGTAAATGAGCATGGCATTGTGATTATTTCACTTTGCATGGGCAAATAGTTTTTACAAGCAGTACTTACGCAGTTAGCTTAGAAAGGCAGAAAAAGATAAGCTGGCTCTGAAAGATCTTGGTGTGTAATGTTTGAAAAACTAAATATTCAGATAATTTGGGAATCGGGCTATATTGATTTTGCCTTCAGCAGGTTCCTGTTACTTATTAGAGCAGAGTTATTGCCTGTGCCACTAGTTGGGATGCTGTATCCTGTTATAGGCAACTAAAGAGCAAGGATTATTTTACATGGTTTAATAAATGAAGTTTGTTAGTGTTTCTGCGATATTTACCCTTAAGGTTTGAATTTTCACATCAGTATTAGAAAATATGTGCATGAAGACTTTCACTGGATAAATACATTTAGGATTTTGCTTTGTGCATAAAATAAGTACATTACTCAGTGTGATGAATTTTAGCTGCATTTTACATTAAGAAGAGGAAGGAGTCATTAGAAATAGGGTTATGGTACCTTAAGAAATAAGAGGGTATTTATTTTTTTGAGCAGTAGAAGTGTTCTCAGGGCCGTTTATGTAATGCTTAACAATTATACCCCTTGATCATTTGCTTACACAAAAATGATTGAATTCCACAACTGTAATAAAATCGCAGGATTCATTTTTTTAATACGAATCCTCTCCAACCAGGGGAAAAGCCTGTGTTTTAATTCCCCTTCTCCTCCCCTCCCCCAAAAAGCCAGTGGCACCCTCAGCAAGTATGAAAAGCCATAAAAGTTTGAGAACTATTTTAGCTTTCCAGTGATTTTCTATAATTAAGTGTTTTTTCAGCACATGCTCTAGCTGAGAGATGCCAAAAGCAGAGGATTGTTCAAAAGGTCCCTCCAGTGAATAGTATAAATTAAATATCTACTGTGTGAGTATGGCCTCACTGAGAATCTCAGACTCTTTACAGATCAAGGAATTTACTGGTATACTAACATTAAACAAAATCCTAAGATAGCAGCAGTGTTTAAATATGCACAAATAGATTCAGATCACTTGATCTTTAGCTGTCTGTGCATATTTTAAAATTGAAGTCTGTATTTCCAGACAAATGGTTAAATGTAAGACGCGTTTGCAGAGGACTGGAAGTCCTTTGATTTCATTTGGAAATTGTAACAAGGGGTGCAGATGAGCCCTAATTAGGCACTTGTTTTGTGAAACTGTGTGAGATTTATTTCTAAGGCAGCTCTGTACCGTGCAAGGTCTGTACCTTTATCATTAGTGATAATAGTTGGGGTCTGAACAAAGACAGGGTTGACATTCAGCCCGGATCTTCTGACCCTTTCATTTAAGTGAAGGAGTAGCGAGTGAACGTGAGTTTACAGAGCTCTTTGGTAAGGAAAAAAAAACAACCTCTGTGCTGGCAGACAGATGAGGCACCCGCAGATTAGTAAAGGCATCGCTAAAATACTGTAGGTACTTACATACTAAGTTGTTTCTAAAAGTTAGTTCTTTTATTTATGCTATATGACATATTTACTGAAGATTGCCCACAACAGGCTCTTGTGGGAAACAAGAAAGCAGCGTCTTCAGTCATGAAAGGATTCAATCACTTCCCTTGAAGGTGGTGCTGTAGTAAAAATGTTAATGCCCAATTTCACATCGGCTGACACAGGAGTCCTAGGACAGAGTTGGTATTTGCTTCGTGTTCAGTGCAGATGTCCATCCAGCCTCCGAAGAGAAAAGGATGTGGATTCATAATGGGGTGATGTATTTCTGTGCTGTAGATACATGGAATTCTTAGGAGCTAACCAAGATGAAATGCAGTAAATGGAGATGTTGTGATGACTTTGTGAAGCTGTCCAGATGTATTCAGATTTTTCAGTACCTTTCTATATAGCTCAGAATTTCTTTTTACAAGGAATGTTGCTAATTGTATGTTCATCGAGTGGCGTAGCCAGGCATCTTGTGCAAAATTTTGCTAAGAGGAAGGCGAGACCAGCTTTAGCTTTCTAAGAAACATTATCAAAGTAATGTGGGAGAAATGGGAATTCACTTTGCCATGCTGCATGTAAAGTGCTTGTCAGATGTAAGGAAGAGCCTGGATGCTTGGTAGCATGCTTGGAGAACAAAATACCAAGAAAATTAGATTATATTCAGAAATGTCTTCAACTGTAATGTTTTGCATATGTTGCTTTACCCATGAGGGGGAGAATGGATGGTCATTTTCTTAAACTTTTATAAGGTTTTTTTCCGTTTGGCATGTATGCCATCTATACCAATTTAACTGGAATCAGCTTGGAGACACATGTTTCATGCAGAGTAAGCTGTGCTTTTCTTGCAGTAGAGAACTGAGGAATTTTCTTTCGCTATGGTTATCCTGTTTGTTCTTAAGACAGTTCAGTATTTTTTGTTTTGTACATCAGCTGAAGATTTTTTGGGCTTAATTTAGAAATGTCACTAATTTTCAGATATTTTTAGGGCAGTAAACATTAGGTGGGTTGTTGAATTCCTAATGTCACATGCCAGATTGTACAGTAATTTCTAACGCGTCTTGTCATGAAAGCATGGGTCAGTTTCTATATCTTCCTGTTTTCACTCTTTCCAGGTATTAATTGCTTTCAGTTTGAAAGCTTATTAGTACTTTATGTCTAATATTAAGGCTTAACTGAAAATTATCCATTTATTTCACAATTATTGAAAATAAACCAGAAAATTGATCTTAGTTTGATGTGAAATTTACTGCATGTATAAACTAAATGCCTTAGGTACTGAGGAAGTCACTAATTTAGAGGTGTCTCGTTACTGAGACAAACTTGCAAAAACCCCCGAATCCCAGTTCACAAATTGGTTATTCGTTTGTCAGGGGATATTTCACATCTAACACATAAGCCTGCGACCTTTAATTAGAATTTTGCAGTTTGTTTTATGCCCCTTGAGGCTGACACCTTGAAAAATTTTTTTCTTGATTTCTTATTGCTAATAAGCATCTTTCTCTTCCCCTCTGGTACTTTGAAGAAAATGATGCAAATACACTTAATTACAGTGGTGGCAATAATTTGTTAGCTGAATATGTGATCAGGCAGATGCAAAAATGATCTGATTAGATCTGTGATCACACTGGAAAGAAAGGTAACGCTGCTACATTTAAGAAAAAACTGTTCTTTTCTCCCTTCCCTTTGCAGGAGGGAAGAAGCATGTCCCGTCTGTCTCTAACACGGTCCCCGGTTTCTCCTCTGGCTGCTCAAGGAATTCCTCTCCCAGCTCAACTCACCAAGTCGAACGCTCCTGTGCACATCGATGTAGGAGGGCACATGTACACCAGCAGCCTGGCTACCTTGACGAAGTACCCAGACTCCAGGTAAGACCTTGGTGCTTTCAGGCTCGCTGGTTGTTCTGCTCATCGCGTGGAGGGAGGCATGTACCTGTGAGGAATGTTTCAGTGTGAAATACAATTTATTATATATTCACCAGTTATGAATAATTCACTTTCCGATTTATACAGTAACTTCACTGGGGTTCTACAGAAAAAAAAGCCTGTAAAATTTATGTATTATTTAGAGAGTCTATTCATTTTCTCTTTCTGCACATTTGAAGCACCTGTTGGTGTGCTGCCCTAGATTATTTCCAACTGCACCAAGCAACTTCTTTCCTTCACATTTGGGGGAAAAAAAACCCCTTTTTTTCTTCCTTTAAGAAAACAGAACATATCTGTTACACTGGGACTAATGGATGCTTCTGTCAGCCAGCCAAAACCCTAACCTCAGTGGTAGCAGTTGTGCCTCAGTGTCAGTGGTCATCTTCTCTGGGCAGTGGCCCAGTGACCAGCTCTGTCTGCCTGCAGCTGCAGACTGGGTTGAACCTTTGCATCCTTAAAGGCAGCTGATCTGTGCTGGACAGGTTGGTGATGTGTCTGACAAGGTCTGTTTAGATCTGGCTGGTATTATCACAGAGTGGACTAGAGATAATGTCAAATTAAGAATAGATGTGGCGTGAGAGTATATTTGTGTATATGACATAGTCTCTTTATGGTCTTCCTGGCTCCCAGTCCCATGGGGTACTGGGCACTGTGAAGGGTGGGCCATCCTAGGCAGCATCCAGCCTGTGATGGTAGCGTGGAAGGGACATTGTAAGGGTTAAAGCATATTTGTTGGAGCACTGTGTTAAAATCTACCTGATTGGAATTTACAGTCCTAATCACTAAAACAATTCAGCTTTTTGTCATCCAGACTGCTTATGGTTCAGGAGGGTGAGTGCCTCCTGGAACCCAGGGAAGGTGTGGATGTGCAGTGTTGGGGTGCCCTGCAGACTGGTTCAGGGAGGCACTACTGACACAAAAGCAAACCAGAGCCCAGGTCAGCAGCTTTCCTTGCCAGAGGTTTTGCTGCCTGCGTGGCCAGTGTTTCCATAAGGGATAGATTTATTTTTTTTGGTATGACAACCAGTGTAAAGCTCTAGTTTCATTTGAAGATTTTTCCTTTAAAAGGACTAGGGATTTCTGCACAGATTTGGCAGTTTCCCAAGCAATAAATGACATTTATGGAGACACCTTGAAATGCCTCTGATGTCATAAAGCATATGGCTGGGATTTCACTCCAAGGAGAGGAAGCTGCTGAAATTCTCTATAGAAAATAAAAAAATATTAAAATACTTCTATTTTACATCTAGGCCAAAACAATATGATTTTTCTGGACCGTGTCTGTTTAATGATGTTTGTGTGGTGGTACTTTAGTCATAGAGAAGAAGGCTCTTCAGTGGGGAGAGATTTGTAACGGAGAAGCAGACAAATGCTTCATAGTATAAAAAAATGCAGAGAAGATTCAGCAGTGTTAATGGATTGGTACATCTGTTTCCATATTTTAAAATACCACTGCTGACACAATTTTGAATGTATACCCCATATCAGACTGACTTAATAAAAACTTCAAATTTTGAACCTTTGTGAGAATATAGATAAATTCATAGTTTTTATTTCAAGAGAACAGAGTACTGATCTGAAGCCTTTTTTTTTTCTGTTCGCTAAATAACAGAAGTGCCTCTCTTCAAGTTTTGTACTTTGTTTAAACTAAAAGTACAAAGCTGTGACTGACCAGAGCTCACGTGCTGCCTGATGTTTTGCTGTGTATTGTCTTACGTTTGTATTGCTGTGTTATCTCAGAATGCTTGAATGCTTTCTCAGCTGCTGAAACTTCAGTTCTCACTGGAGTAACAAACAGCTTACAGGGCAAGACCTGTAAATCAGAAAGATTAAATAGTAACCATGTATATTATACCAGCATCCCAAGTAGAACGTATTGCTGCATACATTGTGAAGCTGGATGAAGGGTACACCTTAATTTTATTTTTTTAATATTTTTTTTTTTAATTTGGTTTTCTGCAGTGCTGCATCATAGACTTGGTTGGTTGTCCCCCATTGAGTCTGTCCTGCTCTCATTCCCAGTTAAGGCAAAGTACTTGCAGTTATTTCGGTGGGGATGGTTGAAGCTCCTGATGGTGCTTCACTGGCCTGGTGTGTATCATCTCCCACAAGGCACAGACTGTCTTTGTAGTGGTCTGGCTGGGAGAGAAATCCCGGGTCTCTTACAGGTGTAGGAGGAAGGAGATAGCTTTTCTGAGTGAGACGTCTGGAAATAATGCCAGAGCACTATTAGCTAATGCTCAGAGATAATGTGCATGGCCATACTCATCCACATGTAGAGCTTTCTGGATTATTCTGAACAGCATATTAAACTCTTGGTTTGGGCATGAGCTTAAAAGCTTCAAATTTAAGAAATCAAACAAATTTGTGGATTGTATTTTAGCAAAAGATGTAAGCATATGCTGAAATGCTTTGCTATATCTTAGCTTCAGTCACATAAAATACAGTTTGCACTCACTAAAATTGAAAGCTGTGGGAATAAACTTCCTGTTTGTTTGTGTTAAAACCTCTGTTTCTTTCTCTGTGCTTCAAAATCCTAAGTAGGTTTTTAGCTTGTAGTATATATATACTGTACATGTATGTTGAAGGACACATACAGGTTGTGAGCATGTGTATAAATAGTCAGTATAAATACACAGAGATACCACATACTAATGGAAAACAAAAAAATAAACCACCAAGTCATGTTTATCCTTCCATAGTATTTTGAGGAGGCCCAATCCTGTTAGGGCTGAACAGACTCAGTTCACATTGACTTCAGTGGGAGGGAAGAGCTCCCAGCAGCTTGCCAGATCAGGTCCAGCAGGAGCAAGTATAGGTATGACCAGTTCCTGCCTATACCTGCTCTCCAGTCACCCCTCTGGTATGATATAAATTACACCTGACAGCAGGCAGCGTGATACATTTCTTAATGTAATTTGTTAGGATTGACTGTGCTCAGCCCACTCGGCTGGCTCTGCTTGGCTGTTCCCAAGTTATGTGGTTGGCTCGAATTTGGGGAGAGGAAGGACCTGATTCTGGAAGTCTTACTCACGTGGGTGAATGGCTGGTGATGTGAGGTCAGAGGCCAAGCCTTGCATTTCAGTGATCCAGGAGTTGTTTCAGAGCAACTTTGACAAAGTCTTTGATGTTGTTTGTATTAATGCAGCTGCTGTGAGAAAAAGATTTGTCCATTGATTAAATTTGCATAAGTAAAGGGTGCCAGATTAGGGGGTAGACGCCCTCTTTCCAGTAAATTTTTATGGGCTACAGAAATCTCTCATCTAAAAAGGAGAAAACTTGAGCAGCACACAACTGGTGTGACCAAGGAGAAGAGGGCTAAACAGCTGTTGTCAAAAATGGTTTCTAAACCACTCACATTCACCTTATGCACTACTTTTACACTCTTTTACAGAATGCTTATGGTTGGAAGGGACCTCTGGAGATTATCTGGTCAACCCTACCTGCTAAAGCAGGTTTATCTAGAGCAGGTGGCACCAGGATTGGGTCCAGGCAGGTTTTCAGTGTCTCCAGGGGAGGACACCTTTCCAGTTGACTTTTTGAATGAAACACCACACAAGAAAGGAAGCTGGCCTTTCAGAGGATGAAAGGCAGGGAAAATTAGAAACATATAAAGTAAACTGTGATCAACAACAGCATAATGATGGTGGTCACGGAAGTTATCTCAGAAATAATATTATTAATCGCTCTTCCTATAGCTGCTTGAGGCTGCTTTCCGTGTGTATCCAAAATTGCCATTAAAGATAGCAAGCTTTGGAGGTACAAGGAGGCTGATGTCATCTCACCTGGATCTGAGGCTCAATTTCAATGGTTCATTTTCAGCAAGTTCTCCCATCAAAGCTCGCAACTCTGGTAGTTGCAAGTTACAGGTAGAAAGAAAAAAACCAATCTGTTGAATTCAGCCTAGTGACCCTTTACCATCAACATCTTATTTCTGAAGTAACTGGCTAAGTAGATAAATTACTCATCTTTGAGAGCATTTCCTCTAGAAATTCCATTCATGATTTCACCCAGAGGACCTCTAAAGCAGCCATTTCACACATTGACACTTGAATATGGATTTATATGACAGATTGTAAAGGCTGCAAAAGCTCTTGCACATCTATAAAGTGAGTTGCAAATTGTATTTATCCAAGGGAGCGAGACAGTTCTTACTTACATTTAAAACACAAACCCACACCAAAGGTCCAGGCTCCTAATGCACAGTCAGAAATACCCAGAGACATTGCCAGATCCTCCAGTCTTATTCCCAGTGAGCTCAGACATCTCACTGACTGCAAGTGGAAAAGACTTAGAAGTTCCAAATCCCTGTAGAGCACAGCCAGCCTCAGCTTCTCAGTTTCACTGGAAATTTTGATACCACTTTGAATTTATGTTGCAAAGCAGGACAAGATTCTCCATCAGAAGCCTGTCCTTTTCACATCCCTGAATAGTGCTTTTAACTGAGCATTGCTGTGAGCTCTTGGTGAGTTGTTCTCCTATAAAGGTAAATGTATTTACATTACATTCTTCGTCAATTAATATTTGTTGTATAATCCTCTATTAAAGACAAGTGCATTCTTTTGTTCAAGATGTATTTATAAAAGCTCATGATTTCGGTGGTGTTAGACAAAAGTGAGCAGGAATAATTTGAATTGAAGTGACAACATCTAGGTGGGCATCATGTGGGTGCACAGAGCCCATGGAGTCTCACCCTGACAGTTCATAGTGCATCATGTTTAGGACCTCCCTGCTGCCAACTTTTCCTCTTCAGGAAAACAGAGCCATTTGGTCCCGTTGGCCCAAGGCAGGCTGAGCCAGTGCTAACATAGTGCATGTCCTGATCTCAGCTTTTGGGGTGCCTGGGTTTTACTACCCCCTTCTCTGGAGTCTCTGTCCTCCAAAGAAAACCAGCACAGGCTTTATTAACTGTTTCAGAAACAAATGACCTTAACTGTTACAAAACATAGAGTTTTCCAGGCATACCCCTGCCTCGCTTTCCTCTGAACCCATGGACTTTTTTGGTGATCTACAAAGGAGTCCCCTAAAGCACAGACATGTCTTCTCTGAATGGTTCTTGTAAAAACTGTCATTCTTGTATAGACCTACCATCAGACAAGCTTTCCTACCATTCTAGCTAACTCTGTAGGTATCTGTGGTTTTTAATTCCCCTACTTTTTCCTCCAGCACCTCCATCTCTGGTTGCTGGAGCTCAGCACTGACACCTGAGATCATCTGCTTCTCCCTTGTTGTCTGCAACCACACCAGGCTGGACTGAGTTCAGGGGAGTGATCTTACTGCCTGAAAACAGTGTCCAATTGGCAAATTTTGTCACTTACCCCACGCTGGCACAGTGAGGAGGTAGATCAGTCCTTAGACAAGGCCTGTAATCTGTACAGGTTAAGTGGAGTGAAGACTGGATTTGTTCATAACCAAAAGTTGTTGGTGGCTGCCAAAGCACAGCACATTCAAGGGCAGCATCCCAGGCTGGAGCAGAAGTGGTGTCAGCTCCCCTGGGCCAGCACAGCCTCCTGCCAGCCCCGTGCTGCAGCAGTCCTGCACCACTGTGGCATCAGTAGCATTCATCCAGACTTGTGTCTCCCAAACCTCTCTGTGCCTCTGCCATCCCACACTGCCCACCCACCCAGCATCTGTATAGTGTCTTGATCCTCTTCAGTCTCTTCTCATCCCTGCATACCCACTAAATGATTCATTTTTTTAAGCACAGTGAAGAACATAGATGTGTTTCATGTTTGGTAAGGTACCACTCTTCCCACCAAGGTCAGTTGTTGAGCACCCTGTTCGTGGAGAGACACCAGGCTCTGAACTGTTGTGTATTACCCAGAAGGCAGAGAGTTTCTGAGTCAGAGCCAGCAGCCCACGTTCAGGCAAAGCGCTACAGAATGCGTCTGCATGCGAGCTGCAGCACAAAGCTCATTAATTTGAATAGGTATAGTGAACTTCAACCATACTCAGACTTTAAAGCAAAACACCTGAAGAGGCAGGAGCAAGTGTTTTTCCTGCACGTTACAAAAGCTCAGAGATGCAGGTTACGGGCAGGGTGCACAAGCACTGCACACACGTAATGACTCTGCACACCGGCGTGGCAGCTCTGCAGAGAGGGGTGAGCCTGCCAGGGCTCCCTGGGGCTCTGCTGTTGGTTAAGGCAGTCAGGTGTGTGCTGCAGATGAGAACAAGTAAAGGAGGAGAGAGCCGAAAACCAGAGGTTTCAGTTATATGCAGTGTCTTTTCTGAATTAACACAAGAATTTTCATGGAGATTAAAATCATTTTCAGTTTCATTTCATGCACCTGCAATTTAGAGATAAATCTCTTGAGTTATTTGGTTGTTGACTGGGCAGATCTCTCTTTGGTATCCAAGGGAATTCTGACCAGCAGAACCCTTCAGGAAAAAAGAGCACCTTTCCCCTTCCCACCCTCTGTTGGTCCCCAGTGTGCCCGTGGATGTTGCACTTACCGGGGTGGGAGCTGGAGCAGGCGGAGGAACTCTCATTGCCAGGCAGCTGATTCAGATTGTGTGAAATGCACCAGTCTTCCCCATCTGCAAAGCCAAGCATTGCTGTTCTGTGTGGGTGCTGGGTGGCTGTGGTCACACAAGTCCACAAGTGCTTTAATAAGCTCTGGGAAAGGTGTGAAATGTTCGTTCCTATGGGCAGACATGCGTTGCTGCTGGGATGCATCCAGCATAGCTCCTGGGCAGAGCATGGTGGTTGGAGGTGAGGAACCATCTCCTCTTGCAAACAGGTTGTCCAGAGCTGCTATGACAGGAGTCACACCAGTGCCAGGGCTGTGAGCACCAGGACATGACCTGTGCCAGAGGAGGGGCACATGGCTTGGCCTCTATGGGAAATAAAAATAATCTTTAACAGGGATGTAATTACAGCTGGGAATGATGCTGTCTCTAGCTTTCACTGATGGGAAGAAGTCCGGGATTCAGAGTCTGGCAGAGCCCATGGAAGCACACCATGATAGCAGATTTCTCCACATTACCCAGCTATTGTTGCACAGCTGGAGTGGTGGTTTTGATGCTAAAGGAAAATAGTGCCTGTAACCCTAACCCTTCACCCCAGTGACTTGGTGAAATGGCAGGGAAGGAATTAATATGGAAACTGATGCTTCAGACCTGTCTGTGTCCACCTCTCCAGGATCTCCTACTAACTGGCATGTAGGGATCCCCAACAGAGCTGAGCTGTCGGCGGTGGTAAAGGTGTTTACTCCTTCCTGGACTTCATAACGGCTGCCTTGCCCAGCACAGCTGCTGCCTGGGCACTGCCTGCAGGCTCTGGAGAAGAAAGCAGAGTTTACCCCTTGGGAGTACAGATCTTACGGTAATTGGGTGCTGAGACTGGGCCCTGTCAATGAATGAATTATTTGTGTGTTTACTTGGAATATTTGATGAAATGTGCAAGAAAATGCTGCCTAGCTAGACTCTGATGGAGACTTCTTTAGAAATTATTGTTTCTCTGTATTCATTTGCAGCATAAATGGTTATTTTGGCATCTAGGATGGGGCAGACCAAGCTAGTAATGGAGAAAAGAAGATAGCAAATCAACAGTGGTCTGATTTACAGAAATAGAATTATGGCTGTGGTGCTATGCCTGGCAAAAGATGTTAAAAAACCCTTAATTTGAGAAAACTGCACATCCCTATCCAGATACCAGCTTACTCAGCTCGGCTAGTCAAAAGGAAGAACGGGCATCACCATGCAGCCTGGCTGTGGTCTGGAGGGGTGTCACTTACCCCTTCCCCGAGGAGTCGAGAAGGTGAATGTTGAACAGTGTCTCCAGTACCTTTGGTGTAAAACCCAGCTGACCTTGTCTCATTTTCTGCAATGATGACATAACATAACAATAACAGTTACACTTAGCACATTAGTAATTCCCACCCTTCCTGCTTACAACAGGTTGAAAACTAGTCTGGTTTATTAAAACTCACAAAGAGAAGCCAGCAGACAAGGAGACCAGAAATTCAACTTTTCGTTTGGTTTTTTTTCTTTTAGCAGTCTGTAGCTGTTTGTGAGGTTAGTTGGTCAAGTACTTTGGCTTTTCTTTCATTGCTGTTTTTGCTTACTACTCACCTGACAGGGCACTTTGGTGCCAGCAGCACAATTTTAAGTATTTTTCAGCAGTCTTTTTTAGAGCAGTAACATGAAAAGCATCAGCAGCATATTTTGAGAAACCATTCCCATAGGATGCCGTGGAAGCTGCCTGTCTCCTCCTTTCACGTGCTGCTCATGGAGGTGGCTTCCTGCCGATGAGCGTGGTGTGAAGTTCTGCCCCTGTGCTCAGGCTCACAGGTGTAGGAGCTTTGCACTTAAAGCAAAGGGGAATCTCCCCGATTGATTGCTTCTTCTGTGCTGTGCATCCAGCTCCCTCATCGCATGGAGAAGAGTTATGTAAAGATGTGGATTGGGTAGCTTTGTACTGGAAATCGTGTCCTGAGGTCACAGCTAACCACTGTAGCAGTGGAGCAGATGAGGCGTTCCTCTTCATCGTTGGTCTTTGAAGACACGTCACTGGTGTTTGTCCTTTGATTTATAAAGCCTGCAATGGCAAGTAGACCTGGTCTGCTTAGGGGGATATTTCATGAACTACTTAAGAAGTTTATAAAACAGACTCCCTAGATTATGAAGCAAGGGGGTATCTGTTTTGTAAGGAACATGTTATGAAATGAATTTTTCTCTAGGCCTAACTTAATTATTTTAATGATCCCACTGGTGGCTGTCGTAGGTGTCGTTCTATATATATTTTTTGACCTACATGCTTGTGATCATTTATGAAATCTAAGATTTAAAAATACATTGGACCTTATTAATTCCTTGCCTACTCTCACTGAAATAAACGGAGGTGATTTGGATACTGGTACATTGGGCCAAAATCTCTTCCAGTGAAGTCATCGTTGAGTTTTACTGTAAGCTTAAATGGAAACAAAGTAAGCCCTATTCTTTTAGAAGACTGCTCTAATAATAAACGTGGCCAAAATAATCCCTTGTGTAACCCTGCTGACCTCTGTGGAGTTACATCAGGGATATTTACTGATGTGATGTATGGAGAGGAGTTACGAGAACCTGAACATTGTATTAAGATGCTTCTAGTGGGTATCCACAGTACTCGGTCTCAAAAACATCTGAAGGTCAAAACCAACAGTCAAATGAAGAGAAAGCATCCTGCACTTCAGAGTGCATGCATGTACTTTTCCTGGTCCAACGGCCTTCCAAAAGAGGTAGATGACTCCGCTGGTTTTGAAGAAGTTACTCCAAATTTGTACAACTGAAATCAGAATTAATCTATTCATGGGTTAATACATTCTTTAAGAACAAAGTGCATATTTAAATAGAAGAAATAGGCAGGCATGCAAACACAGGATTCATGTGTGGAAGCATAAGGCAGGCTAGATCTTTGGAGCACAGAGTAGCAAGGTGGTGTGGAGGATGCCAGGCTGTAGCTGACACAGGTCATGCCCCGTGCTGCTGCGAGCCACATGGACTTTGCCAAGTTTCTCTGTTACGTGAAATGTAATAAATTGATGAGTATACCTATTCCTTGCAGCACATCAGCTTGTTCTTTTGTGCTCTACTGACATGAAATGCATAAGCTGCTAACTGGAATGGGTAAGTATTGTCAATCACTCTCATCCCTGGTATAACTCCATAGGTACAGAATTATACCAGGTTGGTGGCTCTCCTAATCCAGTTTGACAGCTGGGAGAAGCTGCAGAACTGGAATTAAACTCCACTTATAAACTTGTATCTCCATGCTCTGTCCACCAAACTGCCTACTCCTTCACCTCATCTGCTGTGATTAGGCTCAATCTTATGATGCTAAAAAAGAAATGACACCTGTAAACATTTTAGAGGGGTTTGTTTTTTGTTTTTACCTGATTTGCTCTCACTTGAAACTCTGTCAGGCAGGACAGCTATTAGCGCCGCGTGCATGCACGATTGCATTCCTTAGTGATGCAGTCACTGTGACAGCTGCCTGCCTGGCAGAGCCGGGCACCAGGGTGGATAGGCTGAGCAGAGGTATTCTGCTGTTCACCTGTACTGTGTTGATTTCACTCTGCTGCAGTATGGTATGCATTCAAAGGCTAAAATTGCTGCTTTTTTATCTGCTGAGGACTACATAGAGCAAAACCTGAAAGGAGTCCTGCACGTGGATGCTGGGAAGCTCTTATGCAGCATTTGCACCGTTGCTCTTGGTCAGACTCAGGAGGGATCAGTTGGCAAGCACTGGAAACTGAGATTTGCATCGTAAAGCTGAAACGCTGAAGGAATCCCAGTCCAAAGGGCAGGCTCCCGTTACGCCTCTCCTAATGGAGTGCAGATGCTACCAGTGCTGCAGGTAATCTGTTTAGATCTGGTAGATGCTTTTGCAGCAGCAAATCTCTCTCTTGAGAAAGCAGACAGTGAAAACCAGGGGCTCTTTTTTAACCTCTTTGGTGTCATACTGTGTTATGCCAACCAGTTGTACTGGTGCGATTTACACCAAAGGCTGCAGCTCTGGCATTTGGGGAGTGGGGTGAGCCTTCCAGGAGACCACTGCCTAAATTCTGCCACTGCAGAACTTGCATACAATTTCACTGACAGATTTGGCTAGTGGAACTCCATGGGAACCAGTAGATGACAACAGGGAAACTGGGTCCTCTGCTTGTGCTGGGTTTGTCTGGGAGGGAACGAGGGCTGAATTGGGGCCAGTAATACTTACCACTGCTGTTCAATGAAGAAAAATTTCAGTGACTGCTTTTTAATCTTATGGGGGGAGGAGGGTATCACACATAGGTTTGTAACCAGTTCGAAACATATTTCCTTTTCTGTTCACATCCAGTTACAATCTGTTTGTAGATGCAAGGGTTAAAGCGGGGGCCTGCTTCTGCTTTCAATTAAATCAAAGGATGTTTCTGGCCTTGACTTCACTGGGACCAGAATCAAAGCCATAACCATAGTATTGTATTTAAGAATGAATCTATTGCAGTCACATAAAAAAGCCAGGTTCAACTTTCAGTATTTCATCAGAATCCAACAGTTAATGGTTTTCTTCTTATTTTAAAGTTTTTGCCAAGCTTAATTCTGTAGAGCAAGTGTCCTCTGTGCAG
The DNA here is from genome assembly GCA_013398125.1 of Aegotheles bennettii. Lineage (NCBI taxonomy): Eukaryota > Metazoa > Chordata > Aves > Caprimulgiformes > Aegothelidae > Aegotheles > Aegotheles bennettii. The sequence continues at coordinate 431,795 of VZRW01004275.1, read as the reverse complement.
CAGGTGTACTGCTGTCTCCTTCCTCAGCGTGGGTTCCCTCTCCATAGCCCCTAGACAGGGGCTTCTCCTTTTTTCAGGAGCATGGCTGTGGAGCCAGGTGTACATGTCAGTGGGTCGCTTCCTCTCTGTGCCTGCTCTTTATCTGCAGTAACAAAAAACCCGCTGGAAATTCCTCTTCACTTCTGCCTTTCATCTGCCAATGGCTTGGGCTCACCAGCAAAAAATGTTCCTTGGTGTGGATATATGGGCTTTGGAGGTTGTTTTCCCTTCAAAATAGCTTTTCAACAAACCATTCTTGATGTGTTCAGTTTCTTTAAGTGAACAGTCAGGAAAAATATATTGGGTACAGCTTAATCAAATGTAAGAATAAACAGGAGCATCATTCATTCATCACTTTAAGTGTGATAACAAAAATACAGATAGAGAGAACTGGATGCATCTTCCCAATCACATACATGCTTGCAGAGAATTATAAACAGTTACAGTCTGCTTGTAACTCCCTGCAGTGTCTTTGTGCCAGAGTGAGTGGTGATGTGAGCTATACTGGAGGTGTGCAGTACTATAATTGCAGCAGTGTTACATTCTGGGCCTGAGCAGAATTGGTGTTTACTCACTGGAGGACAAAAGGATGGGCTGCAGGAAAAGCAAATAGAGGAAGAATGCAAGATAAGTAATTTTTTTTCCATATTATCATTCTCAGCAACAGAAGATCTTTCCCAGTTTAGCAAGTAGGCATACCAACCAAATGCCCAAGCAGCGTGAGCAGGTTCTTTTAAGCAGGAAGGCTGGTATTGTCCTGTTCACAGCAGTGGAGAGTGTCCCGGCGCAGTGGAGGCTGGCATGGGCACCCAGAGTCTGGTATTCCTGCTCATCCCAGAGAGCTGCAGGACTGCAGAGTCCTGGGCAGCCTGTGTCTGGGAACGCTTTCCTGTGGATCTGGACAGAGCACTGGAACAGTCTGCCCAGAGAGGTTGTGGAGTCTCCTTGGCTGGAGACATTCAAACCCCGCCTGGATGCATTCCTGTGTGATGTACTCTAGGTGACCCTGCTCTGGCAGGGGGGTTGGACTAGATGATCTTTCGAGGTCCCTTCCAACCCTAGAATTCTGTGATTCTGTGATTCTGTGAAAGAGCTGCTCAGCTCTCATATGCCTAGGATCAGAAGTAAAAGGCTGTGGCTCGAGCAGATTAAGTATCCTAGCTGTTCACATGAGCAGCAGGTACCAAAGTGAATGTGTTAAGTGTCACCATTTACACTTTACAAAAGGTTCTGTAGCCCTCGAATATAAGTCCCTCTTTCTTCTGCTGTGTACTGACACATTTTAGTTTCACAGCACCCACACATGCAAAGGATGCGGAGGGCCAGACACGCACCCAGAGAGGTAAATGAGTTACATCTGAAATTTTCCCTGACTTCACTGAGTCCCAGTGGGAGTTTCACTCTCGACTTCAAGGAGCAAGGATTTAGCCCATTTATATTAAAATATAACTAGTATCTGCATGTTTTTCAGCCTCCCAGCATGCCCAGTTATACAAGGGTGGTGGTAATGGAAGTAGTGTCCAGATCTAGTCAGATTTTAAAATCTTAGTGAAAATACTGAGTTGGCTTCCACTTGCAGTTACAGCAAGTGGGTGAGCAGCAAGAGAGCTGGCATTTGGTGCAACCCTGTTCTCATCAGGGCCCTCATAGCACCATGATTTAAGGGGAAGGGATGGTTAAAGGAATAGCAAGAAAAGGCTTGTATAGGCAGGTATGTTTTATTTGAATTGTGCATCTTCTCATGTATTAACAACAACTTAATTCTCCCGAGTGCCCGCAGATCCCACAGAGCTTGAACTGAAATGCAGTTCTTGCAGGATTGGGACCTTTGGGAAACTAGGGAACAGTTTGGAAACTAAGATGCTACTTTATGAGTTTGTTTTAAATGAAAGAATTTTTCTTCCTGCATTGATTTTCATGGCCAAAATTCAGTGTAAATTCTCTGTTGAGAAAACATGAAAGGCCAAGAACTGCCGCAGAGCTCAAATCAGAGCAGCAGCGACAATGCCATAATAAAAACAGGATACTTTTGCAATATATTTGTAACTTGTATTAATATTTTTAATCTTCACCAACTATTTAGTCAAAAGTTCAGTTAGAATGAAGTAGAAGACACAGGAAGAGCAAAAGTAACCCGAATTTTATACTGGAAAAAATTATACTGGAAATCTAGCTAACGTGCTGCTTTAACTAAAGATGTAAGTCCACAATTTAAAATAAAGAGGAATTCCCAAACAGATAGGTACTACCTACAGTGTATGAACTTCTGTGCAGTTACCGGGACTTCTGCGTATTTCACTAAAAGGATAACATTTAGCTCCTACCATTAACAACTTCTGTGTTTTGAGGCTTCATATTACATTGTAATATTATTTGGTTACTTTTATTAAAAATATGCAAGTCAGGCAGACTCTGCCCTTCTCTCTCTGCCCAAGTAGTTACTGCTTGTTAGGAATAGGGGTGGCAGAACTGGCATATCTTGAACTACAGTAACTGCAACCTCTCTGCTTGCGCTGGGCTGCCCTGCATCTGCACACCCACCATGGTCAAGGCCTCTGTTTTCTGGTCATAGTTACCCCAGAGCAGCTCAGCCAGACCAAATGAATGCAAATGGCACGGTTAAGCATAAAAAAAATAATGGGAGGCTGTTTGTCACTGTCCCTGTTACAAAGGATGAACAAGCCATGTCAGTGGCACATAGGGAACTTTTAATGGAGAAATGCAAATTGTGCCTGTATTTGAAAGTGTTTTTTTTTCTTGTTAAGCACAGCAGATGCATTTTGTGACTGGCAACTGAAATGAACGTGGTGGGATGCTGATGTGTGTAGCGAGCGAGTGCCATTCTGTCTGTAGGTGTCTGCTTAGCCTACCTGTAAAAGTGGTTTTACACTGAATGCAGTGAAAGGATTTGTAATACAGCAATTAACATACTACAAACTGTTTGCTTAGTGAACTCTTTTTGTAGCTGTTAAAATAACACACTAAAATATACAAATGCTACTTTAATAAGGCAAAATAAAATCTTCAGCCTGGTGGAGGGCTGGACTCTGCCACCGTTACTCATGGCTAAGCAGCACTTTGCTCCTGAGCTATTGACTCCCCGTGAGATAGGTAGCAGAAGCAGGGCCCTGGGGAACAAATGCTGCTGATTAAGTTGGGACAAGTGGCCAGTGCTGATGGGCCTAATCCCAGTATCCCAAGGAGGTGAAGGGCTTGGGGTTAATACTGTTGTAAAGCTGGTGGGAATGAAAAGCCTGGGAAGGAAAGTTTATGGGAGCCTCAGTTCCTTTAGTTTCTGGTCTGCTTGTATTAACTGTTTGACCACTCTTCCTTCTCCTCCGTCAAGACCTGATGGGAGGCTTGGCCACACAGATGCAAGACCAGGGTGGCTCTTGACTACCAAGAGAATTTTTTAATGCAGAAAAGACACTGGCTTCTCTACCTGGGATTAGTGTTTCCAATTTCTTGTCTTAACTGCTAATTTATGCATAGGCAATAGCGTCTCTGCAAATTAAAAAATAAGTGTCATGTATCAAAATCTAAAAAGACATATATATATTCCCATGAAATTATATATCAAAGTCTCCCAGCAAACTGTTTTAAGTGGGGGGACAGGCTGTTAGCAACAACCGGAAGAGAAAGAGCTGCAGGATCTCTTGTCCTTACCATGAATGCTGTGCGCTATTTCAAAAATAATAGGTAATTTCCAGTTCAGTGGATTTTATTACCTGTTGCTTCAGTGGACTTTAATTGATAGTAACAGAGAACTGAAAACATAATTGTCCATGCCTTTGTTTTAACTACAAAATCTATTACATACCTGATTTTGCTTTTTAGTGATGGTATAAAAAGAAGAGAAAAAATCCTTCCGGAATTTCCAAAGACTTGTTCTACGTGGTAGATGATAATGTTCTTTATGGATTATTGACTTTTAAAAATACATGTTGATACTATATAGACCAGCTGTGATCTATTGCAAAAATAGCCTGAACAGCAAAATATGAAGTATTAAATCTAGGTAATAGATCCTGCAGTTCCTTCAGGTGCTTAATAGTTAATGAGTGTAATATCCTTTGAAAGCACTGCAAAGTGAGCATATGGCTCAAAAAACTCCTGTGGCGTTCCAGGATCAGTGTAGGAAGCAGGAACTGGAGGTTATAGGAACTGGAGATGGATAAAGATTACTTTTTGAGTTACCTCCTCAATCCCTCTGCTGAGATCAGACCATGCTACTTGATGCTCTTGTTAAAAATTGAGAGAGGGGTTCTGGGGTTCAGGCTTTAGTATCTCCATATGGTTCTTGTGGGTCGGTTTTCTACTGGAATATCTGGTTGTACACTTGTGCCATCAGGATTGAAGGGTTCGGGGCTGAGCGATGCCTGTGTAGGGTCAGGCAGTTACCTGCAGGACACTGGCATCCGAGGCTGCCCTGCTGAAATGCAGGTGGCTCACCCTGGTCTTGTAGGAGTGGTGGGAGAAGGAGTTGGAGGGTGGGGTGGCTTGAGCATGCACGGAGCAGTGACCTGCCTAGCACTGCTGGCTTGGTGCCTGCACTCCGTTTGGATCTGGAAGCTGGGACGTGATCTGGGCTTGCTTATGCTAGAAACCCCCTTTGGGGCATCTCTCTGTGTCCTCAGGCACAGGAACACGGTCCCAGAGCTCACGTGGCTGCTTGGATTTCATCGTTTGCAGAGCAGCAGTTTATAGCCCCAGTTTAAGACTTGTCAGACTCTCACACACACTTTTCCCCATCACTATAGAAATATTTAAAAGATGCTTACAACAAAATTCTCCTCAGCTCAAATGCCCTCTGAGCCAAGTGCACACCTGAAGTGACCCAAGGTGGTCAGGATGTTACCTTTGATTAGGATGGCTCTGGCAGAGCAGTGTCCCCCACGTACCGCAGCCAGGTCGTGTGCGCACAGACCCTCCTGAGCACCGTCATCCCAGAATGAGAGAAGGGCTTAAAATCACTGGTCAGGTACACAGGGTGTGAAAGTATGGTATAACCATACAACAGAGCTTTGTTTATGGACTTTTCAGCTAATTATGGCTGAAGTTTTAAATTGAGGCAGATCAGAAAACCTACTGCAGCCAGATGCACCCTTTAGCCATGTTCCTCGCCGTACAGGGCGTGAGGGAGCATGTGTCCTGGGAGAGACAACATTTTAACACCTCTCCCTCATAACTGCATCAGGCCAGAAGGCAGAAGAAACCTGTTTGCTGCTCAGCTGGGTTATCCCTGTCCTCCTCTGGCCAGCCCTGCCTGCCTTCTGAACGAGTTGGGTGTTCTAACATACCTCCCTGGGGAAAGCAGCTGCAGGTGCCATCTCCATTACAGTTTGCTTTGCTGGGAACTTGTGCACAAACCCAGGCAGTTTTACAGTAAAAATAATGGAAATGTGGAAAACCCTACTGCAAAGACCTGCAGCACTGTCTGCTGCCCACCCCAGCCCGTGCTGCTGTGGCTGGGATGAGCCAGCTCCTGGCACAGGGGCACTGGGTAGGGCACAGCCGTGCCGGCTGCTTTCCCAGCAGTTCCTTTCCTGTGCAGGGATCAGGCTTACAACAGACACAGCCACCCGGGCAGCAGTGCCAGACACAGCGCAGGGCACTCCTGTCTCTCAAGCACCTCTGCTCCAATTCACAGCATATTTTTCTCATCCAGGCAGATAAATTCTATCCTACCCACCTTGAGCAAATATTTAAGAGCTAAGCAGCGCGGTGTGTGCTCAGCAGCAGTGACTGGACTCTGCTTGTACCCCTGGGATGCTTTGCTAATGTGTCCCATGGGGCAGTTTTAGGTCATGCTCAGGTGTTCCGGCTCTAAACAACCCTCTTCCTCCTCTGTGGCATTCCCACAACTGCCTCCTCCTCCTCCAGCTCCGCAACAGGGCCCAGCAGCCGAGCACACCTGACAAAAGGCAGGGAGAGCTGCAGAGCTGGTGGAGCTTTGCTGTGCTGCGTGGAGCAGGGGGGTGCACGGAGGAGTGGCAGGGACAGGGCAAGGCACCAAGCACAACACAGACCCACATGCTTGCAGGATCCACAGATGGGAATTTCTCTCTTCTCCCCCTCTCCTCCCACAAAATTAGGAAGGAGATGCATTTAAATGACAGTTTGCTGAAAAGTGCACTCCCTGCTGATTTGACATTGGGCAGAAGAAGTGTCTACAGAATCAATTTTTAATAAATGTAAACAACTGAATTATGAATGACAAAAATATCACTAAACAATGAAATATTAATCATGTAATTACTTAAATTAATACTCCTAGTGCAATGTTGTGATAGCGAGTTTACTCACAGTGTCCCTGCACTGGCGGGGCGGGCGCAGAGGGGACGGGAGCGCAGTGTGCCCGGTGGTGGGGCTCGGGGCCAGACGGCTCTGCTGGTGCTTGCCACAGCCCCAGCTGCTGGTTGGCCCACAGGTCCTTCAATACTGGGTGCTCCTCTTAAAGCCTCCGGAACCAGATTTATTAAGAACTTCCATTTTCTGTTCAAAAAGAGAGCTGTCAAGAAAATGGCTAAACTGGCCCCAAACCAGAAAGCAACCACCCCCCATCCCTAAAACTTCCCCATCCTAAAGTGCCATTAACCCCCCTGGCAGCGGTGTGTGATGTGCAGAGCTGCGGCTGTGCTCAGCCATCATCTTGGGAAGACTGCGGGTGCTCCAGAGGAGCTGGGGGTGCAAAATGCCCTGCCTGCTTCTAAGATGGAGTTGGGTGAATTTATGAAAGAGATGCTGTGCCATGAGCTCTGCTGTGGGGGCTGCAGTCATTGCCCTATGGGCCCCCTCTGTGCCCCCATCTCGACAGGAGCTGCAGGGACCTTGCGTGGTGGAAGGGTGGTCACCGGCGTTACGGGGGGGTGGGAGCAGCAGCCATCTGTAGGTATGTGCACACAGCACGGCGCTTCCTCCGCTGCCCAAGAAACTGAGAAAAGAATTTACTGGCGCTCTTGTCCTTGTGGGTTGGCTGGCTGCGTTGTTTGTTTTTAATCTAATAAAAGGAGATCTTAATATCATAGTAAAATGGGTACAAAGCTGGAAACTCACCCCTTGGCGTTTTGGCGAAACATTATTGAAAATGTAAAAGCCTTTAGCAGAAACAACAGAAGCACAAAGAAATTGCAGAAATAGGATCAACAGGTTGTGTTCTGGGTGTTGGGAGGAGTAGGGAAGAGCATCCAGCTGGGGCTCGAGGTGCTGGTGAGACCTGCTGTGCTGGAGGCTGCTCACCAGCCCCACTGTGGCTCTGCTCTGCAGGGACACGGTGCAGCGGTGGCCGGGAGCAGGGGCCCTGCGAGGGTCGGGGTGGGCAGCACTGCAGGGTGGTGGCTGAGCAGTAGGGAAGAGCACATTGCTGGGAAGGCAGGAACAACTGAGGAGGGGGAACAGACAGTGTGAGCATAGCAGGACCTGGCCAAGGAGGTGGAGGCAATGGAAAGGCAAGCTCGCTGTCCTTCGGCTTGCAGCCACTTGGATTGATCCTGGCTTGGTCTGCTCCCTGTGTGGAAATTAAATCTTGGACCAAAATTTTAAGAATGTTTTTAAATTAGAAAAGGAAGCATCTCTTGCAAGAGGTGGGAATGCTGAAGAAGTGTTCATTGCTCAGACTCATCCACTGCTGTGCTTCATCTCTGTTTTCCTTCCGCCCCTTGACAAACATCACTGGAAATACCATTCCCACATGCCATAAACAAGTGCCTCTTGAAAACACCGTTGCCCAATTTGTCTACCAGTACAGTACTGGACACCATGACCACTCATAAAAAAAACCCCATTTTCGGGGTGACTGCTTGCCCAGTCTGAGAGCTGCAGGCACTCCCTCCAACTTTAAATCACATCACATGGCAGGGTGCTGGAGGGTGCCACCTTCCTGAGGCCTCCCTCTGGACTGGCACCTGATTTCTGATGGAACATGAACAAGTTTGCATAGTGCAGAACCATTCCCATCCCCTTTCACTCACTGACTTGCCAGCTCTCTGACAGCCTGCACACATTTTGCTTCCATGGTTCTGCATGCAGCATTTCATTCTGGTCACCCAGGACCTGTCCACTGAGCACGTTGGCTCCTAGTGGGGCTTGTGGAGCTGCCCCTGGTCACTGTACTCTTTTCCATGGCTTCATACGTGGTGAGTAACCCTGTCAGGCGAATTTTCCTTTCAGAGCTGCCATTTGAGTTCACTTTGTGAACTTCCCACAGGTTTATGCTGGTGAGAAGGGAGAAGCAGGAGCACTTTCCATGCACAGCGTTATAACATGCTGCAGTGAAGTTGGTCCTTGGAACAAATCCCTAAAACAAGCCCCCTAAAATGTCAAATAAATCCTTAAACTATTCATCACTCTTGTTTTTGGGGTGGCAGTTAAGTCTTTCAACACTCTGCAAGTTTCTTTCCCCAGCAGTAATTTCGCTGGTGAAGAAATAACAGCTCAAGGCACTCCACAAAGGCCTCAAAATTCATGTTTTGTTTTCATTACCCAAAAAATGCTTCACTACATTAAAGAGCGGCCCATTAAAACTTTGTACCCTGTCTCCCCGTGCCCTGTCGTTGTTGGCAAACCTTCCCCCATCTGTGTGGCGGAGCCGAGTGGCAGCCGTTGCCTTGCTCTGCAGACTTCAGAGAAAGGGCAGCGAAGAGGAGGAGGTTTAAGGCACAGCCCAGCTCCTTTAGGTGCAAGATCTCAAAACTTTCCATAGCCACACAAATTTACTCAATAAATGTACCATACTGAGCCTTCAGCTGCTGTTTTCAGTGTTCCCCCTGCTTTCAGTCTAACCCAGCACAGCACACTGGCTCGTATGTAAGGGAATAAATTAACTGTCTGGCTCCTGGAATACAGTTTAACACTATGCAAAGCAATATATTTAACCATCTCAGGCAGACAGCCCTAAAACAACAACAAAAAAGAAAATAATGAATTACTGGAGGCTTACCAAACCTAGGGATTATATAAATTAAATGTTGCAGCGTGAACTGGATGGTGTTTTCTGATACTGTTGAAAAGCTAGAGGTTGAAGGCAAACAGTAAACATAATTAAGGTTTAGGGGAGCATTTGGGTAGTCTCATAAGTAACTCAGAGTACTCAACGCTGACATGGACACGAGAGCAGGCAGTAAAACCTGGAGCTTAAGAGGGCAGGAAGGTTTTCAGCTGAATTCAGTGGGGACTTGCTAAGTCCAGTTTTATTTAATATCTCCACAGTTAATTTAGAAATAAACGGCACGTTAATTAAATTTGCAACTAAATCAGCAAGTGAGAAGATCAGAGCGAGGTAAAGCTGTGGAGAGCAAATCTCACTGTGTTGCATGAGCCCATACCCCAAAGCAAGCGGCGCGGGGCACGGGCAGAAGCACCAGTGCTGCAGGGGAGCAAAGCTGCCCCATCCCATCACTGGGGTGGGCTCACGCCTTCCCCAGCCAGGCTGTGGTGTCTCACATCCACTCCCTTCACTGCTGAGCCAGCAAGCTGGGGTGGGCTGGTGATGCTGGAAGGAGGGAGGCAGCGGGGCTGCGGCTGTGGCATTCACCAGCTGTGCCGGCCGCTGCCTTCCCCAGGGTTTGGTGAGCTTGGTACCCACGGCAGGGGAAAGCCCTGCCCGGGTCTCGGTGCAGGACATGGGGGTTGCACGGCTGAGGCAAAGGGACGGCTCGACAGTGAAATCCAGCAGGCTGTGGGATGGTCTCGCTGGGAAATGGAGGAGTCCTCACTGGCAGGATTATTTAAGACTCGACTTTGAAACACGAGACACTCTGCAGTTGGGAACAATGCTGCACTGTCAGAGAGATGGACTCAATTACTTAATAGGTCGTTGCTGTCTGTCTCCTGTGATTTTCCTTTCAAGAACATATATTCAGCTGGGTTATTTCTCATGGGAAGACAAAGCATTCTGAGAGCAGCCAGGCGTTGGGAGGGGAGAGGCTGGAGGAACGGCAGGCAGGCAGGCAGATGCCCGGTTTGCTGTCTGCAGAGCATGCTCCTCGGGATGTGGGGAAAGCTGGGGTGATGCAGTAGATACAGTATTTTGGTCCTGTAACCAGCTGATGCCCCGGTCTCATAGCTCTCACTTCCTTTTCTTTGCTCACAAAAAGATAGATTTGCCATGTTGCTTTCTTCTGCCAGGCTCAGATCCCCAGGACTGCTGGTGGTGGGGCTGTGGTCCCACAGGCAGTGCTGCTGATGCTGCACAGGCTGTTGATGGCTGGTTTGCCAAAACATTCAGTGTTAGATGGCCACTTGCCACTTACCCAGCACTGACAGGTCCGTACAGCTCATCTTGGTGTATGGGCAGCCTCTCCTCCAGCATGGAAAGGCTTTGATGGTGTTTGATGATGAGAAGCTCATGGCCAGGAACCCATCTCCAAAGAACCACTCGGTTCTCTGTTAGCAGGACGTGGTGGACAGGGATGTATGGTGGAGCTGGTGACACATGTTCTCACCAAAATCATTCTGCCAGCAGCGGGGTGAGCGTCTCATAGGTGCTTTCCTTGTTGGGGTCATGCCTGATTCGCAGCCCTGATGTGGGGCAGTGTGAGCACCAGGCAGCTGCGGGGCTCTTGCTGCTGGTGCGTGTGCCCGTGCCTGCATGTGCACACGTGTGACTGAGGCACCCATCTCTGTGCACTTGTTTGTCACCAAATTAAGATACGGCGTTACCTTATGCACATGGAATTGATGCAGCTAAATTGGCTGGATGTTCTCAAGCCCTGAGGGTGCAATGAAATTTTTGTCTCTTTTTGCCCATTTCTTTTTCTTTTCTTTTTTTCAGAATAAGTCGTCTGTTTAATGGCACAGAGCCTATTGTCTTGGACAGTTTAAAACAACATTATTTCATCGATCGAGATGGGGAAATTTTCAGATATATATTAAGCTTCCTAAGGACATCTAAGCTACTGCTCCCAGATGACTTTAAGGTAAGGAAAGCTATAGTCTGCAATCCATTTTTTCCTCCCGTTCTGTCTTCTGGTTTGGTGCAGGTTGGTTTATGTGCTTGACCACTGAACTAAATGTTGCTGTTTATTGTTAGGATTTTTAGTACTTGTGTATTATACCAGGGATGCTATTATTTAATAAATGGACCGATGGTTGTCATGGATACCATAAAAAGCTAACGATGAAGCTTACGGCTAAATCAGTTTTTTGTAAACTAATTGTATTTTCTCACATTTTTAGGTTATTTTATCAGAGTATAACAACAATTAAGAAGCAACATCAGCAACTAGCACTTACCAGGGTTTAATGTTCAGAATCTGAAAGAAATGTTTAAAATTTGATACTTCGAGGTCTTAAATTATATAAATCTTTTTCTTGCTGGTATAACACCCCTAAACAAGCCCATGAGGATTTGTGTTAGATATAACTGATGCGGGTACTTTGATTTCAGGAAGTAATCTTTTACACAAAATATCCTTGGGAGATGGAATTTACTGAGGGCTTTTTAAGGAGCAATACATGTTTTCTATGAAATAATAGTGCTGGTTGTTGCTTTGCAAATCCTGATTGTTTAAACAATCCTCCTAGTCTTGTTTATTTGGCTTTGCACTTAGGAAACTGGCAACATTGTCATCCTTATGTATGAAAATTGGAAGACAAAAGTGTCCAAACTGTAGATGACAAGATTCAATAAAAGCACTAACTCCAGGATGAAATGATGAATAAATTGGGATGGCAATAGGGAACTGCTGAGTTAGAGGATGTGGAGCATTGCTGGAAAGTTTCCACGCCATGCAGTGAGATTTCACTTTGCATGGTGGACTAGGTAGGCAAGATAATTTGGCCTGAGTCAGTCCAGATCTGTGGTTGCTGTGGTGGCTTTAGCTTTGGAGTACAGCTGATCCTCATGCTGCAAACTGCCCCTCAGCCATTCTTGCCTAAGTTACGAGTATAATCATATCTGACCCTGGCGTGGGAGTGTTTGCCATTAATATCAAGCAGATGCACTGTGGGGTGGGAGCACACATCTAGTTCCAAGGCAGGGAGAAGTTTTGGCATTCATGGCTATTTTGGAGCTCAAGCCCAGAAGGGCTGTCCTGAGCACTGGTCTCTCTGGGGAGCAGCAGGCAGGTCGGGGAGGCTGGCTGGGGGTCGGGGTGCCACAAAACAGGGTGAGAGCCAGAGCACTGAAGAGGGGATGCGAGAAAAGCTCTTTACAGAGAAACGAGAGAGAACACCCAGGTAGGAGTGAAGCTACAGACCAGTCCTGTGGATTTTAAGATGGTCAAATAAAGGAGGGTGGATGGAGAGGCAGTACAGGTGAAATGCCAGAGAGAAGGTTTAGAAGCGGCATTTTGGACAATCTAGTGGGACAAGAAGGTGTGAGAAGAGAGGGCAGAGGAGATGCAGTTTGAGCTGATCATGGCCTCAACCAGGATCCAGATTGCAGAGGGGCTGTGAAACAAAACAGCAGGATTCGGTAAGAGCCTGGAGGTGAGAGTGCTGGTGGATGCCAAGGACTTGTCTGCACAGCGAGCCGCTGGCAGGGCTGGGAGAGACTTGGGAGAGCCGGCGCTGTGCCCGGGCTCAGTCCGTTGTTCCAGACCATCTCTTTGCATAGGGTTAACTGTATTTTATTCAGTTCCTCCTTGGGAAAGCTTTATAGCAAACCCCAGGCTAATGAGGGCTCAAGAACAAAGCAAAGTATTGCTAGGTAGGGAGTAACTAAATAAAAATGCATAGAAGAATGCGCTGCAAAGCTATATTAAAACTGCATTGTAAACGGATTTGACTTCACAGAAATCGTGTAATTTTACCAGCATGATTAAAGTGACAGAAGACAATAATCAAAGGCAGCAAATGGAATCACTCGGTGTTTCTAAATGCAAAACTCTATTTAAGGTATAAAACCTGACAGGTTTTCCAGTGAGACTTGCATTAAATGTTCTTTATGTCAAACAAAGCATTATCAAGTGTTTTGAATATTTATTAGTTTTTACCCCTTAATTTAATCAAGCAGTTTATTAGCCTCAAGGTTTAGCCAAGTTGCTTTTCAACTTGAATTGCTGCTCAGATGGTTATTTTGGAAAGTTTGGAGCGTTAGTACCGTACCAGCATTATTGTGTTTGCTATTTAAGTGTTGCTTTCAGACTAAGTTAACACTGAAATGCAGAGAAAGTGGAGTAAGTGTTCCTAGGCTAGTGATTCTTTATTATCAAGTCTGACTGGTGTGTTTACAGTGAATATTAATTATACTTCAGACTACTAATAAGCCAGAACTTGAAAGTGTTTAGTATCTAGCAGGTCACCCTGCTGAAAGCAACATTCTTAATAGTTCATATAATCTTCCTGGGTTTGGGGGATTTTAAGCCACTGAGAAATTACTGTGAGTTGTTTGGCTCATTCTCTGCAGCCAGGCTGTGCTGAGCCAGGTGATGGCAAGCAGCCCAGAGCTGCTTATGGCTCCCTCTTCCCACACCAGTTCAGTGTCCTGCATGTGGGACCACGACACCTTGAACAGAGCATGGAGCCAGCTCCCCTGGTCTGCCCCACTGCTGGGTCAGGGGGTGGCTGGCACAGAGCTGCCTCTCCTCTGCAGCCCGAATATTCTCCTCCTTGATCTCCCCCCGCCATCAGAGTTGTTTCCCCAGGACATTTATAAGCAGCATCTGTCCCAATCACTGCCAATATATAACCACCCAAACCCAGGACCCAGCATACCTCCTTCTCTGAGACTCACTCCCTGCTCAGAGATCGTCAACCAAAACCAGACACAGGCAAGCTGTAAATTATTACTCCATCCTGAGGAGCAGAGGAGTACAAATGCACAGTTTCATATGGATTATAGAGGTCACCTGTAGCACCAGAACCACAAGGCCAACACACTAATTTCTTACTACTGTTTTAAAATTAGTGTACTTACATCTGATTTGGGGTGCTCTCAGACTGACCTTAGCGAGTGGCGCGGTTGTCATTGTAGAAATGAGCAACTTTCGTAGCCAGATCTTCACAGCACTGGAATACAAAAGAAAAGTTGAGTCAGGGTGACAGTTTGTTGTTTCATGTAAAAAAGAATAATAAGTGAAAAATGAGCAGAAAGGGCCATTTCAACCTGTTCGGGAGTCAAGATACAAAAATAAAGGGCCATTTTAGCTGAGAGAACAGCATCGGGTTCATGGGAGACGTGGTTTTACAGTTTCTGTTGGCTGTCTCTGCCTGTGGTTGGCAGATCTGGACTGATGTCCAACAGCAGCACAGCTGGCCTTGCAGTCATGGGAAGTCCGTCTCCTCCCAAGGAAGATGTCACCCTTGTCAGAGCTGACTGCAGGATTTAGCCAACATGAAATCCACCAGGAAAAAAACCTTTCCTACCAAATCACGAGCAGAAAATTATTTTGTGAAAGGCAAAAAGCGGTGTCTTTGAAAGATACATTTACCTTTCCCGTGAGATCTAATTGTTTTCCAGAAGTTGTGGATAGGGAAAGGTTGGGTGCATCCCACCTGGCTGTCTGCTCCCTTTTCCAGGTGACCTCACAGAACTTCCCCACTAGTTCCTGCAACAGCCAACAGAAGTTGAAGGCTCGTGGTACCTCATGAAGGCTTTTTGTGGTACTTTACAGCAAAATCAGAGGCTGGACTGTCCTCTCCCCTTTCAGTCTAGCAAGGAGCACTCTGCTCATGAGCAGGGACCTTGGCTGGTGGGAATCACCTTCGGGATAAAGTGATATTCCTTGGCAGCTCCATTAGCTGCCATACACAGTGCTTGACTCTGGGCTGTGCTGCCACAAGATACACTGCTGTTCAGAAGTTAGGAAGGGTAGGGAAGAATTCTTACAATAAATGGGAGATGTATCATTAGTCCTGTTGAGCAAGGAACCCCTGGACACCACACAAAATCTGCTGCACCCAACCAGGTCTGGGAAGATTCTGTCTGCACCTGTGTTTGGTAACACCAAAACAAGCAGCATGGAAATGTTTTCTTGCAGCTCCTGGGACACCTCCCTGGTGAAGTCCCTTGTGGGTTGAATTCTTCTACTTTGTATTCCGCGTTAAACTTTTGCAAATCATCAGGGTAGGGTTTTACATCTACAGTGCAAGGGTGGAAAATTGTATTTCAGTATTACCTGGGCATCCTGAGCATCCTGTGCAGACAATCCAGAGCTGGGCATCACTTCCAGTCCAGTCACAGACGCACAGGACTCTGTGTGGTGTGTAAATCTGGGATGAGAAGATTGAGTACTCAGCATTGTGTGTTGAGTCCCTTACCCTGCCCAAGCACAGGCTTTAGAGAACTGGACCCTCACGCTGTGAACCATTTGGTTTTTGTTCCTGGTTTTGCAAAATCCCTTTCTGTCCCATGTCAGATCCTGTGGCAGTGCCCAGGTGCCTCAGTGCAAACACTGCTGTTCCAGGAGCCGGAGCAGTGGGGGCTGTGGGGCCGGCTGTGCTGGTGGGGGCTGGTCTGGGGCAGCGTGCAGCACATGGCGGGGGGGCACAGAAGGTGTCCCTTCCCAGCGCTGGCACCAGTGGACAGCAACGAATTTTTTCTTGCCTACAGAAGACACTTTTCAATCCCCTCTACTTGTTACGGCACAACAAATTCCCTTTATTGCCACTGCCTGATAATGGGTGCCCAGGCTCCCTAACGCCGCACGTGCACGCTGCCCCTTCCCACCGGCACACCTCAGATTCCCTGGTACCAACCCCTGCTTTCAGGTGCAGGACCTTTGCAGCATATTTGTGCTCAACCCAGGTGTGGAATAGACACAGAGAGGAGAGTCTTAGTTTAGAAACTAACCCAAACACCTTGGCTTAACCCAGGCAGTTCCGAGGAGGTGCACACCTCGTGATGCTCCAGCACAGCCCCAGTTTCCACACAGCCATCTAAAACATGGCTGTACCATTCTGGGAAGAGCAGTGGGAAAGCTGTTTAATTTGAAAACCGGTTGTCTTATCACAAAAATTATATCAGAATATAAAATTTATCTTGTTTATTCTAGGACAGATGATGGCTAGCAGGAGTCACTAAAGAGCTGCACTTGATGCAGTGGGCTAATAGGTGGCTGTGGGGGAGGCAGAGGTGGGACCGTCCTGGGTTTGTTTCCTTTATGGCATTACTGGGGGTGCTGGACCATTGAACTCCCATGATCCAGGATACTGTCAGCCCAGTCCAAAGCCCATTGAAGTCAGCTGAAGAGACTCTCATGGATGTAATGGGCTTTGCATCCAGCCTCAGGAGCACTGTACCTCTCTCTGCTTTCAGAAATGAAGGACTGGGTTTTATATTGCTGTACCACCTCTTCTAGGTTTTACTACCGAGTTTTCTTAGCACATACTCACTTGATTGGCCTTACAAACAATATGTCATTTTATAGTGACCATGAGCATAGATCTTCTGAAACGAGTTTTTCAGGACCTACTGAACACAGCAGGAGAATTTCCATTGCTTTCAGTAAGCACTGGCTGCTCCCGTTCACTCTACAGCATTACATTTTTCCTTAGCATTGCACATTTTCCTTTGCTCAGACAAGAGAGACATGGGACCATCAGATGCCCAGTGAATGTTTTCTAGGTCCCTGCACACACCTCTGCAATGAGTGCAGTTGGGGGTGGACCGTGTTGCTCCAGTGTCCTGCACAAAGATGATTTCAGAAGGTTTGGGACAGGGGTTGTTTTTTGATTTAGGCTAATAATCCCTGGAGGTTTAAACTGATCCCATGCTCAGTAACCAGGGAGCTTCACCCACGGACAGAGAGAAGCAGCAGTGGTTCAGCAGAGAGTGCTGATTTTGGGGAGCAGGGAAAATACCTTCCATCAGGGGACGAGGCTTCGGGGCTGGGGCTGTCTGACCTGAGACCAGGCAGTGCAGCCAATGTGCACACCCTTCATCCGGCCCTTCCCAGCTCCAGTTGTCTGCAGCACACTTTCTGTAGGGTTTCTTCTTCAATCTTCCTGATGTTTTCCATCTTCCAGCTACTTTCCTTGAGTGTGTTTGTTGCCCTCATGTCTTTCTGCTTGCTCCTACCACTCTTTCCTCTCCACGCCTTCTCCCATCCTTTTTTCTCCCTTAGTGGTGTGAGTGTTGTCCCAGCCTTAACAGCCATCAAAGAGATGGAAAGGATTGGTTGTCCCTTCTGTAACGTGATAACCTTGCTGGTGTCACAGTGAATACTCACACATCTCCAGGCTGTGGGCAGCCCTGGGGTGAAGGAGCATCTCTCCACTACCGTGCTGGGTCTGTGGTGCCAAATTTGAAGAGCTGACTGCTTTGGTTCAATAATATCCTGCAGCAGCAGATTTTACAGGTTAATTCCAAGCCCCTGTGAAAAGTTGCACCTTGTGCGGCACATTCATTGGCCTTTGATTCCTCCTCTTTCCCAAGTCCTGGAGCAGCAGCACTGCCATTATTTTTCATGTAATTTTAATGCCCATTTCTTGATTGCTTCTTGTCATGCCCTTCTTTCCAGTGCAGATGATTCCAGTCATTGCGCTCTTGTGATTTTTCATTTCATTCCATTGCGGTGGTGGAGAACTGGCCTTTATGTCCAGGTGTTGCCCACCAGCATACTCCACAAAAGCCACGTGGGGTGCCTGCAGTGCAGGATTTCCACCTGTAAGCAGGCGTAGGAGCCAGGAGAGCAAATGGCAGGTCTTTGCAGAGAGGAGCTGGTGCTGTGCTCTTGTTGCTCCTCTTCTCTTCAAGAGGCTGAATGAGGCGGTGGGGCCAGTGTAAACAAAGTGCCCCGGGTGCTTCCCCCTCTCTTCTCTGGCTTGGTGTTGTGGGCAGTGCTACCTCCTCAGACCTGGGGGGCTGCTGACACCCTTTGCCCCAAAATACTCTAATGCATTTAAGCTGGAGTGGGAAGATACGTTGGAAATCTGAGGAAAAGTTATTAATGAGGTTGTGCAGAAGACATCTCAATCAATGAACTGGGAATTGGATCAGATTGGGAATTTGAATTGCCTGAAGCCTGAGTGACCTCAGGACAAATGGCTGGGAAGAACTGCATCTTTTAAGTTGTCGGAGTGCCCAGCTGAGCTCCCAGCCAGCGGGATGGTCACTACCTCTGTATAATTTACCAGGCTCCAAGGTACGCTTTAAATACATGAATAATCATGAACTGCAGGGAGCAGCTGGGCTGCTGCAGCTGAATTTCAAGACTCAGCAAAGACAGGTGAGAAGTGAAGCTGAACTGACATCTCTGTCTCGTAACGTGTGCGAGAGGTGACAGCGGAGCCCGAGAACTTCTGTTGTAAGATCAGAAGTGAGTATCTGAGGCCAGGAGTGAAGATCAGGGCTCAGGACATCAGCAGGCTTCGCTTATTACAACTAGCTGTTTTGATTCATAATCCGAAAGCAAAGCCTTCTGGCATTGAGCTTGTGGGATAATAAATGAAGGAATAATTCAGGACAGTGGGAACTTCATGGTCAGCTCAAATAGATTCAGCACTAACACTGTAGTTTCTGTGTAGGTGTAAGACGAAGACAAAGTGTGTGGGTACCTGTTGCCTTTGCACTCCAGCTGACAACAGATAAGCCTAAGTAGGTCAAACAGGAACAATACTTGTTTTTAGAAGAGAACTATAAGCATTTCTAGTTTCTCTCTCTCCCTTTCTTTTTTTTTTTCCCAGGACTTTAATCTTTTATATGAAGAAGCAAAGTATTACCAGCTGCAGCCAATGATTAAGGAACTTGAGCGATGGAAACAAGAGAAAGAACAAAGGAAACATTTCCAGCCTTGTGACTGCTTGGTCGTAAGAGTGACTCCAGATCTGGGGGAAAGAATTGCATTGAGTGGGGAGAAAGCTTTAATAGAAGAGATCTTCCCAGAGACCGGGGATGTCATGTGCAACTCCGTAAACGCAGGCTGGAACCAGGACCCTACCCACGTTATCAGGTTTCCTTTGAACGGATACTGCCGGTTGAACTCGGTGCAGGTAATGAATGGCCTTTCCCTGCTGGCTCATCTATTTGCTGGGCTGTTTTTTTATTATTTCTGGTTCAATTATATGCGAATTATTTGCTTCTGCCCAATTACCTTCAGTGCTTATACTGCGAGGAGACATTTTCTGCCTGGTGAGATCACAGTCTTTCAGGTTTTTCTAAGTCTAAGCAGAAAAATAGATTTAGATTTTGTGTATGTTAGTGCCATGCTGGTCTCATAATGGTGTTATACTGATAAATGCTAATTTTTTCATCAATGTATAGCCTGCAGCAGTTTTTTTTTCCTCCAAAGTGCCCCCAGGAAGAAAGAGAGAGTTCCAAAAACTACAAAAAAAATCTCCACACCATTTTATAGAAAATGCAACAATGTGTAAATGCATAATTTATGTCTCACTCATAATTAAATGATGGTGCCTGCGGGATGGACTTAAAAAAATTGATCTCTGCACTTTTTTTTTTTCAAAAGGATGTTCTATAAAAATTGCCCAGAGTATTTTAAACAAAATGTATTTCATTTTATACTCAGAGTTTTGACATTAGGTTTAAAATTAAACATATGAAACAAAAGAAGATAACTGGACAGATAGGTGGATGGTAGTGGAAATAAATATGTGGCTTGTGTTTAGGCAGCAGCCTTATGGGCAAGAAATGCCATTCCACAAGGGATCACTGCCACTGCAGCCAGAGCTCTGGGGTTGTGGCTGTCCTTGGGCTGCACAGAAGGAACAGTCTTGATGACGCTGTTAACTTGTGCCTTGATGAACAGGGGCAAAACAGAGTGCTTGGTTTTTGCATGTTTGCCTTTAAAATACGCTGCAAATACTTGTATTATGGAAAGGGAAATCAACCTATAGGGGAGTATTTCCATAGTTCCCATCCCCTGCAAACAGGCTGTGGCTGCAGATGTTAACTGGGCTGTGGGAAATTCCTTAGTGGCCTTGATAAACTTCCCTGTGGGCAGATACCCACCAAAGAGCTGGTCCATGGGACAGGCTGGCGAGGGACACGTACTAGCAAGGGAGGGCAAGAACCTAGAGCCCTTGCTTACCTGTGTTGTTATTACACAGCAGGCTGAGGCACCCTCCCTCTCCCAGGCCACCAGCTGACAACATTTTTGGGAGACCTGCAGTTACCAGAATGTGTAAAGGTGGATAGGATTAATTTCTCTCTCTCCCTTTCGGCACCTCCCTGCTTGAGGCAGCATTCCCTGCTGCACCGGGCACTAACAGACACTTTTGCCTGAAACCACTCTAAACCAGCTATTTTGGGTGATTCTGGTTCAAGACTCAGAAGGTTCTATTTGGTTGAACTTTTAACAGCCCGATGCCTGTGGTTAATTGTGCACAGTCCTTAGCAATTTCACATTTGGAAAGGTTTAGAGTGGGCTGCCCCAAAACCAGAAGGTTGGAGGTGGGCAAGAGGCAGACCCACTTGCTGGATCTGCTGGAATTTTGCTGGAACTCATCACTGTGCTGGCTGGAGAAGGGAGCAGCTGCAGCTTAGCTCAGGTAAGTGCATAGGGAAGCGTGTTTGTGTCTCAGCCACACTGTCCATGCAATACAGTTCGATGCACGCAAGAAATGAGAATAAGTGGAACAATAAAGGGTCCCTGCGAGCCACTGATGGGCTCAGCACTGCAAGCAGTCACTCAACGTGCTGGATGCCCACATGGCTTAGCACTTGGCTCCCTTTTATCCAGAGTGGCGTACTGGTAGAAAACGTGTGCTTGTAGTAAAAGCTGAATGCTAATTATTATTATTTGAATGTGTTTTGAATTCAGTTAAAATTCATAGACAGACTCAAAGAGACTGTTTGCAGGTTCCTGTTGTGAAAAAGAATAATCCTGTCAAAGAGTCTACAGTCTTAATATTATTAAATTACATCATTTTACTAAATTACATCATTTTACTATATAATTAATAGAAAGTGTTTTCAAGCACTTTCTGAAAAATGATGCATTTCTGAGACCAAAGGCTGATGAAATCAGCAGCTAATTATCATTGGCTCTGATGGACTCTGGTCAGTCCATAGGCACTGCCCTTCACAGAGTTTCTTGGCAAAACAATATTACATCAGCAGTTGGAAGCACAGTGAAGGAAATGCAGAGACTTCAGGGGGATGGGTTAGAAGGGGTAGTGGTTGGAAGAGCAGAATAATTTCCAAAGGATCTCAAAGAGTGATGCGGTAAGCCAGCCTGCTGTTTGCCGAGATACATGGCTTTTCTCTCCCTGTGCCCTGCTGAACCTATTGGTAGCACAACTGCAACCCTTATAAATTCTTTGGATCTTTGGAAAATATTTAAATTAAATGTTTTGTGTCAAGAACAGTGCATATAAAACAAAGAATGTCAACACAGAGTAGGTGGCGGCAGCCAAAAAAATACAGTAGCTCTTAAAACCCATTTGTTAACACCCAGTTACACATAGGTATAGAGTTTTCTTAAGACTGACACTGTTTTTTAATTCCTTGCAACAGGTTCTGGTGAGATACTTGAGCTTACCTTAGAGAAAATTCTGTGATGCTTTGCATATGTTGAACACTGAGTCTTCATAATTAAGAATGTATTCTGCAAAAATGCAATAAGTGAAAGTATCGTGTTTCTGTTTGGAAAACGTTCCAACAAAATCAGAGGCTGTGTCCCGATGTGCTCAGAATACTGGAGGACAGGGTATATTAAATCCTAGCACAAATCCTCTGTTTAATATTGTGTGGTGTCTCCCTGTACGTAGGAGAATCACAGCTGACACTCATTTATTTTTTGGCATATTCTCTTTGGAGATTTACAGGAAAGGAGCTCTGATTTGATGCAGAGCTGCGTGTTGGTTTCCCACTGTCTGTATCTGACTTTCAGAAAAGGCAAAGCACATGGAGCCAAATTCACTAAATGGCATTTAAATCTGCTCATGTTCAACATGCTGCTTAGTCCCGTGCAGGCACCGGCGCATACAAACCAGCGCTCGGCACACATGGAGACAGCCTTCAGGAGCCTCTATAGACCTGAACTCGGCCTCATCCGAGTTACACTTCAAACTCTACAATATTTAAACATCCTCTGCATTGTTTACAGGATTTGGCCTGTTTTGTTTCTTGCTGAGAGAATTGATGATAGCGAGGTTTTTAACACGAGATGATAGCCTGCAGTCTAGTCCCTCGAGCGTGTAGGTAGCAAAAATGAATGGCTTTGTTCTGCGCGCGGTGCTCTAAGGTGTAATGTCTACCTGGACTGGGTGTTTGCAGAGAGCTGGCTGGGGAAAGAGGAGCCTTATGTTAACATGCAGCCTTCCATAGCTTTGGACCGAGGCAAGCCAAGGGCACCCCCGTTCTTGTTCTGTCTTATAAGCACATTGATTTTAAAAAGTTTTTAGTGAGGATTTGAAGTCGCGTCTCTCTCTGAAATCTTACCTGTCAATCCTGGATCTCGTTACCCAGATCAGTGGAAGAAGCCTCCTTTCCTGTAGCTGGGTTGCCTCTCACCTTCCTCTTGCCAGGTCTAGGAACAGGGATACATAATACAGTCAAAATATGCTCCACCCTGTGAAACAGCAGTCTGATGGGGTCTGCCCCCCATTTCTGTCCTACAGGCTGTGTACATCCTGGACAAGTAAGAGGGCTGTAAACTTCCTCTCTTAAATATATTTTGATAACCTGCTCCCCCCCCCTTCTTTTAATCTCTCTGGGCTCATTTTTCATCTGTACCTGGGGTGCTTTTTCGATCTTTCAGTTCTACATTGTTAGAGTATAAAGTATATAAAAATCAGGGCAAAAGTCAGTGAGATTTGGCAGATGTGACTTTCTGAAAACCTAAGTCCATGTGTCCCAAGGCCAGGCAGAGCTCCTCAGGCAAGCTGATTTCCAGCAGATTCTGCATGGCTTCGGCAAAGCTGTGCTGGAGCAGCTCCTTTCCTTTGCCTGTCTTTGCAGCCAGGACAGCAAGTACAAGGCTTTAGTTACCACTACAAACCCAAGCCATGGATTAAAACGCAGATGGTTAACACGGGCAACCTCAAAGGAGGGTTCCTGGGGGCTAACAGCAGCAAATGCTGCCATGGTTTGCATGGCACTACGATACCACCTTGGATACAGCTGTCCTTTTCCAACCAGTTACCCTTAGTGAAGGCTCAAGATTGATGTTTGTGGAGAAAGCAAAGCTGCCATCCAGTCAGAAGCAGTGGTGCACTGAGAGACACACTTGAGCCTCACGTGGGTCTGTGTGTGAGGGCACAGGCAGAGGTCTGGGCTGCAGATCTTTAACAGTCAGCTTGGGCCTTGAAACAGAAGACTGAAGTACCACTGCAGTAGTGTGACTGCTGAAGTGCTTCACAGGGCTAGGAAAATGAAAGCAAGCAAGTTCTATAGCATAAACCTGTGAAAGGGTACGAGTTGCCTCCCATCTGAAGGGGGGGGTGTTGCTTAGACACTTCTAGGTTGAGCAAATAGGTTTTTAAATAGCTCAGTGTCCCTGTCGTGGGTGGCAGACGGCTGTCACACAAGCTTGCTGGTGTTCATCAGACTTAGTACATCATCAGGTTCACTTCCCAGTGCCACAGGCCCAAGTGCTGTAGCAGTACATGGGACCTTGGGTGAGTCTGTTACAGAGCAGTTCGGGCTGCTCCCCTGGATGGCATCTGTCAGTAGAGAAAAACACAGGAACCGTGTTTCCAGGCTGCTGCCCTGGCCTCAGGAGAGCTGCCAGCCAGAGGGAGGGAGCACGGCCTCTGCTCTGGTGGATCCTGCATTGCAGATCTGCCAAAGGTGGATCTGGCATCAGCTCCCACCTAACACTGAGAAAAGTCTGTGTGCGTCCTGCTCTGCTGGGAAACCATATATCAACACACTCACCCATGTGAAAACACAGCCCTGATCACATTGCCAAGATCAGTATATCCTGGGGTAATGTGCTGTGTGACAGTCTCAGAAATTAAAATTGCCTCTGGGTTCCTTAAATTCATGCATCTAAATTGCACCAACTTTTCTTTAGAAGGAGAAAGAGAAAATACATATTTGGGCAATACAGATTAACCTCTTTCTTGGGCCAGAACGTTTCCTTATTGTCCACGTCTTGGCTCCACATCCTGTGCCTGCCATGTTTTGCTAAAATCACTGCTCCTTCCAGCAAGGGAAAATCACAGCTGCGATTTTCATGAAGATCTGGTGGAAGTGTCACTCAGACTCCTAATACATTTTCATCTGCCAAGGAAGAGCTGAGAAATGTTTTCAGCCGCCTTCTGCACTACTGTTCATATTACTAATGAATAATGGGCACTTTTTATTACGACTTAAATCCGATGTTGTTTTCTATAAGCAGTAAGAGATAGCATCAATATCACTGCAGTCCAGTATTTTACTATATAATGTACTAAGCTGCTCTGCAGAGTGCTTATTTGTTTGATTAATTTTTGTTTTCTACAGAGGTTTGCTGAGAGCGAGACTTTAATCACAGTGTAGTCATTTAAGAATAAGTTATAGAATTATTGCTGAATAATATTCATTCAACGAGGACTCGAAAGCCTAAATCCATCTTAGATCCAGTGCTCCTGAATGCTTTCATCAGTAAAATTTGCTAAATATTAATCTGTTATTTTTTCCCCCTACATTGCAGGTGCTCGAAAGATTATTTCAGAAGGGGTTTAACGTGGCAGCTTCGTGTGGTGGTGGGGTGGATTCCTCTCAGTTCAGTGAATACGTGCTGTGTCGCGAAGACAGACGACCACAACCTACCCCAACAATCAGAATAAAACAGGAGCCCCTGGACTAGACCCTCCCTGTACTCCTTTGTAACCGTAGAAGTGTTTAATAGTCCCTTATGTGAAACACTCAAGGATTTGCAAAACAGTATTAGCAAAAAGATTTTGACTTTATGTTGCCAATTAGTGGTATTCTGAAACTACCTGTCACATAGCCAGCCATGAAATGCATTTGAAAAACCAGTTGTCCGTTTTTCACAATGAAATTCCTGAGCATGCTCAGCGTACCAGGCCTGCTGGGAACGTACTTTGGGCTGAACAGCCGTGGTGGTGAAAAGGCAAAGCTTCATAAACCCCTGACCCTTGAGAGGACTTCTGCAGAAAGACCGAGTAAAGCAATGTGAACAGATCAGCAGGAGGAACGGTTCCGACAGCCTCTCCAAGGATCCCCCGGCGCCGGAACGCGTGGGAGTGGGCGCCTCCGAGAGGAAGATGGTACACTAAAAACTGCACTGATTATCTTCCCCGACTGCTGCACCTTCTTCATATCAGACGTGCTTTACACCTTCATACATTACGTTACACTTCCGTGATTGTACTCATGCTAGCAAATGGCTTATTTTTATACAACATTTCCAACTGAAATCTCTCTCTGTGGACAGAATCCAGAATCAGAAAAGGACCAATTTATAGTCAACTGGTGCTCAGTACTAAAAAAACCCCACACAAACAAAAAAAAAGCAACAACAAGTTCAACAAGGCCGATTATGGCAATATTTGCAAAAGCAGGCACCTGGAAGCACAAAGTAAACGCCATCCACCATCACACAAGGGTCACACACCTAACACGGAGCTGTAGTTCTCTTAAAGCCAGTTTTGTTTTGACCCAGAAACTGTTAAGTTTTGCATCATCAGACAAGCGCAGTTCTGCCAAGCAAGCTCTGCACCCCTTGTTACTCATTTTCTAACCGTGTTACAAGCCCACATTTAGGAGGAAACATTAAGAATTTTGGACATGCCTACTCCTTATGGGTCTGGAGTTTTTGCAAAAAGATGTTAAAACCCTCTACTGCCATTGTCCGATGCAATCAGGCCACTTTTTGTTTAGATTGTTTTTCCTCTATTATTTTAAACTATTATTAAAATACTGATTCTGTAGCTGCCCTCTACATGTGTAATTTTCTCTTCACCGAAGCCCGCTGTCTGCAGGAGGTTACTGCTCCTTCCATGAATCAGTATCGACTCTGACTCACAGGGCTTCCTAACTCAGGAGACAGCACCGTGTTTGCAGGTGCAAGGTTATAAATAGCGTTCTGCTAAATCCTGTTTATTGCTCTTTAGCATGATTGGGTCCTCAAGAACTAATTCATGTGTTATTCACAATTTAGTTTCTCCCACATTAATTTATGGAATACTGTTGTAGATGATGAATTTTGATTAAACTCTTTCTAGATGCATAAATATGGCCATATAGAACAAGGGACAGAGTATTGAATGGTCAACAATAATGCCAAATTATTACAAACAAGCAAAATTTAAGAATCACGTTCGAGACTAATATTTTCAGAAGCGATGGGCTGTGCTGACTATCCAAGGTACAATCTAGGCAGGAGTCTGATTTTTGGAAAAGGGCTGGATACCTGTCCGTGGAAAATCAGACCTCTGCAGGTTTTCTCACCTTGATTACTCAACTCAGAAATCTCTTCTGGAAATCTTAGCCAAAGCCTATTGGCCTGCTAACTTAGCAGAACAGTTGAGCAAATCTGTCTACTTTAAAAGAGTTGTAAAGTTATTTTATTTTGTGGTTTTATACTTGTACGACAGTCTAAGGTTGCTAGGCATTGCCATATTTGAATATATGGCACAACATTCACCTTTGTATGTAAGATATCTGTAGAATTGTATATTATACATTTAATATTGTAAAGAACTTAACGTATAATTGTCATGTATTTGTGTATGCACATTTCTTATACAGTACTTCATGCCATAAACATTTCTGTAAAGTAAATGATCAAAAATAAGCAAGTAGGGTGGAACACTCACTGTATCTCCCATGTTGTTTGAAAGAAGTGAGAACTTTGGATTGCGTCTCCTCCGGCCTTTTGCTCCATTCAGCTTGATGTAGCCATGTTCTACAGAAAGAAAAAAAAAAGTGTTTTATTTATTACTTTCATACATTGAGTTCAATTTCAGTTCAAAGTATCCTTAAATAATCGATTTAGCTTTGTGTTTTTATCCTACTTACACTTCCATCCTGCCCTCCTGCACAGGGAGAGTGAGCGCAGGCAGCGGCCGAGCGCTGCTCTGTCCGTGCGTCCTCTGCCTTCGTTACCTCTCGGCCAGGGGAGAGCCGAACACCTCACGTTTACATTTAAACACAGGGGCCCAGTTCTGCCACTCGTGCTCAGGCCAAGCCTCCCCCCAGAGCTGTCTGCAGTGGGACCAGGTGCCGAGTGCTGGGCACGGCAGCTCCTGCCGCAGGCGCGGGCAGGCAGCGCTCACAGGCCTGGAAGCGGGGTGATGCTGTTCGATACCTGTAGAACACCACTGCAAGTGTTCCTGGTTGGTTGGTTTGGTTTCCTTCAGTTTGGTGTTTACTGTATTCTTTTTTTATAGCTCAATAAAGCAGCTCCAGTACTTCGGGCAGCTCACTAAGGTGGCATTGTAAAGGGTTCCAGGCTGTGCCAGCCACGTGAAATGTGAACTTGGGATGGAAAGTTTGAGCCGTGACATCACGGCATTGAGTGCACCAAGGCAAGGAAGACATGTGGAAACAATCACTTGGTTAGAAGAAATATGTCTTTTTTTAAAAAAAAGTTAAGCTAGGACATGTTCTTTTAGTTAGTAACTTCAGGTCACTTATTTAAAATTTATTACAGTTTCATTTATATCTTTTTTACTTATTTCCCTATATTTTTTAGGCAGCAATATCAGCAAAAACTGATTTGAATTTTTACTTCTGGCCTTAAACCATAGCAACATAACTTAATTAAGAACATTGCTCAGCGTCACTAATAACAGGTTTTAAAATACCATAGAAACTCCAGGACAGCTGTGGTGTGCAGCCAGAAAATGTTTTTACTATGAAGGCAAGAAAGTAAACGCAGCCTGGTTTTTACCTAATTTGATTGAACAAAACTGTTCCGATTCTCTGTTGCTGAGCACCGAAACTGTGGCTCGAAGAACATTGAGTCTTCACCAGCACTTTCTGTACAACCCTGTTACACCACTGTGCTCCCAAGTCTCGGGAAGAAAGCGAAAGGCAATGTTGTGTTGTGCTTGTTGGACGAATCGCTTCTGACAAAGCAACTGTTGAGTGCATTCATTCACTGCATTAATAGCATCGAGGTTTGCTGACAATTTTATTAGATGTTTGGCAAAGGATAAGAATCAGCACAACAAAACATTGAAGTATTTGGTTTTAATATTTCCTTGTGGGTATTCTGTTAATATCTTAATGCAAAATGTTTCTGAACAGTGCTTAAGAACGACAAGACAATGTGAAACTCATGTTTGATAAATTAATACTGTATGTCACTCAATGTGTTACTTTAGTAAATTGTTTTATTTCTTTACAAAATAAGTACAAATAAGGGAGTATGTTTTCACACAAATTGGGGGTATTTACGAGTATGTACAGAAATCATCAAAATAACGTAATTCTAATAAACACAAGGCCTTTATAAACAATATGTACAAATTATCAATACATTTAAAACATAATTTTACACTTCCTGGCCTTAAATACCTTATGAATAATCTTTTGGCTAAATAGCAGCAGTATAAATTTTCTTCTGCTTTTCATAAACCTTAAAAAATAATTAAAACTTTTGTTTTTAAAACTATTGGACAAATAGTTCTATTTGTGCTTTCGCTATGGTTTCCCATCAAAAAAAAATAATTGCCTCAAAAAAGTGGCAAGCATAACATAGTAAAAATTGAAAAGATAAATAAGCAAATGTCTCCCTTCCATGGTTGCTGATAATACTGTTATGTTTGAAGTACAACTTGTGCCCACCTGCCTGCTTAATATTCCTACCCGATACCCATTTAAAAGACTCACACTGACTTCGCTTGGCTTTGGTGTGTGCCCCTTAAATTCCTATTCAGCAAAGCATTTAAAAAGCATTCATCCCACCTTTAAGTACTCAAAACTACTCATTATGCTTAAAGTCATGCTCTTGTTCACATGCCTCTCCGGACTGGAGTCCTCGGGTCCAGTTGTCCGAGGCAAAGGCATCACCAGTCCCTATGGCACTGCCCTGACTGCCTGGCGGCTGCCAGGGCTCACTCACCCCACTCTCATTCTCTAAGAGTGAAACTGGCCCCAAAAACTTCTTTACAGTGACTTTAAAAATCCATATAGAATACTCTCAAATCTTTACTGAACAATACTCTTTTAAAACCACCATTAAACCATACTCTTTGCAATAAATAAATTAAGATATTTTTTAGAAAATAAAACCCAACTTTGTTTCGTGTTACTAACCAGCTGCTACAAACGTGCAAAAGGTTGGAGAGATTCAGAAAACAACTGGGAGCTGGTCAAGGTAATTCAGCTGGGACCCAAACACACAGATTTCATACACTTAGGATTTGGTTCAGCAAATGGCTCAGGAAACGAGCTGTGCAGTAAAAGCAGAAATCCTAAATATATAAAATTTGTGCGAGTGTGCAGTGGCTATTCTCTTAGCTGTGCAAAAAATTGCAATTATAACTAAAATACCAACAGGTATCACCATGGTTAGTCAGTGGAAACAGTGCTAGTAAAACTAAAAAACAAAACAAAACAAAAAAACACCAAATCCAAAACCAGCACCGTAAGTGAACATACAGGTTACCAAGGTTACCACCACGGTTAGGTCCCAGTCCTGTGACCCTGTGCCAGTCCTTGCCGTGAGATGGGTTAGGTGAGCATTGCAGCAGTCCTTCCATCTGCGTAACTTCAACGCCATCTACTTCAGCCTTATCCAAAACGGCCAAATGGAGCAGGACTTCGATGTTGGTTGTATCTGTGGATTTAATATTTTAAAACCTTTTGCACATTTTTTTGTGATTTTTTTTTATAATTTTTTTTTTACATAAAGGGGATTTATTGCATGTGTCTGACAATTTTACAAAACAAAATTACTGGAACATTGACTTCTGAAAAAAATAGAAGGCACATTAAAATGACAGCTTTTCAATGCAAGTTGAGCTTCTGTATGGAGAAATCAGTACAATTCTTGGCTTTATTTAAGCAGAGCTCGATAGAGCAGGAGAGAATGGCTCGTTTCTCTTTCCTGTTCCATGTAGAAGATGAAGTCCCTGAGGTTTACGCGAGTTATTTTCTGTCGTGCATACTGCCTGGATGAAGGAGTCCCCAAGCCAGCCTGACTGCCACCAGACATACTGAGACCCTACAAAGAAAACACAGCAAAGTCAGAAGTCTTGCAACAGTAAGGAGTTTCCTCAGTACTCTCAGGTTTACAACTACTAATGGCTGGATTATTTTAAACATCTTAAATAGATTATTATGAGCCTAATTCTGAAAGAATTACATGAGAATTTTTAATTTTTTTTTCCTGTTCTGAGTCTCACCAAGTTAACCTGAGTAAAGAAACTGAAGTGAAAACACACGTGAGGCTAGAACTTGTTCATTTACAGCTCGGGACAAATCTGTCTGATTCTGCTGCAGTCATGTTAACCACAGACATATTTGATCAGTTTAATTTCAGGAAAGGACAAAGCTGCAGCAGATAAAGCTATCCTTAGCATATCAAATCCGTGCACCATCCTACTCCATACCCTGGGTCTAGGACTGGAAAAGGTGAGCAGTGGATCAGAATGTTGCTGCTGCAATAACCTCTGCAGCTGCAATGCCCACGGGGACCCCAATTCTCTAGTCTGAGTGTACTGAAGAGAGAGGCTCCATGTGGGAAGAGACTGAACAATCTTGCTTGAGTACACAACCAACACTCAGCTGAGATGGAAAAAATAAACAGGAAAATCACAAAGACTCAAGCCAATGTGCTAATGTTTGTCTTTATCATCACATACGAGTCTCGTAAGTTGTGTTAAATAATTTTTTGTTTGTTTCAATTGGTTCCAAGGTACCAAATTACTGAATACCTCTCATCCTGGCTTTCTATATAGAAAGAAAATTCACAAACTGGGCCTGAGAACTCTGTGATCTGAATATTTAGAAATCAAAAGGACGTAATTACAGACTCTGCAGTCTTGAATTTAAAACCGAAACCTGATACATGCACAAATTCAACCCTTTTTCCATCCTTAGGAGACCATTGTTTTCATTAATTCCAATTGATTTCTGGCAAAATAAACTGTTCTAACTTAGAAAAATAGATTTTAATCTCTAAAAAGATTTAAATTATTTTTTAAACCTTTAAGGCATCTGGCAAAGTTTTTTATAATTTTAAAATCCCAAATTTACTTACTGCTGCTCTTAGTAACTCACCTTTCTTTCTCCAGGAAATACTTATTCCAGGATCTTGATTCTAGCCATTCAAAATACAGTTAAGCATAATTTTACTACTGTAAGATAGTAGGGGAAACATATATGGTATATTGCAAGTAAGACGTGGCTCTGGTTTTTGTTGCTTCTCTCAGTGTACCAGCAGCCAGACCCCTTGCAGAACTATACAATTCACGTTATTTCTCCTATACCTGATTATTAAATTACAGTGCTGAGGCAAATCCTATTCTCTTGTAACCACAAACACAAAAGGCTTAATGTAGTGAAATGAATGTGGCTAAGCTTGCAGGCAAGACAGGGAGAAGCCCACAACCTTTGAGCACCGTGAACATTTGATCTGAGGGATTCTGTTCTCCAGTATGGAGTAGTTTTTGTTAATAGATTAATTGATTTACCACCTAACCTCACTGCTCATAGGAAAAGCATGTGCTGCAGCTGCAAGGGTTGCTCATCCATGCTGAAGCCAGACACATCCCCAGTGCATAATCCATTTATTTAGCCGTGCTCTGAATTCAGCTTTTACATCAAAATGCTTTGCATTCCTAAAAGAAATAGCATCATTTAAACTCATACTCTTTATCTTCCACAGGTCTGGATGATACCCTACCCTAAGCTGCCTCTTGCCTGCACTCTGACCGTGCATCCTCTTTGCCAGGGCTGTTGCCACTGTTTCCAGCTCTCCAAGAAACCACCCCATAGATATTTATTTTAAAATACGCTGACTCAAAAATATTTTTCTTTCTTCTCTGTTCCCCACACGGTGCATCTCTTCCCCCTGCCCCAAGTAATACTTATTTCAGGTTCATCCTGACTACACAGTTCCTGAACAGTGACAAACACACTCATAAGAAATGTGGCCAGCTCAGACTCATTAAAAAACACTGCCCATAGCATACTGGACTAGAACAATGCTGCACACATTTACCAAATATTAATAGAAAAGCTACTTGATTTTTTAAATTTTTCTTCATATAAAACCATTTAGTGAATCAGCTGAGACAGATTTACAGCAAATAACTGCTCGCTATCTGCAAAGAGTAGCTGGAATTAAGATGAGTTAAGTCATATTAACTGCATTTATCTCTTGAGATACTGAACTTTTACATAGGAAGAGCATATACTTAATGCAACATCATAACATGACATTAAGCTGTGCACATTCATAACCACACTTGTGAACCAATCACTTACCTGAGAGTGTTCTTTACTTGTTTTACAACGTGGAAAAAATTGTAAGACTTATTTTAGAAAGTACAGAAGCACATCTGTAAACTGACAGAACAGTAATTTATATCTGCCAATATGATCTCTAATTTAAATTAAAGACCAATTTGTTTGGTACTGCATTGTACTCAAAATTAGTCTGCAGATGCTATATAAAAAATGTAGACTACTAAATGCTGCAATTTTTTAATTATATACATGAATGCAAGCATAGTTAATTGCCAAGAATAGTGGAATTGAAGTAATGCAGATTTTTCTCAAGAAAAACCACATTTTTTTATCAGCATGACAGACTTTTCATTAACCCAAACAAGCCCCGTGTCATCTGTATCTATGGCAACCAATAAAAGTTACAAAGATAAAAGCTCTAATAAAAAAATAAATGGTTGTAAATTGTTTACCTCCTTTATTTTCTGGCCTGCCACACCCAAGCTGTTACCAAATCACACCCACTTAAATATACATCAGTACTAGTTTCTGTATCAGTGAACTTCTATTTATAATTTAAGGGAAATTTAAGATGTTCCAAACCAGAAAAAACATTTAATTTATATATGAACTCTTTCTGCCTCTTTGTTTTGAGGCTGCTCACATACATGAGTTACAGCGACTTCTCAGCCCCTTCCATCTTGTCCTCTCCTTTTCCCCACTGCCTCTTCTCCCTTGCTGCTTCAATCCTACTTTCTTGTAACACAACAAGGTGAGTGGTGACTGCTTTGAACTCGGCAGCTGCAAATCCCACAGGACAGCAAGGAAGACAGCGGAGAGCGAACAAATTATTTTGTGCTCCACCTGTTCCTTGCGGAGCTGCAACAGGGCTTTCCTGAGAGCCCCACACAACTCCTGCTCCCAGCCAGGACCGAAGAGAAAATCAATTCACAGAAAATCAAATGCAGGAATTTGCAAAAACGCCGTGGTGCCATGCTCTCTGTTAACCTGTAATCCAAGACCCACTGAAACAATCAGAGTCTGTCTACTTTAATGGGCTCTAATGCACTTCAGACACGCACAGCTGATGTACATATACCTTACAGTATTTTAAATAACAGTGTTGGACTGTCAATCTTAATTCAACTGTTGGAAGCTATCTAGCTTGAAATTATGGCTTAAGAAGAATCAAAGTAATTATTGGTTCAGTCTGCACATTTTGAAGCAATTCTGAATTTATGTCAGGTGTGACACAGGAGTTGGGCCACCCCTCTCAGCCTGTTTGCTATTTCCATGATTGTCCTCTATAAGAAAATTCATGCTGCTGGAAAAGCAGAATAAAACCAGTTCAAAATAAAATACTGACCGAAGACTTGGTAGATCACTGGGTGAATGTACAACAACCTGCCAAAGAAACATACGCTCTCACAGTGACAGAGAAGAAATTAAAATAGTCCTGTTAGCTCATTTCTCACAGATGTGTCACATTTCTCTGATAGTACTTACCACAATAAACTCAGCTCCTCTGCAGAGTGTTCATCACCTCTTACCTTCTCCAGAAATATGTTCAGCTCACTGTACTACCCTCCACTTATCACAAACTCCTCCTGTCTCCCAAACCTTCACCTTTTTCCAAACGGTCTCGGAACTACTCCATGGTTGGCTCTTCTCCCATTCTCACTTACCACCTAGGCAAGCATAATCCCACAGGATGGATGACCCACCAGGCTGCATGTTCTCATCAGCCACCCAGTAGACATGTGGCACCCAAGCCAAGCTTACCCCAAAGCTTGCTGAGCTGATCCTGCAGCCTTCTCCTTGCTGGCAAGACCAGCACATCTCTTTCCTGTACCCAAGCCAACAGATCACATGGAACTTACAGGGACTTAAAATCTTGAGCTCTTTCCTACCTCTGTCCTCTTTCTGCTGTCCCCCACCACCAGACTGGATCAGTACTTCCCAAAAAGGTCCTTACTGGGAAAGAGGGCTGACAGAGACAGACACACCTCTTCTGAAATTTTCATGGACAAACTCCCTCACTGCTCAGAAAGTAAAAATGTCTTTGTGCATTAAATTACAATAATTACAGTAGCAGGTGTATGAAAATTAAACCGAATAACTCTCAAAAGTGTGCTGTTCCTTGCTTGAGATAGAAGTGCTTTCATGTAAGAAAGCACACGTAATACAAAATCTACATTTATTTTTATTATAATGTTTTCTACTGTTGAACAATCATTTTTTCCCACACATCTGTGTAACTTCAGCTTTGAATTCTAGAACCATGGAAATACAGTATGATATTTTTGTCAGGAAACACAAAGATAAGGGCAAATAGAAGATTGCATTTAATATTTTATCCATCCTTCCTTCACCAGAAAACAATTCAGTCCTGACATCTCTCCTTTGAACATAGTCTTGAACTGTGGCTATTGCTTCTCTGTGACCCAGAGAGACAAGGCAATAATGATAAAAGGTCTGCTGGTTTTCTTCCCAGGCTATGCTGCACATCCTCGTGGCAGACTTCACTTCAAGCCGAAGTCTGAAAGTGGGAATCATGCAGTAACAATTCAAAGCCAAGCTGTCTATCGAGTAAAAAAATAAATACCAGGAATTCTGTCTCTCCAACCTCCATGCACTGAGGAGGACTGAGAAGATAAGGTGTGTATCAGTCTGCTCTTATGAATAAGAGGTCTTGGATCATTAGAAATATTCTGGAGATACTCTGCAGCAAAGATGTTTGCTTGCATAAAGTGCTATTAGATCTTTGGCTGAGAGGCACTTTGTACGTGAAAAACAGGTATAATATTATGTATGATTAGCTGTCCCACATAATTTAGGGTTTAATTCAGCACCTACTGAGGCTAATTGTAATGATTTCACTGCTTTAAATGAGAGCCGAAACATCCTTAAATCAGTGTTCCCCTGAAGTACAGAAAACTAAGTAATAACTGTTTGCCAGCGCCTCAGAGATTAACAATACTATATGAAATATAATTACATCTACAAAAAGATTGTGCACTTTCATATGCACAATATTGTGGCTTTACAAGTGTATTTAGAAAGATTCATCACCAAAAGCTATCATTTAGGCCTTCAGATAGGCAACATTTACAGGAAGGATTAGATACCATTATTTCTTCGGAAACTGGTTATTTTCATTTGCAAACATTTCTATCCTGTACTATTTTAGTGCAACTGTTCCTACAGACTCCGTTTTGGCACGCGTTTGCTTGCTACACCCTCTTGGATAAAAATGCATCTCGTTTCCCCTGGGCACATAAACACACACCTCACCCTGCAGACAAACATCAGAAAAGCTGATTTGCACAAGTATTTACAAGTACTTCAAATACCGACACAATTGCAACATTTCAAAGACAGCATGCAGTAATTTTTATATTAAGAAATAATAAGAGGAAGGTAAATCATACTAAGACATGGATGCAGTGAAAATTTTTTCTTTAGATGTGATCACTTTAGTTTATAATTACATGATGTTATTTGAACCCAAAGAAATGGGCTGCCATTACAAGAATGCTTTATATGTGCCTGCTCTCTGCCTTTATTATGTTAAGCTAAGTCACATACACAGGTACTGCTATAATTGAAAACCTGCTTTGTAAAAGAGCATCACACCAAAAACTTCCAGCTGAAAGAACTCAGCATCTGTTCCCAACCTGACCATCTATTCCTTCCTCTAAGAGAGTACTTTCCCCACCAAATGAATGACAGCAGGGGCAAAAAGCAAGCTATGTGGTGTTTCACTGGGAAGCAACTGGGAAAAGAAGTCTGCCCCAAAGGAAATAAATAATGCAGATGCAGCTATGGGCTATGACATTTACCTGCTCAAGGGAGATGGGTGTTCAACTGCCCAGACCCCAACAGGTCATTCTCAGGAAGAAACCAGACTGCAACTAATTCTTAATTTATTCATGCAGATCTCTGAATAATCACTGCATTAATGTGAGAAAGAAAAACTCAAGTTTTTCGTGCAGAGAGATACAGCTCTGCGTTCTGAAAAGATTTTTATCTTTCAAAGACCTTTCTGTATCTCTTGCTCCTCACTTGTATCCTCTGACTTCTTGCAACACGCTCACGGTTTGCTCGGTGGTGCAGGCTCCAGGTCTTTTCATTTCCTTTGTTCACGGACCTGCTCTTCACTGCAGCTACAGATCTTGCCAACATCTTTATCCACAAACATCTCCTACCTACCACAATTCACTGCCTTACTTGGACTTAAAAGCAATGACAATTTTACCTGATTAAGAACACTAAGTTTGGGCTGCATTCTTGCCATGGTAATTATAAGTGGAATATTCTATTTATCCTGCTTCCATCATACACATATATTTTCATTTTGCTTGGAATGTTTCTCCTCCCATGCTTTCCAAATGTTTAATCAAGTGCTGCTCCCTTTGAAATACTAATCCTGCCAAATCTTTTTATTGTTATTTTTCAAGCACTGTAGTGCTTCTTCCTCCTTGTCTTTCAATATAAGCTGGGGGGGGGTGTTACTCTTTTTTTTTCCCCCAAAGAACTTGCCCACCTTACTCCAGTCCAGTCGTGCTGTACATCCCTGTGTTCTCTCTCTCTCTGGGAGACAGGAAACGTCAAACCAACTCTGGGAGAAGCCCTACAGCCCAACTTGCAGGATTCGCATTTACCTTGAATCATATTTGATTCCCATCTGAATTTTCTCTTGTGATAACCCCATAGTTCAAAACTATCTCAAGTTTTACATAGTGAGTGGCCCTTTCTTTTTTAACCTGTATAATTGTGACTTTCATTTAATCAGAAACTTAAAATAATTAAAATATTCTTGAAATTCATCAATCTCTAGGTACATGTAACTGTAAAATTTAATTGTTTAAGTATCTAATTAAAAGATACATAATTGGTATCCAGTAAAGGTTGCTTTTTGGTCTATCTCTTACTGAAGACATGCTGAGCAGAACAACTGGAGGGGCCAGGGTAACTGTGGGGGACTACATTCATTCATAGCTAGTTTTGATGAAGAAAAAAGCAGCACTAAGAAGTGCATTGTGATACTTGATGCACTAGCTACATCTCACCTAAGGTGAGACACAGATATACAGCTGTTTCATATACTGCCAGTCCTCCCGTGGGAGGGGGGACGAGTGGAAGACAGACGGCAAAGTATCTAAATCTTAATGCTTGTGGAAAAAAAATTATCTTACAAAGGCAAAATCTAAACTCCAGATCACTTTCTCCACTCTTGAAAGCGTGAATTGCCCTCATTCATCTCAACTGACTTTCAGTTCTTAAGCCTAATTATGATGTATAACACCCAGACTTTAAAATAATTACATTTGCAACTGTTGGCTATCTTGTGCACTCCCAGAAATTGTGCAAGTGCCAATCAAGTCACTTTATGCACCACTTGCTAAACAAAGGGCAAAACCAGCCACGGATCTACCAGCACTCGGACACATTTTATTCCTGTGTAAAATTTGCTCGTAGATTAGTTACTATCTATGAACAGTGGTATGAAACCTTTCCCTGTAATTACCAGAGGCTCCTCTGTGGACTGAGGGTAGTATATGGCCCTAATTCATATGCCCAGCCCATTAAATAAAACAAAACAAAGCAGGCAATGCAGTTATCTCTGGATTGAATGGCAATAATACTAAGTCCTAAATGCTAATACCTTCAGCTTGCAGGATAAACACATTGTCAGAACACAGCCCAGTGTACAGGAAATAAGGCCTTAATATTTGTAAATAAAATGTGGAAGACTGCTAACACCCTTTCTATTACTGCAAATATCGTGGAATATAATTAAGGCCTGATGCATTTCAGACATTAAGGAGAGATGATGGAGTTCAGCAGGGAGAAGTCACTGAATCATTTAGCCAATCATTTCTCGATTCCTTAACATTTCTGTTTCTTACATTTAAGTCTCACTCTTGACTCTTTTTAAGTTAGTGGGTTTGTTTGTTCAGAAAATATTCAAGAAATCAGATCAGCACAAATAACTCTTGGAAGAACGGCTCCAAACAGGAAACAAGGTGGGTTTTCTTTCCTGCAGACATCAGAAAGCGTACAGGAGTCCCCATTCAATATGCTCTTTCATTTCCCCAAAGACAGTCCTTTGCATGTCACGGTCACCACGTGCTGTTTATCATGCTGTACTTTCTCAGTTCCTTTTCTAATACCCTGCCTGACTCCCTCTTTCACACCAGGACCAATTCTCCAGCACTCAAAGCAGATACACTTCGTGACCTGTGTGTCTCCACTGCTCCTCACTGCTTTCTGTCCTCCAGTTCGCAATCTAATCTGCTGCCAAACTTCAGTTGCTTTAGTACACACACTTCCACCATGGGGTTTTTTTGTCGCTGTCTGTTTTTTTTTGAAAAACCCTCTGCTTCATACCTAACCTCTTAATGTCAATCCAGGTTTTTCCTTTCTCTCCGTTATCAGACAATGTAAGACAGCCAAGCCTTGAATAGAAAGCAAATCAGTTTAACTTATAAACACTGTACTGACAATTTAAACTTTGCTCTAACATTTAAAAAACCCTGTAATTCCCTCTTACTTAATGAATTTCCAAATCCTTATCCTCCTCCAACTCATTTCACCACAAAGCAAACAACCAACCTTTGAAAGACACTTATACCCAACACAGCGAAAACAGAATAAACTTTGAATTTCAAACTAAGCCATTTGAAAAAAACCCCAAATTTACTTATTTTTTGTAAAGTTAACCCTTTCACACTCTCACAGTTATCCCAGATCCACCTATTTTTATAAAGTGGGATTAAATGCCTCACAAAAACTTTCAAGAAGATCATTTATCCAACCATATCTTGCTGTAACAAAATGATTGAGCAACCCATATCAATACGTTAAAAAACCCCAAAACTCTTCAGTCTACACATGATCATGGCGGAGACATGGTGATGTACAAACCCATTTTTTTCAGATGCTGAAGCTCTACTCCTAGTTATCTCTAACTTCTCATTTTACTGTCCTGATTAGTTTGGGTACCACTCACACTACCTCAAGAAAAGAACTGACAAGTAAATATCACAACTCTCATTGCCTTTCCTTTACTGGAAAAAAACCCCACCATATAGTTAGTAATGAAAGGCTCCATTATGAACAACTCCAATTAAAACAGATATTATAATATATAATAGGAAATAAGTCTAAGACAGACACAGAATCACCTAATACCATAAAACATCTGCTACATATTGAATAGCTATTACTAACAGGTCCTGACAGTTGACAATGATCAATGTATAAACTGACAAATCTCTCATGTCTAATTACTCCCAAAATAAAAGAAACACAAATACTATATAAAAAAGAGGGTTGTGACTACAAAAACCTTTCCCGAAGTCCTAGCCAAAAACAGAGGCTTGTGATGGGATTTTTCTTTGGCAAAGTTAAACAAAACGCAGTGGAGTGTAACATATTCCCTGTCTTTGGAAGGGAGCTGGCACATCCAATCATCAGCAACGTGAGAACTCGAACAGATGACGGAAGAGGGCAACCGAGCAGACATACGCCCGCGTACACATGCACATACACTGAGGAGGATTACTAAATTAATTAGAGAGGCAAGTGAAAAAACAACGTGGAATTCAGAACACGCTCAATAGTATGGAATGATGCTACTGGCCTATTTTTACCACTGGCAATAAGAGAGGAGGAACAGCTCTAGTAGGAGCAAGTGCATTATGATACAACACAACATGAGCATTATAAAATGCGAGATGAATCTCAAGCCCAGAGGCTCTTTAGCACCACTCCAAATCACAACTCTCTGCCTTCATTTTTCTCCTTTGCTACCATTCCACTTCTCCCAGTACTTCTGACTTGATTAACCCTTTTTTCTCTTTTGTGTCTTCTACCTTCCTATTTTCATGGTATCATACCAGACACTTTGAAAAAGCACCTGAGTGATAACAGCAGAGAATACTGATCAGGAGTTGGATTTTATAAAGTACTCTAACCCAGGGAAGCCCCAGTTGTTTCCAATGAGAAATTTTTCACATCACTGGCACCTTAATAAGATAGCATGCTCTTTTGAAAACTGTCCCCCGATTAGAAGTTACAAAAATCATAAATCAAATTGTAACCTGTTTTTAATGGTCTGAATTCAAGTGCTGTGAATTTGTTTTTCCTTTAAATACTTTCCCCAGAAATTCAAGTATAACAAGCCTGAAACAGACTTCCTGAAATACAAGCTTCATTCTAGCTTTCTGGGAATTAGAAAAGACACAGTTGCATGCTATGTCTGATTTTTTGTAGCCCTTTCTGGAATAGTGAGTTCTGTCGGGCAGTTTAACCAGTTACAGCTTTCTCACAAACCTGGCCTAAAATTATGAATTTTTCAAGAACATTTTTGGTCTTTCTAAAAACCTGCATTAGAATCAGTGATCTTTCCACACAGCACATCTAACGTGCTACCTGAACGTGTGTGGCAGTAACATATGGTACAGTAGGTTATAACTATTTTACCATCTGTTTTAGCTGAACTCTAACCTTGATAATCCCATATCAGCTTTTCCCACTAACTGCTGCAGTTCCTAGATCCTGGCTTCAACTTATCCTTTTAAAATTAAATTTCAGCAAAATACATGGCTGGATTATATGCTGCTCTCCAGAAGCCTTCACTGCTCCCCAGGTGACTTAATTTGGTCAGGGTCTTAAACAAGTAAATCCATCAAAACTACAAGGTTTGGGTTTTTTGCCCAGTTAATAAGTCAGATCAGTAACCAGAATATTCTTTATTTTGAAAAATATTGCTCAAGATCCTGCCATATTTTTTACATACTCATTTATAAAGTACTTTGTTTCTATTATGCTCTTATGTAGAAAAGTGCATCATCTTCAGTGGAACTGCAGTGGACTCAATACTTTCCAGGAGCAAACTTCAGGTTTTAGCAATGTTGCCCGCAGTGCTTGACTTGGTCTCTAACCAAGTCACACTATGAAGCAGACTGGCTCTAATCTGTTTTTTGCACAAACAGCAACATTACTGTAACACCTTATCATCTTGCTACTCTGCATACCCATAAAAACTAAACAGTAGCATCATATTGAAAAATAAAACGTTAATTTAATGGCAATAAACATAAATTCTTCCCAAAGTTTGGAAAACTGGACAGAGCCTGTAAATTGAGAGAAGACATTTGAAACTTTTATTATTGGACCTTTCTTGTTGTTTTTGTGTTTTGCTTGGGTTGTTTTTTTGGTGTGGTTTGGTTTTGTTTGTTTTGTTGGGGTTTTTCTATTTTGTTTTGTTGGGGTTTTTTTAAGACTTGGATTCCATGTCATCAAGTTCTATTTCATATAGATGCTGGAGTTTGAAAGTCTAGGCTTTAAATTCAGGGATTGGAAGAACAGCTCATCTGTCAGACTGCTTTCAAATTTAATGTCTGCCTTGTTCACAAAAACTCAAAGAACAGCTACACAGCAATTAAAATCCATGAAAGACTGTGGCTTTGGTATAATTTATATATATGCCCATACAAAACTACTATATACTCACAGACACATGGAAAACATAAATATATATTTAATAAATACTAATGACAGCGACAAGAACATGTGCACCTCTGATTTTTATTGTATGTAAATAAAGCATTAGCACTTGACAGTACTAGTTGATGAAATTGAAGTACTAGGATGATGAAATTGAAGAATCAAATATGGTTATCACCAATTACTATTTTGCAGTATCTAGATTCAACTGAAAATATTAAATCATAACAGCTCAGTAAACTTCTCTGACTCATTATCAACTGAACCAGACTGTAATGCCTACACAATGAAAACTACATTTGTAAAAGATTACCTTTGTAAAATGATTCAACTTTTAAAATTAGTATAGACATTTCTTATTAAAAGTATTCATCTTATTCATCTTGAAATACTATGTCATTTTTACAAACATTGTTTCCCTTCTGATTTCTGTTTAGTATCTGAACAAAAGGGGAATTTGATTTTTTTGAACGTGTGAAGAAATCAGTTCATGAGATATAATTTTGCTTTTTCACACATGAGTAGTTTAAATATGTTATTCAATGTTATCTTGAGGCACAAACATAAGGCACGTAGGTTAGAGAAGTCAAAACTACATACTAGTCTGCTACCTCAAATGTCTTTCAAAATATGCAACTGAAGGATATAATGGAAACTATCATTTAATTAAAGAATATTGAATTTAGTTGCAATCAGGGTCCTATTTCAAAACAGCATATAGTGACTATACAGATATACAGAGTCCCTGAATATACATATGTACTTGGGGGAGGAGAAAAGTACTTATTTGCTCAAACAGCCTCTTCCTTCCCTATGCAATGCAAGAGAAATAAAAGCTTGAATGGAGAACAACTAGAGTTTACACTTCACTTTTCCTCTCCAAATACTTGAGGACATTAGCCCCCGCTCCCCATTCTCTTTTGCATTCAAATATTTCCACCTCTGCATAAAAATGACTTTTATTATGCAGTTTTGAAGATTTTCCTAGGTTGGCACCCCAGGAGCGTAATCCTGATTCCAAAAACAAAAACATCTAATTACCCCAGCTGCATAATTCATTGGCCCATAAATAAAAGTTGGCCAACCCATGATCTTATCTGACAGACTCTAGGGAGCACATGTGGGAACCTTACTACGGGAGAAACATGGTCAGGGCTGGCGGCAGCCCCTAGGCTTTGCAATCAGAGATCAAGCACCCCACTTGGGCATCTTGGTCTCGCCCAGGAGAACAAGGGCAAAGGAGAGGATGTCATCTTGCAACCTGGAACTTGCACACTTGCAGGCAGTCAGTCCCGCCTTTGGTCGCTCAGTCTGTTTGCAGGTGAATCATTTAACAAGAGGTTTCTATCCAAGCTGTGATTCTCCACAGCCTCACACACTGCAATGAGCCACACGCGCTTTGTGATTAACTGAATTGCAGTAATAACGAGCAAGAGAAAATACTTGAGCTGGCAGCACTGTAAGCACATACTACAGGTTTGCTTCAATCGCACTGCGAGGCCAGACTGTAATTTGAAAATCAGACATTGCTCAGATGACAAAACCAAAACACACTTATCGAGTATTCCTTACTTTGCATCTATTTTTCCTACAATGCTGATGAAAAGCTATTTACATTCACACTATTCTGGCAAACTTCCCAACAGAAAAACAGAAACCTTTTAGACACTGTCTATAGAGAGCTTCTGCAAGTCCCTGCATTATTGCTTGTTTGTTTTAATTTACCAGAGTTGCTCTTAAGTTCCATCTAACCTTTGAGAAACAGCATCCTGTTTGTTTTCATGACCAAGTATCTGCAATTCACTAGATTAAAAATAAAGACGAGAGCTGGGCCACTCTTGGTGCCAGCCAGCAAAACACCTCATGGTCTCACCTGAATTTCAAATGGAAAGAAATGATTTTTAAAAGAACCATGAATTGGGTTCTAACGTGAAATATTTTACCACATAATAAAGACTAAGTCAGAAAACATTTCAATTCTCAACAATGTTTTCATTCTGCGTTACAACACATGAGTGGCAGAGAGACTCGTCAACCCAGTGGCTAAGGCACTACTCATCTTTCATCTCCCAGATCTGGGCTGCAACCACTCGGCAATGGACTCACTTTCTCACTAGAAATGTCATCTTGGAGCTGAGAAACCTTCTTGACAAATATGTTTTTTGGAACAGATGTATTTTTGCTAAACATTTTATCTTTGACAAAAATATATTTTGACAGAGAAAGTTTCATTGCAAATTTTTTTCACCAGCTTGAAGTTGGACTTTTAGGACCTATGTGGGGAAAGCTGCTCACATTATGCCTTGCTGATCGAGACGAGGTCTCCCTGGCTAGAGCAATGACTATTGCTGTAACTACAGTAATGAAAATATACGTCAGTTATCCATTGCTCTGCCCTGATTTACCTGTGTTTACCCTGTAATAATAAGCTGCAGCCCCCCCTTGCTGTGGCATTCAAATCAAGGCTAAGAATGGCACCTCAGCCTGTCTCATCCTCCTCAGCTGGTCTTCACAGCTAGGTCTGAATGACGACTTCATGTACTTAAGTAGTAATTAACAACAGAAATGTTTATAATAAATGAGTAAGGAGACAGGGCATTTGAAAAAGAGTTAACAGATGTCCTTAGCATTGCTGCTGGCCTAATAACATTGCTGCAGTAATTTATTTGATGCAGAGTTTATTTAGCTGCTGCAAACATATAGGGTTATAATAATCATAAGCAGGTTGCATTAAGCACAATGCATCTTGGATGTGTAACATAGTGTTAAAAATAATCCCAGAAACTGTATGCCTTAAAGATATTTTATGTGCAGTATCTTTACAATCTGATTGTGAAAAGCTAGCAAGAAAGCATATTTCAGACTTTAAAAATTATTAAAAAAACCCATAAAAACAAACCAAAAACCCAAGACATCTTTTACAGATAATTTTGCCTATCTTTTGGGATAGTAAACATTCAATTCAAACATCAAATCCTGGCATACTTCAGTAAGCTATCAGCACAGCAGTGCTGCCTTTTTTTCCTTTGAAAAATGAAAGAATTAAATTCAAAACAAACAACTTCAATTTAACACCAAACTACAGGATAACCAATCTTAAAAATGTCAAATTGTAATGGATCTTAATAC
This sequence comes from Aegotheles bennettii, assembly GCA_013398125.1. Taxonomy (NCBI): domain Eukaryota; kingdom Metazoa; phylum Chordata; class Aves; order Caprimulgiformes; family Aegothelidae; genus Aegotheles; species Aegotheles bennettii. Next base: position 386,917 of record VZRW01004275.1, on the reverse strand, counting down.
CCATATAAAACACAAAAATAGTGGCATTGTTCCTTGGTAATGCATAGCAACCTTACAGAATTTCAGTGAAGGAGAAAGAAGGGAAAAACACCTTATTACTTCTAACTCCTGCGAGCCATTTTGGTCTCCAAAGGTTTTAGACTGCCTCAGGCCATGTGTCTGCAGTGTTTCGGGAAATGACTTGCCTTCGCACGAACACTGCTATGTTCTGCAGCACTGCTGCCCCCCAGCATCCCCGCTCAATTTCTATTTAACTCTTCCTTACCTGTGCCAGCCTTTTCCCCCTTTTTTGCAGTAAGATTTCAGAAAGGTTTTGCTTAAAAAAACCCCACAAAAACACAAACCAAAACCCCCCTCTGCTTTTTCTGACAAGTTTTCTCAGAAACAAACAAGACCAGAATTTATCTCTGTAAATCTTTAGAGATTAAAAGGAAAACAATTTTAAACCAAAATATTTGGTAACAAAACTAGTAAAGCTAGCAAGCACCACAGAGCTTTGATGTTTGATATTGCCCAGATGTTTGCCTGTTTCACCTCAGTTAACAAAGAATAGTTAGAAAACAAAAAGTCATCAACATCCCCATAGAAAATAATGGCACTACTAAAATTCTTCACTTATCACTGTATTTAGATTTTTTACACTCCCAACACCACATAACAGGCTACAATTCAGTCCCTGGACAAGGCCTTATAACTAGTAACTTATTTGTCCTAGCAGCAGTGTATTAAAGGTAGAAGGAAACAACCCATCTCATCTAGAAAGAGAAAAATGTAATCTTCCTTCGAAATTTTTAAACTCACTTTGTAGAGATGTTTTGTGTTTCTGTTTTCTGTAAAGATTCAATGCTATGCACTGTGAGCTATTTTGCTTGATAGCTTTTTTAAAAACCTCTAGAAAATTCTTATCCAAGGTCACTGCTGATTGACTCAAAATATGACAGTGTATGAGGCTACTAAAATATTCTGTTCATCTCAGAGGTTGAGTAAGCAGCTCTAACTAAGAGTAAAATCAATATAATACTTCACAGTGAGGAAGAAAATGGAAAATAGTTTAGCAGTTAAGTGGTTAATGCAATTCCTAAGTGTTCAGCAATCATTGCAATTTAGTGCCATTTCGATTATTACACAATAAACAGACCATGTTGTCTGGAAGCAAATTTTTATGAGTATAGCTGAAGGGGTTGCAACTTATTTAGCTGCTGAAACTCTAAGGGAAAGAACATTTCTGAATGCTAACACTACAGATCAGAAATATACAGGTACACTAGAAAGGTTATTTTTAGGTCACTACTATGGTAACTAACCACACTGACCTTTAAAATTAGTATGCAGTTCAAGAAAAATGAAGTTCAGTAAAATGTTCTTTAAACAGGATCATTTTAATAAACAATATTGCACATCCTTACAGGAGAATGTTGTCACTTTTTACAGCTATTAATTTTACTTTTGTATCATAGCATCATAAAAAAATGTGTAAGAATATCATGATGCAGAACTGACTAGGAAAAAACATGTAAACAGCCAGAAAACAGATTAAACTATCATTAATTTATGTTTAAAGATTTTTTATTTTTATTTTTTATTGTTGTTAAGTAAGAATGGCTATATTTATTTTTGCAGGAAAAAAACAAAACTGCTAGCTGGAGAAGAACAGTTTTTCATATAATGTGAAGCCAAGGAAACATTCAGAATTGATATAGCTAAAATATCTCATTTTGTTGAAATACAGAATTTTAAGTGGATTTCAAGAGCAACCCAGTTCTGCAATTTATAAATTCAAGGACAAACAGGTGAGAGCAGATGAGATAAATAGCACAAGACTAAGAGTGTATGGTTGATTGCAGCAGGGACTCAATAAAAGAAACAGTATTTTGAACAAAAGTACCATTTGAACCCAATATACTCATGTTTACTTAGATAAAACTTCAATTAGAATCATGGCTTTATTAAATTATACATTATGTGTCAGTCTATTAGGTAAGAAATGGAAATCAAATTTAGGCTGGTCATAAAGGTAAGCTGACTGTTCCAACAAAACCACCATTACAGAGACTATATTAACAAGTAGTATGCTGAAACTTAGAAAGATCCAATTTACCCCATCAATTTACAATCATCAAACACAGAACACAACTGTTCTAGTTTCATAGTCTCAGCCATGTTTGAGACAACTTATAATGCTATACCAAATGGCTGATAAGTTAGAAAATATAATATTATATATGTGTGCATATAGAGAGAAAGATACACACGAGCATTTTAGTCTAGGTTATACTGTAAAACTTTTGAAAATCGTGGCTCTTATAGAAGAATTTAAAAAAAAAATTAAAAAGCAAAAATTGTATCTGCATTTTCTCAAGACTCAATATGCTTCTGAGTAACATTGCTCCTGAAGTGACTTCTAAATGCCTGGATAATAATTTCTATGAAAAAGGGGAAAAAAAATAAATCTAATAAGCTAGTGAGATTCTGGGTCACCAGTACAGTTTTCCTGTGTTCCTTTAATACCACATTATACCCACACCTCTTTGTTAGGCACAGGCAGGATAGATGGATGCTGGTCAATTAGTAACTACATCCACCTTTAAGTGCCATCTGAAAATGAGCTCTCTTACAATATACGCTGTGCAAAGACACAGCAAGGGACAGGCACAATTAGCAATTTAACAAAAAAACCAAAATAAATAAACCAACAAAAAAAAAAAGTACGATAAGCTGTACTAATATCCTCATTTTACAACCAGGGATCTCGGTGCAGCCACTGGAGTGAGCTGGTCCACTTCCCGGGGCCACCCAGTAAGCTGCAACTCATGGCAAGTGGATCCAAACCTGTGCTGAGGACTGCAAAACACACAGAGGAAACCTCATCTTACACACTTGAGGTTGAATGTTAACGTAAATGTTTTCCAGATTAAAAATTCAATTGAGAATGCACAGAAATATACGCTGAATGTGTCCAGGTCTAAAACTGGGCATCCAGGACAAGCTTATTTCTCTCCGTTGATGCTCATGGAGCTACACTAGCAGCCATACTCCCTTTTATTCTATTTAATTAATACTTACAATGGCTTTTCTTACTAAATAAATAAATAAATAAATAAATAAGCAAATTATAAACATGTAGTGACATGGCAACGGGGTCTTGTTTCCAAAATGTAAAGCAAAATCTTAAACTTCACTTTTCTGAAAATTTAAGACCTACTGTTTAGCCTCCCCCATCTTTCCATGGGGTAATTTTGCTGACAGTAAATAACCAGAATTGTCATTTTTTGAAAGCCAACCAAGACTGAGCATTCTTCTGGACATCTTTTCAGCCAAGATTGCTTATAGCTGTTGGCCACAGAATGAGCTTACTTAAGGAAAGTTGTAGGTATGCCAGCCAGAAGAGAAGGCTAAGCAGGAAGGGAACAAGCTAACACAACAGGTAGGCTGCCTGCATGAAAAAACTACCCCAAAATTGGTCTCTCGTCAGCAAAGATCATCAACTGTACTGTGTTACAATCTTAAAATTTATGTTAAAACAGATCCAGGTTCTGACAGGTTATTTTTCATTTTGCTGCTTGACTGGTATTTACACTAACAAAACCAAATTTTGGTTAAAGCAGAAAAAAAACCTGATGCTTGTTTAAGTAGTAATTTGGAAGTAAGGTTCCACCAATATCCCATTTTCTAGCCTGACATATTAAGAGAAACATGAAGCAGAAATAATTACTGTCTGACACTGAGAAAAACAATGGTGATTAACTACACAGATTTAGCTTTAAAATACAGATTTCACTGCAATATCATGGTCACATACAAGCACCCAGCTTTAAAAAGAAATTGCTAATTCAAAGGAGACAATGGAGGGGGAGTTGTGTGTATCAATATATATTCTTTTCACCTGTTTAGTGTGCAAATTTATTTAAAATACAATAAAATGACAGGCAGGTCTAAAGACTAAATACAAAAATATAAGAATGTCAAATGAACAAACTTTTTCACTTTGCAGTTTTTATTTTATTATTAGATGCTATTCCTAACTTGTTAAAATTGATCAAATAGAAAGCTGTGAATAGAGAAAAAATTAAGCCAACTAGAAAAGTGTGACTTGGATTTAATATTTTATAATTGCCAAGGGACATACTGAGATCAATGAATTTTTGCCCGAGATGAACGTCAGAAAGAGATGTACTTCAGTCTTTTAGGGAACATTGGTCTATTTAATTCTTGTGTCTGATGCATGTGAAATATGCCTGTCTTGGCCTTCTCTCTCGCCTCAAGGCCATGCCAGAGGCAGACATTACCACTTTTAATAGGCCGCCATCTGAGGAATGGCAAGGGATCCAATAACCCATCGACTCTAATGGATTTGCCTGTTTATTCACTTACACCTTTTTCTGCAGCTAATTTTAGTTTTGCATGCTGAGTTGTTTCACTTTAAATTAAATGAATAGAAACAAAGGGGAAAAGACTGTGCAGCTAATAAACCATGATTATTGTTGAAGTTCTTCACAACAGGATCCTCCATATACCAAGGTATATCACTTAGGAACAGATTCACTGCTGTGTTTTTCCACTTGTTGTCAAAATTAACAAAGCTTCTTGTAAATTTAGTGAGACAAAAAGTAGGTTATTATAAACTCTTGGTTATAATGTACTAATGATCTGCAGCAGTATAAAGCGCCCGGCTTCAAATCATTATGAGGGTTGTGAGCATCTTCAAAGAATAATACAGCTAAAGGTAATGATTGTACAGTATTAGCACCAACAAAAATAGTATACATTTTAATCCAGCCCTTCATGCATACTTTGAAGATCATACGTAATACTTAATGCATTACTTATAAAACAAATGGAGTCCCTCTAGATACAGTGAAATTCGGAGTAATAAATACTTTCACTACAATTGATCCTTAGGAAAAATATACATTACAGGCTAAAACTTATTAGGGGATATAATCGCTATATTGGGATTGCATTAATATTTTGTTCCTCTACAGAAGTTCCTCCTCCCTTTCCTTGGGACACAGCCTCTCGCATCTCACCCTCCACAACTTGCGGGTCCTCTGCAAAAGCCTCTGTCCAGCATCCTCTTTTTCCAGACCCATCAGGTCAGATGCTTTGCTTTTCTGAGAAAGGCTGCAAGAAACTTATTCAGGAGCCAACGCTGCAAGTCAGCTTCAAAATAGCCTTCAGTTAGTTACAAAGAGGCCTTTTTTCCAAGTCTGGTTCGATCTCCCGGTTCTCAGTGCTCCCCAGTCTCCATCAGTTAAGAGAGCCAGCAGACAAGGGCCAGGTGTCACCTGCTGATGACAGGTCATTCACTGAAGCTCTGCAGGAGCCTTTGTGTCCCCACACTGGGGGAATGCATCCCTTCTGGGTACACCAACAGCCTTCTAACAATTGCCTGCCCCCAGGAAATCACTGTCAGCTTTCTGGCAGCAAGTAATCAAATCCAGTCAGGAGTCACCTTTTTTTTTAAAGGCATAAAAATAATATGGCTTCTACTTCTGGAAAGAGCAGACTAGCCTCAGTTCCCGAGGTAACCAAAACACAGCACCTCTGGGGTCATCACAGCAAAAACAACTGCTGAACTGTATCAATCCCCAGGGACTCCTACTTCACTCATGTAAAAACTTTTTTTCTATAATAAAATTGCACAAAATACAGCAGCACTTGGTCATTTGCTCCCTCTTCATGACAGAAACCTAAATGCATGGGGTCTACAAAAGACAGTAGTATGCTGTAGTGTTTGCAGGTTGAAATGCAGGAATATATCTATGAAAAACTAACATTAGGAGCTAAAAACTTAAGAGGCAAAACTCTGCGCCACTCTTTGCCACAGCTGCCAGGGACAGCAGAGATGCATGCAAAGATGCAGCAAGTTCCTGCAGTTCCATGGGGGCTCATGTACCCCTTCATTTAGAAAAACACGTTTTGTTAGGAAGCTTCTGCCCCGTAGAACAGTGCCCGTAGCACTAAATAGCCATAAAATAACATAAAAACTCTCTTCAGAGAGAAACAGATTAGAACAAACCCGGGCCTGTACCATTTCGAAGGGTCCATAGTGACACCAATTACAATGCAGAAGGAAAGTGAAGCAGCTACAAGCAAGCGGGTTTTCCTCTCTCGCTGCTTATGTTTTCTTTTAAGGGATCACATTACGAATCTGGAATCTCCTTATTTTTGCCACAAAGACTTCACCTCCTTTAATACCATTTGCTGATCCCTTACGGGTTCTTTAATAGCATGGTGTGACATGGAATCAACCCGAGGCTTTCCCAGGGCTTTTGGGCTGGACTTTTTGTCACTCGGTGCCTTACAAGAAGTAGGAGTATGTATTTCAAAGGATGGTCCACCCATCATGAAAATTAGCATATTAAGCTTTGCATTCATTTTATTGCTAGCAAATCCATTTTCTCTCAGCATTGAGACTGCAGTGGGAAACCTTTTGTCTGACATAAAACACTGGTATCCCCTTAAAAATATATAGCAAGAATTAAAATAAGACTCCTCCAATAATTTCAAGCAGATCTACATATCTAAAGCATAAATCTGTTTATGAGATGAGTATTTTTGGATAGTTAAAAATCCAGCTTTCCTTTTAAAATGCTAACTCAGGCCTATTATCTAAATGCCTCTAAAACACTCAATACTAGGGCATTTCACAAGTGCACAGACAAATTAAAATAATCTGTCTGCTTTAGATATGTTTAAGTGAATCTGCAAAACGGGAGAAGTTACATAGCAGCAGAATAATTTTTTTTCCCCAAATTGTATTTGTAGACCTTGATACTAACTCCCAGACACACTGTGCAAAGAAAAATGGGAACAACACACTGAAGTTGGGATTGATTTACTTCATTAGCTGGGATTACAAGTTTAACTTACAAACCAGAGGTCAAAATTTCTCATTAACAAGGGGGCCATGAATCGCTGCAGGGCTTGGTTCAAGAGGAGACCACTCTTATTACTAACTACACATTTCAATCTGTCTTTGATGTTCTCCTTCTACCCTCCTCCCTTTTATTTTTTGGCAGAGGAGTTGATTTTAATTGTAGCTATACAACACAGCTCAGTTTGCCTGAGAGCCAGCCTCCACATCTGCAGTGAGTGCAGTTCTAGTGATATTGGGTGCAGTCCATAGCTTAGGGCTAATTTTAATGGCTCCCCTTTTCATACAAGGCTCAGATTGTTTTCCACGTGATTCCTGTTAATTTAGCTGCAGGAAAGGGCATCAGTTTTCCTTGTGAGTTTCTGATCCATACTTCTAAACTAGGTGAAATGTATTAAAGAAGAGAAATGATCACAAAATGAGATTCAATTTTCTACTACCTCCTTAAACTGATAAAGCAAGTAATCCCACTATTTTAATACCCAAAAGAGAAATACAGGATATAAATGGTATTTTTCTTATGTCTGTATTTTGATAAGCCTTTAATTTGTGAAACGCTCTAAAGAAGCTCTTAAAATTTCTAACAATGCAAAGGGTTAAAGAAGGAATGCTTACATATCTGCATATTGTATGTTTTCAAAATCTACAGATTCAAACTAAGATTTCACAGTACATTTCTCAAAACAAGCAAGAGTTGTGTGCATTATGGCAGCAGATGGTGTAGTACACCATCAAATAATGAAATGTTTAATGCATATTTTCTATTTTTGATGAATAGCACTAAAATAACTGTAAATAGTCAAAAGATAGAGTATTCAAACAGCTGAAAAGTGCTCATTCTACAGGACCTGCTACAGTTTTTAAAGGAAAACATGCCACTGATGATGGCTAAACAGCTGAAATTTTCATGTATTACATATAGTTAAAATGATAATCAAATTTGCCTCAGCAATTAAAGTTATACTCTATACAACTAACTGCCTTTAAGCACTGCAAGATTTAAAAACCCTGAAAAATTGAGCATAGCCAATGTTTCAAGTAAAAATTGACATAGATATTATTTTAACAGAAATACAGGATGATAATATTTTTTCATAATTTCAATGTAGAAAAACAATTGCTAAGAGTAATGGTTACCAAAATAATTTTTCATAGATATACAGTGTCTCGTCTTTGTTTACATACACCTATTTTGACTACAAAGAGATATCATCTCCAGCTTCATACTTATTTATTACTAGTAATGAAAGACAACTTTGCACATGGTAAATTCATACAGGTTTATGATGCAAAACCCGAGGGTGAAAAAGCAGGAACAATTAGCTAAGTAATTCTAATTTAAGACCAATACACATTTCTATTTATTCCAATAGAAAAAAAAATCTCCTGTCTATTACGCAGATCTTCTTTGTGTTTCCCATTTTCTATTGGGCCAGTTTTCACTTCAGATGTAACACTTGAGGGTAGCATATATTAAACCACTTTCTTTCACTTGTTTATCTTAACAGTTGCTGTTAATACTTCAATTTCCAAGCTTTTGCAGTTGCCAGCCAGAGTTTAAGCATTAAAAGGTATGCTTTTAATTCACACCCTGAGCTGAGTATTAACTTTTTCTGATGGCCAAGTCAGTCCCCTTTTGTGCAAGTCTTCCATTACTAGTTTGTAACTAATCTGCCTGCTGGAACTTTATAAAGACCCTTTGTTTGCTTCTGGAACCGAGATTTAGGGAGATATAAGGCGAGGCAGCTTGGTTGGCTATCAGTTTCATTCCTGTTGGCAGCACAGGTCAAGTCACTGGCCACGACTTCCCGTCACCTTTACAAAATCTGCTCAAGCGTCAGTAACGTCTTATCAACACGAGGTGCAATGGCTACCTTCAGGTTTCAAGAACGGGTTATCTTAACAACTAGACATCTTTAAAAGGTCATTATTGCAGTCTAATTTCAAACTGGCACCAAAATGAAGGGTTGTCTTTGTGTGGGATTAATTTAAAAACCTCAGGATTTGATGTCAGTGGGAAATAACCAGCGTGGGACTCATAATGCTGCCTTCTCCTGCTTCTGGCCAGCACCTAGGGCTAATTTCTTAGGAGATGAAAACTATGACAAGCCCTTCAGTTAAGCTGAAAGCAGGCAGCAGTCCAGTAACACCCACAGGCCTCAGAGGCATCCTGTGACCCCCTTAGAAAAGTCACATTCACTTTGCTCTTGAGAAAGGAAAAATAATGCTGGAGGCATTTTGTTTTAAACCATGTGAAATAAGGAAATGTGAGGATGTGAAAATGAAGTGAAAAAAGTTAGAATTCATTTCCTCCCTTTGCAATGGCTTAGAAGCAAAACTGGTTCATTTTGAAAGTGTGTGTAAAAATCTGATACATTCACCAGTAGGCAGTGACTACAAAATGCTTAAGGTAAAATATGTAAATATGTAAAATAATCTCTTGAAAACCATCTCCTTTTGTGCTTGAAAGCATTTTGTAAAAGCATCTTTATTTCTCAGTAGCATTAGTAGACAGCCAGAAAGAAAAGTTACTTCTTGTCAAAACAAAAAATAACAACAAAGTTCAGGGTACTAGAAAAATATTTTTAAATAAATCTGCAGACTAGTGAAAGGGAAGAAAATTAATGCATAAGTTCCTTGGATGACTTCTGCCCTTTTAGTATTAATCTGAATAATAATAAAGGAACATGTAAATTACAGTTTCAAAATTTTAAACGGGGTTATTTTAACTATCACAGTCTTAAGGCAAACCTAATCTGCCAAGTCTTCACTCTCATTTCACTCTAAAACTCTGCCTCACTTTTTTATTCCTATTATGCCTTTTAACTCAGATGGGCTTTTTATCTCCTAGCTGAGCAGATCCAATCTCATTTCCTCGTTCATATTAAAGAGGTCTACACAAATGTACATTCAGCCTGTTTATTACTTGCTACAGACTGCTAATCTTGTTCCAAAATATTCTCATTAGTAAAAGGTTATACTATGAGGAATCATTAGAATGCTCAAATTAAGAGTACATGAATACTTAAAACTTCTATTCTTTGTCCTAAATTCTTGAGCTGTAGTATCATATTATCAAATATATAATCAAAACCAAGTAACAGAGCATTCATTAACATTAATACAGTTTTCAAAACATGTTTCACCAGTGAGGTCTCAATTCTGGGTAACGAACTCCAGCATTCAAAAAAGTGGCCTTGATTTATTTTTTTTATCACTATTTAAAGAAAGAAGAGAAGAAGTAAGGAAAGCTAAGGTAAGGAACATGCAAGGAAGAAGATGGGAAACAAGGAAAAACATGGGGATCTTGAGTTACTGCAACACACAGTAGAATAAGACTGCTGGGAGTTGGCTGGAGAAATTCATATGGCATCAGCCTCCAACAGAGTAATATAACTACAGAAATACATACACTAAAAAGGAAATAATGATAAATTGGAATTATTTTGAGACATGGCAGAATTTATACAGTCTGGCTTCTTTAAAAAAATACCTTTCAGATAAAAAGTTCTTCATTATCAATAATAATAATAATAAATTATTTGCAGCATCACATCTGAGCCCCACAACCAGGGTTCCCTACTTGGTCATTTATGGAGAGATACCAGATTTACTATGTTGTAGAAAATGTCTTACTCCCACCCCAGAATCTTAACACAACACTATGAGAAGTTGAAAGGAAATTTGAGAAGTTGATAATACCAAAGCCTTCACCATGCTCTTTTCCACAGTATTGTGGTTAAATGGATAAACAGCAGGAATGGCAAAATGATGGTCTGTATCTGTATGAAAAGGAATCAAAACACACAGCTTGATTTTCCTTCCCCTGTCATCCACTCAAAGCAGTAATTTTTCAGTAAACTGAGGATGAAATAATGCATCTTAATATGCTTTTAATACGCAGACAAACGATTAATCTTAGAAGGTATGGTTCTGCCAATTTTTTAAGTCTGAAGTGCTTGCTTGAATTAAAGTATTTATCTAAATTGGCAGGATTTTTTCCTACCTAAGACAGCTATAGTTAATGGGTCAAAACATAATTTGCCTGTCCTGTTTGAGCTCACAGACATTTGTACGAGTGTCACAATCATTCATGTGACACTTGCCTGCTTTATTATTCAATGCCAAAAATAAGCAAATGTTTACAAGATTTGTTTCTCTGAAGCATATAGAGAACATTGAAGAAAAGGGAAAGACATGAATAAGTATATGCAGGGAAGCTTAATATATACTAAGACTGCTACTTCACAACACCGCTTCTTTTAATCTGAGCTTCTCTTCTCTGTGTTCTTTAAATTGTCATTAAATCATTATAAAGATCTTTATAATCAACTCAGTTATGGTCAAGCATGTATTTGCCTGTAAATTCAAACCTCCTGTCGTCCCATCAGCCATTCACTTCTGCAGAGGCATGGAGGAGCTTCATGACTATAGGAACCTGAAATATCCTGAGTATATGGGCACATGGACGACTTCTTATCAGTTCTGAGAGAGAAAGAGTGAGCATGTATTGTGCTCTTTGATGGCAATCAGCACAACTAAACAGCTTCTTTCTGTAATTCCTGTATTTTAATTTCACAGCTGCTCCTTACTGAGACTTACACATATAACCATTTCTAGGAAAGTATAGGAAAGTTAATAATTGTTAAAGGGTTACATGAAGAAGATAATTGTTCTATTTCTTCTGAATTGCCAACACTGATTTTGCTGTGAGGGGGGATTATGGAAAGAAATGGAACACTAGAGACAGGAAAGTACTGTTACCAAAATAATCTAACAAATGCAAATACAGCTCACAGTATTAACAAAAGTGTCGAGTCTAAGACTATAGACAGATGTTAGCTTTGGATCCAGCTGTGCTGATCAAAGGCTTTATGCCCCCCAGCTGCTCCTCACTGCCCCCTGCTGAAGTTATTGTTCTGAAGATCTGCCAGCAGAGTAGCTCGTATGAGTGCTCCCTAACTCACTCCAGGCAGTATCAGCCCATCGAACCCATACCACCTATTTACATTATGTAGAATAACCCAGTTGATTTTGGCTGAGGTGACTGCACTTGTATGAACCATTCCACTGTCAGAACTCCTGTAAAGTCATACAGATGGCAACTACTGTAGTTGCTTGCAATGTGATTGTCTTTCTGAAGCCCTAGAAAACAGTCACTGCTAAAATACCATCCCCCTCAATAATATAAATCAAAAACATTTTAAAAACCACCTAAGCAAATAAAGCAATGCCTAAAACCTGATTGTTTTATTTTTGCAACAAAAACACCCATAGAATTTCCCTACTGAGCTGCAGGTAGGACTTACAATAGCACTGGCATTTGAAAATAGCACCAACAATAATGATACAGATCTCCCTTAACTTAAGATGTGCACAGCACCAAGAACAGCATGTTTGTTCAAATAATGCTTGTAAGAGAACACTAAGAGTAACAACTTAAACCACAAGCCAAAACATTGTTTTGTTTGGTGATTCTTGATTTTGAATGAACAGATTATGCCTGATTCAACTCTCACACTTAAAAGAGCTGAGATTTTTGTTAATAAAGACAAAATTAAATATACAAATCAGATCACATTTAGAGCTGTAGAATCCTTTTCTATATATGACACATTCCATTTCCCATCTGTAAAATGCATTGTAAAATAGTATTTTTTTCATTTTAAATTTGCAGGAGAATTTTGGATCATCTTCCACTTCTTTTTGGAGGTATAGTTCAAGCCATATAATACACATTTCCAAACATTATCAAAAGGTGTCAATCATTACACTACACATGTTAAAACAGTTTTTTAAATACTAGATACTAATCGTGACCGTATTTTCAACTGTGTTTCAGTCTGCTCTGGAAACTTCTCTCTTGAGGTGACAAACTGGCTGTACCTGAATTCATTACAGCCTGATTAATTATGCTGCTTTCATACAAAGGGGAAAGAGACTTCAATCAGAAACTGTAACCTTAAACAGTACCTGTGCAGCAGCATATCAGAATATCAATCCCAGACCCATGTACCTTTCATTTTCTTTGTGAATTCTTAGTAATTACTTCTCCCTTACCTATCACTTAGGTCAGCTCAACTGCAACTCGTTGAATAACTACAGGAAGAGGTTGAGAACATCTTAGTTCTGGTCAATAAAATTTATGCAAGTTAGCAGAAGATACTGAAAACTATCTTATGCTCTCCACTAGCTCACCACAATCTAACTCCACTATGCAATCAACCTTTTCCTCCCCCAACTAAACACAGCAGGCGTTTGGGTAATAAATGAGGAAGAGAGGAGTGGAGTCAAATGTCAGAGACCTCATACTGCTAAGGACTTGCCAAATTTTCATCTTCCACATCTTCAGAGATGATTCCTTTAAATTGTCTAGAAGCTGAGAACCACCTGGCTATTTCACCAGAACATACAGACGGCCTGAAACATCCCCATACCTAGAAAGCAGTACTGTTTTTGCTTGCTTTCTTCTCATGCTCATTAACATGCAAAGGCAAATAATTACAAGACAAGAATCAGACATATGTGTCTAAAATACACACTGCATAATTAAACTGAGAATGAAAACAAATCAAAGGTATATATGTTCAAATAGTATTTATTGTTCCTTTATGTAAAGAAACAAGGAACTTGGCAAATATTTCTTATGAATAAAGGCCCATCTTCACACAAGTATGGGTTATGAATAGCAATGAACAAGATAAGAACACATAAGATAAAGTCAACTACACTAAGCCACAGACAGAAGCAGAGCCAGACTGACAATGGGAGAATTCCCAACCTACTGGGCTACAGAGCGTTCTCTATACAATGATCTAATGCCAACACACATCAGCACTTATACTGAAAAAGACACTTCAGAGAAATATTTTTAAATGCAAAGTTTGGGATATCTCTTTTTTATATGGATAATACTCAAAGCGTATTTCTCTCTACAGACTTGGGTCTCTTGTGCTTAAAGTCTGTAACATGCCTGTGTGCACTACTGCTAAGGGCGATTTGAAGAATTTGCTGTACCTACAGAATTGTATTACAGAGATCCTAGAGGGTATGAGTAAAACCTGTTGAAATTAAGCTTGAAGAAAATATATAAAAGTAAGTGATTGGTTAGGGTTTGGCTAAAGTCAAGAACAAGGGGTGCTCCCAGGTCTCTCTCACACAGCCAATTGCCTCCAATAAATATACAGGATTGACTGTTGAATGAGGTGCTTTGGTGAAAAATAATAATGCATTAAAAATACTGCCAGACCAACAGGCTTCCCTCTCTCATTCAAAACCACCATTGTCCCATATGAACAAAACCAGCAGGAAGATAGCTTAGACTTGGGAAAAAGAAGCTGGCTCTACCTGCAAACAAAATGCAGTGAGAAAATATCATCCCTCTTGTTCTTCACCTAGAGATGCCACTTACGGACACAGGTTGCCACATCCCTCTTTTAACTAGGTAAAACAATGCTGCAGCTAATACACATCAACAGAATTTACATTCTTAAAGTGTAGAGCGGGAAAAGTATAGTACCAGCTTGCAAAAGAAAATTAATAAATAAAATTTAAAAGTAGATTCTTTAATGAATAGTATCATTAAAATACTTAGACAGCTCCTCCTGTAAACTCTCATCTTTATCCAATTTCTGTAGACAAAAATCTTATTTTTGTCAAGGGTAAGAGATTTAAAAACACAGAATAACAAGCAATCAGAAAACATTTTGTGCATTAATTAAAACAAGATGTAAAACTATATTATTCATTAAATTGCTAAGACATTCTTCTAAGGAGAACGAAATATAAATACAATCTCAGTGGGTTTATTTTCAATATTTTTGAAAAGAATACCTTTATACGTCTGAACAATAGAGATGAAAAGATGTACTTAATATTTTACCAATTAACTTTGATATTAGTATATGTATTCAAAAATATATAAAGATAAAATGTATTCCGAAGATATATAAGCCAGCCACAAGTTAATCTTAAAAATTGCAGTAGAAGATACCTCTTTCAGAGTCTCTATAATTTGGCTGGCTCAACCAATCTGCTATAGCCATTCAACCAGTTAAAAAAATTTCTATAATGATTTCACCATTTTAGGCTGTCTATCTGCAAGTTCTTACTGTCAACATGAATTACTTTGTATGCTGCAATTCCCCCATCAATTGAGACAATGTATGACTGTTGTACTGTTCTGTTAACATGACATGCTTCTCATGTATCTGTACTCCAAATGTCAAGATGACACGGCACAGCCAGCCAGAAGTGTTCTATTATCTGACCTAGAAGAACAATTCACACTAAAGGGTAGACTTCAGAATAGGTAGGTAAAGCATTTCCTTTGATATGCAATCTCTAGTTTGGTGTCAATGCTGAACAACTTCTCCACGTTATGGTGTCTTTCTATGCAACTGAAGTGTAAGCCGCTTAAGGAGGATTAATCTGACACAGCTTGATTTGTCTGTTTTACGTGATGCTCATTCTAACCAGACATAAGTCAGAAAGCTTTGTCTTGAGAAGGAGAGAGCAGAGCAGGTAGAAAAAGGTATTAATGAGTTGTTTTTGGTTTTGTTGTTTTTCGGAAGCAAATTATCTCAGAAATTCAGTACAAATCAGAATTTTTCAGAAGAGTGCTACTCAGATATATCAGTTGAATGCCAGAGATAGAAATACACCTCTGACAGCCTTAGAAAAGCATCATTTTTGTTAAGGTTTATATGATTAGACATTTAATTTAAAAAGCAATGACTCTCAATATACAGTCTAATGAAGTAACTCAGAAGTGAGTTAGATGAGACAGCCTTGTTAAATAATTATTTTGAAATTAGAAGACTTAAGTTGAATTCACCATTTAAATGAGAAAAGCAAAAACCTACTTTTGTAGAATCTGTAGTTGGAGAAACATTCTCACAAGAAGATACATTGTTTACCTTCTCCCACCCACATGCTTAGTACAATTTAATTAATGTACCACAGCAGTATGTAATACTTATATAGTATGGGCAGAAATATAGAAAATTATGTTTAAAAGTAATTTGGCTTGATTACCACCAGAATAAATGGCTTAAAAGGCAATATATAACCTTTTAAAATTCGTCTGAAGTCCAGAAAAACCTTGTGTCTCAGTAGAGCTAGTGTAAAAAAATGCATTTGATTTCAGACCAACCAGGATTTACTGCTCAACACAGGCTGAACAAGCTGAGTTATAGATTACATTACATTTTTGTTATATATGGCACTGTAGAGGAGAAACCCAAATAGGTCAAACTGACTTATTAATCACTATAGCAAAAATAAATAATAACATCAACTAAAGGGCCAAAAATTAAATCTAGGTAGAGACTTCTAAAGACACTTGGAACATTGGAGTCTCCAGTAAGTCTCAAGAATGTCAAGTAAAAAGCACTAAAATGTTCAATTATGCATTCTTAACTTTCATTAATTGCTGCAAACTGATCAGACGTCAAACTGAAATGCACAAATACACAACCTATAGACTTAATTATGTAGAGACAAGAGTTGAGAGAAACAGAGTTGACTCCAGTCTACTAGCTTAAGACTGTACTCTGGACACTTTAGTTAGATCTTCATTATGAGTTTTCTAAAATAATGTACTACTGCTTAAATGATATGGACACTGAAAAATGCTCAAAACTGAGAATTGTGATCTGGCATGAAATCAGCTTGCCTGTTGCAATTCCTCTTGCCTTTAACCAAGAAAAGCCACAGAACATGTCCCCATGACAGGTAAGCTCATCAAATGAATATTTCACAATTAGTTACTAGGAAGTAACTAATTGAAGATTCAGACTCAAAGTAATATTTGAAGTAAATAAAATAATTCTTCTAGATTCACAATCAAGAAAAGAAATACTGACATAAAATATTTCCAAAGATGCAATTTTTATTTACAATTTCTTCAAACAGAGAAAATCTACTTTCTATTTTAAATTTCTTCTTCTGGAAGTCCTCCCCTATTGGTTCTAACTTATTTAAGGTATATTATTAAATGAAAATAATACTTGAAATCTTGATTATTTTTTTTTTGTAACGTCACTGGCGATTATTATTACTTTGACTACCTGCATAGCTGAAAACAATGCTAGGAACAGCACCTGCAGTTCTTCATTAGAATTTGTTCTGTTACTTAGTAAGATAAAAACTAAGTCAACAGCAGGATAAAATTCATCCCACCTTATTGTAGCTACAGCTGAGGAGAACAACTTTTGATCAAAGAATTTTCTCACAACACAAGTTTTACCAAAAGGCAACAGGTTTATGGCTTTTCATGTTGTCCAAGGGAAAAAAAGAAAGAGGTTGAAAAGAAGCTGTAATCTG
This sequence comes from Aegotheles bennettii, assembly GCA_013398125.1. Lineage (NCBI taxonomy): Eukaryota > Metazoa > Chordata > Aves > Caprimulgiformes > Aegothelidae > Aegotheles > Aegotheles bennettii. The sequence goes on along the minus strand of VZRW01004275.1, from coordinate 369,714 downwards.
AAGCTCAGTTAAAGGAGAGAAGGAGAAACAATGTACTGAACTTCCATTTAATGCTATTCATAAAGAATGACTTAGAGAGATGGGAAAATTAATTGTGGCTTTGGAGATGGCCACCAGACATATTTTCCAGGCCCACCAGATTCAGCTCGCCTTCTGCTTTGTAAAGATATTTCTTTTTTTTTTTCTTTAATTGTAATAGCAAAATTTGAAAACAAATGAAAAGAAGAAAAAGAGGGATTAATGAAACCTTGCTAAAGAGAGAAATGTAGGTGGCTTCTTTTATGGCTTGGGAAAAATGTACTACAGGCCAGTGATATGGCCTGGGAAAAAAATGCCCTCTGTCAACACCTCCCCTATAGATAAAGCAGGCTGCAGTGCTGCTGTCTTTTTGATCAAGAGAAGAAATACCATGCCAATGACTGCCTCCCCTGACAGACTGCTTGTCCTTTTTAATGTTACATGAGAGCACCAGCCTGAATTTCCCTCCCCTCAGCGCTAGTACCACTACCACTGATTAGAGATGCTGGTCTGCCTAGGGGTACTCACTTCTTTGGCCAAGGCTGTTTAACTTGTTGTGCTCCTTTTATTCCCTACCTCCTCCTTTGGAGATAGAAACTTTGCCTTTTTTGTGGATCTTACAGTATGCTCATTCTCCTAACAGAGCTTCCTCTAAATTGCTCAGTAACTGGTCCATCATACAGAGGTTCAGCTCTTGTTATGCTCCTGGCTTTGCAAGAGACTATCATGCTCAAGAAGACTGGGGAAATACCTCTTATATTGATAATTACAGCATGGGCCAACACTATTTCCATGCTGCTAAGGCATGGAAATCACTATTTATGATACCTTCTACTTTCTCAAACACAGCTGCAGAAAATCTCATCATTCTCTTCTTTCACCTTGTCATACAACGCTACTGTTCTTCATCCTTTTGTTTGCTTAGATAAGTATTATTATCAAGATTACTACAAAAAGAGTAACAAAAGCAATGTCAAAACTAGCAGTGGAAATAGGTCTACTGCACTACCTCCTTTAGAGAGCTAATCCATGGGCCCTGCTCAAAGCTCACCTTAAAAATGAGAGGGTGAATTAGGGTAAGATTTCCCAAAGTGGTTCAATGGCCTAGGAGTCTGACTCTTAAGGACTTGGACTCTTAAATGACCTAGGGTTTCCACACACAATCTTTATAATAGTTTAACTTAGTTTTAGTTAACGATGTGAAATATGTGTGTGGGCATTCACCAAAACAGACCAAAAGTGAGGTTTTGCTCCAAAGATAGGAGGAAAAGAAGGGAAAAAATTGATAAATCATGGATACGCTCGTGATGATTTTATCACCACAGTCCCCCTAGACTGTAAAAAATTGCCTTGTTTCCATTCTTTAATTTGTCTAACTTTCTTTTTGACCATCTCTCCCACAGTCTATATTAAAAAAAAAAAAGAAGTTTAAAAAATATGGGAAGGTCGGGGAGCTGCAATCTGCAGTCCTGTATGATGCCCTTCCCTTCCTACTGCAGCTCCCCTGCAGCAACTGGCTGCAAGCCTGTAACTTGAAGGCAAGCAGTAACTAAGTAACTAATAAATAAGGAGTATACCACTAAAGTAAACAGTACCCTAGCTATAATTAGCTAGCACAGACAAGCTGCTGGTGGTAGATGTCTCCCCGAGTTCCCTCAGGCCCTCTCCAGCCCAACTCCCCCACAGAATCCCTTTAACCAGCATGCTCCTGTTTGACTCCAGGCAAAACAAAAACAAAAACCCCTTTTTTCCCAGTCACTCACTAGAACAGAGTATGTAACAAAAGGAACACCAAGACGAAGATCCCACTATCAGATATTTTTGCTGTATTATTTCTTTGAAAGCAAAATACAGCCCGTAATATTCAAGACACGTTGGGAAACTTCATAAACCTGCATTTAGCACACACTGATAGTCCCAAAGACTTTTGCATCAAATGACGTGAGACTCTTCAAAAGTGTGCATTATGCCTATTTCCAGAAAGCAAACCCTAGTTTTAGCATTGGAAAAAATATAAATGAAGCATTTCCTACATCAGAATCTGTTCCAGATTAACAACCCTGAGCTTGTGCAGTAGGAAATGCGGCGAGACTGACAGAACACTGACATACACAGCGATCCAACAAAAGCTTACTGTAATTAATGTTCTACAGGAGGCAAGTTACTAACTTCAAACAAACTAACCACTGTGCTTAAAGTTAAGCATGTGCACATGTCCTTGCAGGTTTGGAGCTCACTTAACTTCTAGTGAATGTGGCCAAACAGGACCCATTTTACTATCTCTCTTACAAAGAAAGGACGTGCAATACACACTGCTCATGTAAGCCCGTGAACAGTTTTTAACAAAGCTGAAAGACTACTTTCGGCTCAAAGTTTAAATATTTGAGCCACACCTTTGAATTTTATCACTGGCAAATTTTAGCCAAATTCTGGAAGAGGAATGCAGACAGTAGGAGACTGGTTAGCGTTAGCTTTCGTGGAAGAAGTGTGAACATTCATTTCCAAATTAAACAAGTGTTTGCTCAAAATACTCTTGCAAAAGAGAACAAATCATAGGGACTAAAAACGCATCACGTTCATTGAACAGCAAAGTTCATCACAATAAATTTGCCTGCACCACAAACTGCTGATACTGTGCCATTTCCTAATGGTATCACTGTGAAACCTGTCGTAAGGACCTGACTCTAGAATTTGTGCATGTATACATATGAATATTATACACACATGAAATCCTCCCAGATAGATGAAGTAACCATTCGGTCTTACAGTACAGTCTTGGAAGACTTCTATATGGTAAAAAACCATAAAAGGCCTGTCATCATTCCTCTTTCTTACACACTGAGCTTTTCTTTTCATTAGAACTACTTAAAATGAAAAGATAATTTTTTACTACACATAATAAGACAGCAAGTTCTGAATGAAATGTTTATCTGTCAGGCTTTTTTAAATTTAATTTAATTTCATTTTATTTTATTCAAAAACCTTTCCTTTTCCTATCAACAGAATGTCGTAGGGCAACATTCAACTGCAGCATAATGCATAGTGGTGGCAAGATGCATTTAAGGAGCATTAATACAGAGGTTCTCCAAGACTTTAGAAAGCTTATACAGACAATGTCACATTTTCAAGAAAGTGGAGCTTGCTTGATTATTGCAAACTGTTTTCTCTGTATCCTACATTATGAAATGTAAAAGAGTCTCCCAGATAGATTTAATTACCCCGTAAGAAGTGGTTCTCTGAAACTTAACAGAAGCAGAATTAAGATACTATTGTTTGGGAGGGGAACTTGGACAAGGGTTTGGTTCTACAATTTACATGAGGTAAAATAACAAGAAGTTCTGTTCAGTACTTCTAGTTTTTACAAGTGTTTACATTAGTGTTTACATTAGAAGCTGGCAATAGGAGTCCCTTGAAGTTCAAGCCTGTTTGCCTAAAGGGTCAGGGTAAAGTAAAATGTTAAGTTACTGCTACCCTGTCACTCTTTGTATGACCAATATATGACTTGACTTCCTGTAAAGAATCAAGCTGGAAATACCCAATAATGGGCATTCTAATAAATTTCAAGTTCTTTGGACTTTCTTAAAACCTCAGCTTCCGTAAAGGATTTTTTTAGCCAAAAAGAAAAAAATTATTCCACAAAATTTATTTGGCATTGAATAGGATGGAAGGGAGAAGGAAATTAATTTATTTGATGATTCATCTGACTCTTCTAGAGAAGGATCAATTGAAAGGGAAACATGGCCACTTTAAGACATGGGTCTAAATCTTTCCATGTGTACGCTGAAATGTTACACCTAGGAAATTTTCTGGTCAGCTTTAAAAAATTATTTTCACTGACATCTAAAAATGTCACAGCACCTTGGGCCTTACCTTCCGAAGTCAATGGAGAGACTCGAGTCAATTTTGACAAACCCTCAGCTAGACCCTTTCAGCCTTTCTTTCTCTTAGTCTTATCAGTTTTATTTAGCCAGAAGAAAGAAAAATACTGGAATTATAAGTGTCAGGAAAAAAGAAGCTGAAAAATATATTTTATCCATTGATGTCTGAAAATCAGGAAGACAAATAAAGATGACAATTGAAAATATAGACAAACCCAACCCATAAACAACCCCCAAACAAAAAACAAGCTCACATACCCTCTGTCCCCACAAATCCTCAATGTAGCTGCCTTTTGAAAGAAGAAAAAAAATACTCTTTCACAGTAACAGCAGCAGACCTCTACAGGAATTGACAAATAATGGATGAACTATTAACTACTCAAAAGTCATTCTGTCAACTTCTCATTTTCCATGCTAATAAGCTGCACACACTATATTTATAAAGCATCTATAAATATAAATATTGTATTTAACATTACCACAGTAATAAAAATATTTTATTTTTAAAAACGCAATATTTTTTTTCCTTTTTTAACCAAGGAGGAGGATTTTAATTTAAAAAAAACCAAAACAACAAAGCACTGTGTAAGACTCCAGTAAGAAACCTTTGAAAAGCAGAGAATGAAATGCTTTAAGGGTCTCCTTCTGTGTGCTGGATCAACATCATGCAGTTGGGCGGGACCAACTACCATTTCCATCTCCCAAATGAAGCAAAAATCAAATTTGTCTTGGCCAATAAGGAAAAATTATTAATATCATTGAATCTCTGTCAGAATATTTTGTGTTACAGAGATCAAAGGAATACATACAGTATACAAACCTGTTCTACTAGTAAAAAAGAATGTTTTTGCTGGCACAGAGCCACTTTCTATTTTCTTGCACTGCTGCTTAATTTTTTTTTCCTGTCAACTGAGATCCATGCAAAATTGTTCTACTGCCTCCTGACTCACTGTCTGTATTCCTGTCTGTCTGCAACAGGCACAGAAATGTATTTCTATACATTCCTCCAAACTGGAATTATTAATCATCAATGTAAACATAGCGTTATCCATCATATTTAATGCCTTCCTACTTTTTACTTCTAAGTCTGTAAACTGCATTAAAGAGATGTTTACATATCTTGTTTCACAAAATAAAACCAGAATTCTAAAAAACATAGAACATGTTCATCATGGGCTAAAACACGGTTAGAAATTAAATTTTTAAAATGGAAATTCATCATTGGGGCAAGTTATTTTTAAATTTAAATTTTATTTAAGAATGAGAAAAATAGGTGCAATTATTAATAAGGAGAACTATATAGACTTCCAAAAGACTGATTTTTTAATAGATATTAACGCATGTGAATTATTTTAATATTTATTTGAATTTTGAACACAGGAAGTAAAGCAACACAGAGAAGCTGAAGCTAAACTTGAGATTTTCAAAGATTCATAAAGTAGTATGCATGTAATTCCATTAAAAAAATTATTAGGACAGACTTCCTTAACTTTCTTCAATCTCCTTGAGAATGGAAACCCATATATTTAACTGATAGTTTTGGGATACCTCAAATTAAATCATAACTGTCAGCAGCAGTGACATCCTACACCAAAACAGGTCTGAGATAACCACTGCATTCTATCATGTCAGTGATACATGAAGCAAAGACTGCTTGAAAAGGCAATGATATAATAAATCATAAAAATTCCTCCAGTTCTGCAGTTGGTCTGCAGGTTTAAAAGCACAGAAAGCAAGCTTTAACTTCTTGGACCATAAACACTTGCTAAAGGTGTTCTGGTCTATTGTATCTGCTTTCATATAACTCAAGCTTAACAAGTGTAAGGGATCTTCTTTAGGTTCCAGTGCTTTCTAAACATATCTTGACCACTTAAAACAACAAGTAAGTTATCAAGAGCCAACTATACAGTACGAAGACCAAGCTGAGACTTGCGTTGTAGAACAAGTCATTCCAAGCATCTTTGAAATGGATGCCATAAAATTACTTTAGTTCCAAAAAGGTGAGGGAATAGCCTAAAGATTTGCTCAGAGCACGGCAATCCCACCGACTGGTGTGTTTCCCCAAAATAAAAGACTATTCACTGGTTCCAATTCTTTCAGATCTGCTGGAAGCAGTTATGCCTCACAGTTATGTTGGCTGCTTCTTGAACTTCTAAATCTGAATGATATTCTTTGAGTAGACACTTTGGAGAGAGCCCAATGCACAACCCATCTGTAACAAAGGTTTCTCGCAAGACACACTTTACATCTCTCTTTAAAAGGGCAAGAAAGGAAGGAAACAAGGCCAGGTTTTCCAAGAGACAGCTCTGTTATACCTTTTTATCACGTCTGACCCATTCCAAAGAAAACTACCTAGTATCCTGATTTCTTCTTAATATTGTTAAAATATTAACAATGGCTTTGAGGAATAATTGCAGAGGTTGCTGAAATGTCTATGGATAACCAAGCATGAAGTGAGAATGCCAGCTGTAATGTGTACAAACAAATTAATCGTGTTCACTGATGGATAACTAAAAAGAAATTGTAGTCAAAAGTACTTTTTTCCAACTATGTCGTAGCACCCAAGTGCCTCCCAAACAATCATTAATTCATCCTTGCATTTCCACTTAGGAATTAGGAATTACTAGTAATATAAAGATCTGATGGAGAGGAATATTAAGTAACTTTTCTATGTCTGCATTTGGAAGTTTCTGGTATAACACAGATTTCCAGGTCTCAAACCAGAATCTTAATCATGTTTTATACGAAACCTTAACATGAAAATAGCTTTAAAATGCTCAAATTACACCAATCTGAAAGATGAATCTAATTAAAAAAATGTGGTGCCTTGTACCCAAAATACATTTCAAAATCACTTTAGTAATTAGCTTTTCTCTACACAAAACATCACTGGTTTAACTGGAGTTGTTTTGGGACTTTCCAGGTCTGTGAGAACATTATCTTTCTTGACTAATATAATGGTTGGAATACACTGAATGGGAAAAGCCACAAAGTATCAGATCTCCCTTGAGCACTGGCCCAGCTCTGACCCATTCCAATTGTGGAATCACAGAATCTAAGATGATGGTGTTTGGGATGGTTTGCTGAATATTCTTAAGATGACTGCTCTTCCACTATGAGAGAAAGAGGGTTTTTTCTTATCCCTAAAATGACTGTCTTCAACAAGCGGTGATTCACTGAACTAGCCCTGAAGCTGCCTTTGGAAGCTCAGTATTCAAGAACCATCTGTGCCAGCAAGTACCAGGAGAGGGCTTTCACTTGATATTTAAACAAATTATACCCTCAGATATTTCAAACATGTACTCTGTATTTATGTATTTTGGGATACTAGCCATAGGTCTTGATGAAAAGCCAAATTATTATTGTTCTTAAATACAGATAAATACTTGCACTTAACCTCTACACTTTAATTCCATAGTAAAAAATGAGAGACTTTGGAAGATGCAAATTCTGCCTTATTGCCACCTTAGCATTACTCAAATATTTAACTTGTAAAGCTACCTGATCTAGTCTTGTGGTGGTTAATGCTTTTCTTAAAGCTTTAACTCTTACAATTACATGAAAATATCAATTTTATGAATAAAAACAATTTTTAATCCTAATTCTCAAAAGCTTCACAACTCCAGAAAAGAGCTTGAAAAGGTGAACTGAATCGATTAAAAATCCGAAGATAAACAAAAACAAATAAAAATTTACTATTTTTAATCTGACCTTAGAGGTGCTTAAGGATACTAACTGAAGAGCTTAAGTGATTGCTGTCTTCTCTTTTCTGTATGTGCCATCCACTGCCCTACTTTGCCATTCACTGCTGTGTACCAACACAAGTATTAATAGGACCCACACACCACAAAAGAATTAGGCAATACTGCTGCTAAATGCGTAACACGGTTCGGGATTGTTAGGTATCTAACTTGATAATCATACATTAAATTCAAAAAAGGCAGTAACATTTACAGGTATTTTCCAATACTTTTGTCTAGTATAATGAAATAAATTTTAAAAACTATAAAAATCTGCAAATACAGTTTCAACTCTGCAACGCAGAACCCTGAATACTTCCAAAGGTATCTCATTTCTCTTCACCTCTTTCACTCTTGATCTAAACTGCATTATAATAACAAGCAGGCTGAATTACTGATGGGCTGCTGGCTGCTACTGAGGAAGCTGTGTTTCTAGTAGATTATCTAAAATACTAGAAGACAAGAAAAGTACTAAAAAGAAGCAAATGAAGCGCAGGTGATCTCAAGTTTGCTGTCTCTGCCTTGTTGCAAGTTCCTTTTCCAGTGCTCACTGGGCTCTAGGCCAAACTACTCCAGCAAGCTAAGCAGAAACTATTCATTTTTTATTGTTGTTAGGTTAGTTTTCTGCCAATTTATCAAATGGAAACGGGTTAGCACAGGGTACAACAAGAGCCAGAGCCAATGAAAGGGAAGGGGCAGGAATGCACTACTAGGGATTGGGACAGAGATCACAGCCAGATTAGCTCAGGCTACTGTGTAATCACAGTCTGGAACTAGTAGCATGTTTGGTGGCAGTGTTATCTGAGGACATCCAGCCCTTGCTCATCCACTTTTCTATAATTTTTTTTTCCCATTTTTTGAAAAGCAGTTTTTATATGGCTGCATGGAGAAGGGAATCAAATAATGTATATGATGTAAAAATAACCTCATTCCGAAACTGCTGATTTTCCACCTCCCCAAGTAAAAGTATTTGAAAAAACCAGCCCTACTAGCACAGAAGAGGCAAATGATGGGCCCGGCCTTGATAACTTAAGCTAATCCTGCCATCTGAAAAAAAGTCTATTTAGCTCTATGGCTTGAAAACAAGCAAAAAGGTCCAAATGAGCCCTGGCAATGTGAAACAGAGAATGAGTTTAAAGAAAACACTTTTGAACAAAGTGCTGCTGGAAAAATATTTGCCATTATGAGCACAAGCTTTTTCACATTTACAAAAGCTGTGTAAGAGCTGTTTCTCTGTATACAATAAACAGTACCTGATCACAGAAACACTAAGCTTTTCCATCAACTTGTTCTCTTAAGCCAAACAACCATCGCTACTCCCTAAATTGATCTCCTGCTCAATCAAAAGTTTATTATTAAAGTATCCAATTCCCAAAAAGAAATTGTGAGTTAGTATTTCTGTTGAACCAAGAAGTTGGCCTGAAAAACACTTCTCGTTGAAAAAAATGGCCAATGCAACTAAGTAAAATATCAAACGAGAGTTATTTCAAAAAGGAAAAAATGGAACATGCAGGGCTGGGATGATGTGTAAAAGATATCTCTTCACATCAGCAAACACGCAGTGTCCCAGATGCAACAAAAGCAGGTATGCATGTCAAAAAAAAGATGAATGAGATCAGCAACTTCAATGACAAAAACTGGATGTTCTGGGAAAATAAATAAATAAATAAAAGGGCAAGCCCAGAAAGCTCTTGCCAAGTCAGACCTTGCAAACAGATACTATCAGCAACAAGGACTTAAGAAGCTTAGAAATTGCTTAGAGAAATCAGAGGGTCACAGACCACAGTGGAAGTCAGACATCTGAAGGTGGAATCGGGCTAAGGGGATGTCTGTAAGACAGGACGTAGCCATATTATAGTTTTTTATGTTGTCTGTTATCAGAAATCCAGAGAAATCAGATAGTCTTAGAGAAACAATGCAAATTTCCAGTACCTTTTTAGAGTGAAACATTTTTGAGGAGTTGAGTTTATTTCTGCATAGCAGCCCTAATAAGTAGCTCAGAAGAACAACAGAAAGAGGGGATTTCTAGTAGCGAACCCGCATGACATAGTTTCTACAACACTTTAGATCTTATCCCCAGAAAAGACATTGAATAATCCAGATACAATATCCAAGTCCTTCAAATCAGTTTGCAGCCAGGCACCAATGTGAGTTGGCCAGGGTTGTTAGAAGTTAGGAGGAGAGGGATGGGTGCAATTCAGTTTGAACTGTCAGAAGATAATTTGTCAATTGAATAACACAGAATGTCAGCAAAATTTAGGCTAGGGGAGCAACAATAGAAAGCAAAAATCTCCAGAAGTCCTTGGAATTTGCCACAGACTGTTATGCTTCCTTGAAGCAGTGTACCAGGAGAGTAAGGAGCTTCTAAGAAAGAGAGGGAAACTGTTCACCATAAGCCATTCAGGCACACAGTCCCAAATAAAATGTTTCACCAAAGATTACCACAATTTGATTCACAAAACTATAAAAGCTTAAAAAAGGATAATTTTTTAAAAGGGTCAATAGACAATAAAAATTAAATTCTGATACTTAGGAGAAAATATTCCTTTGGTCAAGTAGAGACAAGTGGGAATGTACATCTGTTAAAATCTGAAAGTAGTCTGTATTATTATAAGGTTCAAATGATTTTTCAATTAATCTTATGTGAAAGCCAAAGCTATCACTATCCAGTTGGACTTCTAATGAAAACTTTTGGTCTGTTGCTGCAGGATTTCTTACAGGTCCATACAGAGGAGAACAGAATTCTTTAACGAATGTAAGACAAGGAGGGAGACTGAAAGGAAGAAAATGTAACAGGACAACACAAACCCAGGAAGATCCCTCAGTCTGAAACTAATTCGACCAGAAAACGTGAGCACCTCCTACATATCTGAAATCCTAAGAATATAAACAAGATTCACTTCTATTCCCAGCTCAGCTAATTCCTTAGCAGTAATCTTAGCACATGAAAAGAGAGAGGAGTCAGATAAAAGCTATCCAAAATGGGAAACAAAAAGGCCTTTGGAAATGCCTGGCAGTCAGACAGTCAAATGTCTGAGCCAAAACTGTTAGTCAGTTATTCAAAACAAAATGTTTGCATTTTCCTCAGAACAGACATATAATAGGGAGAATTACTCTGACTCCTATTGTGTAGGCATATTTAGCAGAAACAAAAGAAGCCAAACTATATCTGTACTGAACAACACCCTACTCTTACAGAGTTAGCCAAGGTAATGCAACCGTGTTACTCTAGTTCTCCACCTTGGTTAATACATAACACACTTTTGATTGTTTTGCACTCCATTGTGTAGTATAGCTACTTCTCCATTTAAGGTATCAGAGGAATCATGCTAACAAATCTGATTCTACTTCTAGACCACAGTATTCTTATTAAAACTACATACAATTTAGCGTGATTACAAACTCATCTTTGCAGTTACAGGGGACAACCAACCATTCATAAAAAGTTTTGACACATATTTGTCACAAAACCACAATTATTGGTATTACTACAAGCTCTTGGTCCAAACTGTAAGCAAAACCACAGTTATGTTTTTCTGGGTATTTCTTCACGCTCTGCCCTTTTTTCTGTTTTCCTTTGCATTATGCAGAGGACAAAACCAGTATAAAGGCAGTGAACAGTATAAGGGAGAGATCGACACTTCATATTTAACTTACTTTTAAAATATTCTTTAATATATGTTTAAAGCTAACACTTGAAAATACAGCTAAGAGAAAATGCCATTTTGATTGTGGCAAGCTAAACTGGACTCACCATCCTTCTAATTCAGTATTTTGCATCCTGTTTTCCAAGTAACACAGCTCACTGAAAATATCAGCATGTAGCATCCCGTTATTTCTACTGGGTTTTGAAACAATAATTTCTCTTATTCTGTGTATAGACACATACCTCTCCTCCTATGGTAAGCAGTCCAGGTGAATCAAGCTTCCGTTTCTTGCGGGGACCAATAGCTGCCAATGCAGTCAGATTAGCATCCCTCTGCCTCATTTGTGCAAGTTCTTGTTGCTGCATCTATTAGAGAGAGAAAAAAATGGTTTAGTTTTTACCCCATTCTCATTTCAAGAAGTTACTCCCAGGCTTGTGAGCTTGAGGTAGAAGTCACACATGAGCAATCCCTAACTTTGCTGTTCCTAGAAATACCATTTTACCAGCTCAAGCATGCAGCCTTGCAGTAGAGTAATAATGAAGTTACAGAAGATCTCTTAACTTTCCATGGGATTTCTGCTTCCAAATAACTCAACTGTTTTTTGAAAACTCAATCCTTATCGTTGAAAACTGCCTTAGCCAATAAGTACTATATACTAACTACACATCTTCAATTTAAGATTCATATGAAGAGTGTAAATAACAAGTCAAATCCTCAAAAAATATCTCAAATATTTTCTTTCATCTCAGATTTACCTTGAATATTTCAATATACTTGATATTTGCTTCAGAAAAATCATATATAAATGAATGAAACATCTCTATCTAAACATTATCAGAAGTTAATGCAGACATGAACCCCCTATGAACTGAATTTACAACTGCTTTCTGGGATTAGGATTTAGGTAACAACATATTTCACTAGTTTGAGGCTAAGAAAACAACCTGCCAGCTGCATTATGCAACAGTGCAGCATGCTACAGAAAATAAAATACTCTGTCTACCATATGATGAAGAGGGAAGATGGCATAATTATTATAAACTACATAATCCTTTTAGAGAGTTAATGATAAGAGACATACTCCCATGAACAATATTACTTTAATAAATATTCTGATCATCAATACTACACAAGAATCATTGATTAGGTAATGCAGCATATGATTTTAGATAAAAGTATTCATAGCTCTCAGTAATCATTCTTATTAATTTCAAAACTTTGGATTTGCAATAAATTTAGAGGAGGTGTTTTTTTTCTAATCCCATTGATGTCATACTTGTTCCCACTACAACAGAAATGCACAGAACACTACCTCAAGAAATTCAGTAGTGGTAAGAAAAACATTGTATGATACATGCACAATTCTTCATTAAACCAAAACTGAACTGACAAGTGTAGATAGAAGTGTCTCAGCCGATACTTACATGCAAACTGTGTATACAAGTGGGGCCTGAACTATCTCGACCAATGTTAAAAGGACAATAGGTTTAAACAAAAAAGTACCAGTGTATGGTATCTTTCCTCCATTCACTTCTGCCTAGAAAAAGCAGGTCCACTTCATGCATCTTACTAAATGCATTTTTCAGATTTATTCATTTAGTAGTGCAACATACTTTCACATCTTCAGAAAAAGCAAATTCAGTACATTTACAGTTTGAAACCCTATTTTACACATTTTTTGCTATGTATTTTGCAACTTTAAATAATATCATAACTTCAATATAACATTATCTATGAATACACACCTCATTTATCTACAGGACAAAAGAATTTCCCAAATACAAAAAAGAAGCATGGAAAAATATCCAAATAATAGTGCAAAGGTCTGTACATACTTCTCTTTGCCAACTCATATTAGGTTTTTAGCTCAAATATCTTTGGCTCTCTTCCAGATTAAATGCCAGTTAGACAGACCTGCCCGCTTACCCTTTCAAGGTAGATAGCAACAGTGGTGAGCTCTAATCATTTACAAAGGTCATGATCGGAAGCTAGCCCGTAAGCAGTCATTTAAAATTCCATTGATCCCTATTTGTAGTCAGGGAAAGAAAATGGACATTTCAGCTGTATTGTAATTATGAGGCTTCAAGGCAACTGTAAATAGATGTGCAAATCCAGATACTGGCAAATACCTTAGAGAAGAAATTATTACTATAGTATAACATATATCCAGGAAAGGTTGAAGATAAAACTGCATATAAAAAAAGATCAATCATCTTTTTGCTAATTTGCCATGCTTGCCAGCCTACAAGGGTTATCACAATTATCAGAAGTCTGATGAATATTTAAGTGAGGGCCAACTGGCTTAGAGTGATCTCAGACCAAGTTGTAAAGTGGATGGCTTCACAGAATAAGAAATTTTGCACTGGAGTTAAGTGTTCATTTCCTGGCAGTTGCAGGTCAGAAATACAGTCTGATAGGTAACTGGTATCATGCAAAGGTTATTACAACTATCTTACCCAAAGTCACCATTTTCAAACCAACAGTAAGCTAATACTTACTTGGCTCTCTGTACTACCTGTACTGCAATATACAGTGACTGTTCTGACACGTAATATAAGCACACAATCCCTCTGAAAAGTTGCTTTAAGAACTGTAAGTTAGGAGTTTTTTATTTTTGCACATGCAGATGGTGAACAAAACACACCATTTGTCTAAATTCAATGGAGTGGAGTCTCCTTCACTGGAGGCATTCAAAACCCGCCTGGATGCGTTCCTGTGTGATGTACTCTAGGTGACCCTGCTCTGACAGGGGGGTTGGACTAGATGATCCTTCGAGGTCCCTTCCAACCCTAGAATTCTGTGATTCTGTGAGCGGGACAAATCCTGCCCTCACTTTGAAACCTACAAAGTGTCTGGTGTGTTCTACCAAGAAAACATGGAATAGATTCAAGAGTCTGTAGAAGGGTTTGCACACGTTTATTCCTCGGGTTCTTTGTACTTTCTTTTATAGTCAGTGAGAAGAGCTAAAGGTAGTTCTTGATATCACATACTAATTATTGACAAATGTGTTAGCCTAGCACTGACTGTCCAAACAAACACACAAGATTTTCAACTACCTGTAAGTCAGCACATGACAGGAATCCTGGCCCAGCATACGGAGCCAAAGTAGCTGGGCTCTGTGTCCTGATATTGGGTGACTACTGGAAAGACCTTTCCCTTCACTTTCCATGCCTCTCGTCCCACTTCACCCAGCTTGTCTACTCTGGCTACAAGCTCTTCAGACATGGATGCTCCTCTGCTACATGCCTTAGTTATAACCTAGCCCCAGTGGGACTAGTAGACACTACTTTAATAGAAATCTAAGGAATATGCTGCCAGGTACAAAAACCCCAGTCAAAACCACAATACAGTTTCTGATACTGGTTTTACAGTACACACCTTGGTATGCTACAATAGAAAAGAACAACATTCTTATGTAAACCTAATGAATGTTGGTCAAAAACTATCAAACGTGGATCATCAGTAAGATCACAATATCCTAGTGTTTTATAAAATAAGGGCTGAAGTGCTGAAATACTTGATAGATACGCAAACTCTTGTAAATTTAAAAAATAGTTATCATTGTTGATTTTTATTTTTTTAAGCTCAACTGAAGGCAGAGGATCATAAAATTACATTTAAAAATAATCAAAAGAATTATGACCCTATACTGATTACCAATAGACGCATTCATCTTGCAGTGGTTAGTGTACTCCAGCTGCCTTAAGGGAACATCTTTGTACACTCCAAATTAACTATCAACTTGCTTACAATAAACCATCTATGCAGTTTATGAATGCTTACTAGCGAGACATATAAAAAGATTCCTAGATGTTATTTAACATCTTGAAGCAGATTAACCACCATTGATGGCTTCTTCGTAACCCAATTCCAACTTTCTCTTCTTTCCATCTCCAAGTCACATACTTCCATTTTTTATACCCTGTATCAGATTATCTGTACCAGCCTCTTCCCTACTCATCATCTACTCTTCATCAAAAGTATTATCCCCAATCACAATTTTTGTTTAAACCAAACAAACAAAAGGAGTAGTATCTTGGCTTTGGTTCAAAAGAAAGGGACACTATACCTTTTCATAAAGAAATTTACACATGCATTTACACATGCTGCTAACATCTGATTCAACAGGAGCTTTTCAAAATTAATGCCATGGAGATATGAGCTATTTTTAATAGTCATAAAGTCTGCTATGGTTATTGCAGGTATCTTACAAGAAATTTAGGAATAGCCAAACAGTTCTGTAGGACTTGTGCAATTAACGTAGATTAAATTACTCTGCTTTTGTGTCAACAGAGATTATTTTTAAGATGTACCTCTTGTAGCGCTAGATGTCAAATGCAATGACTTTGACCAGCAAAGGCTCTTTTCCCCAGCATAGTCTGGAATCATATTCCCTACATCAAGTGGAAATGACTCCGCAACCAATTTTGCATACACAGTTCCAAAGTAATCACCCTCTGAAATGGTAGCACTAAGAATAACATGAATTAAATGTAGCCACCTTCAATGTTCTGGAATTATTCTTAGAAGTACCTGTGAAACTAAAGCTACTCAACCTTCTTACTTTACATGATCAATTATATGTTAAAGTACCAAAGCAGCCTGTTATTACAATGAAGTTGTATCTTCTAACTGAGCCAGCTAATAATTTCTGGATATTTAAACAAATGAAGCACCAGTTAGTATCTATACATGCTGATAAAACAAATAATCTTTTTGTTAATTAACATGTCTAGCAGAAATGAATCTAACTCACATCAACCAACAAGATGCAACCGTTTGATAGCTGCATTCATTCACACCCTCATTTTCATACTGGACTGCTGATGCAGTATCAGTGTTTAACTTGCCTTCATCACAATTAATACAGATATGTTTATCAATAGCCTATTAAAATTTCTGCCCTCTGGGAAGGAATCAATGCTTCATTTGGAACCACATTAATAAACAACAATCATCTTTTTTGAAAGTCAAAATATTTATCTAAAACACAGATAAATATTCCAATATATTTTACCAGAAAAATGCTTACAAATTAGATGCCGTTACTTGCTCCTTATCTGATCTTATTTTTACCATGCCATTTACTTACTGAGCAGTATTTCACTATTTTAACCTAAAGAGATCCCTTTGATGAAAACTACAGTATAAGAATTAAGCACCAATACTATTTCACAAAATGAAATTTTCTTTATGATGGTGGCACAACATTAAAACCACAGAAAGAACACTACTTCGCTACTTTAATGAAGTAAAGCTAACAACAGAGGTTCTAAAATTTTAGTCTATTTTCCTTAGATCATTATTTGTGATGATACATTTAGGTATTTCAGAAAGAAGTGCCACAAGCCATATGCCACAAGGAAGACAGCCATATGTCTATCTGAAGTATCAACATTAGATCTTAAAATCTAGATTTAATAATTTCTAAATACCAAAAAAGCACTTATTCATGGCATGCTTTGTAAATAACTTTGCAACAAAAGTGAAGCATTTACTTTAAGGTTTTTTCACTTTAAGTCTTTTCTGCGCTACAAGCCATCCTAAGAACAGTCACAAAGACACAAATAAATAAGTTGTGTGAATATACACTCGGTGAATTTTTTTTATTCTTAGATTTTTACTTCCACTGCCAGTTGTAGCAGCTCACACAACTGGAAGAAACCAACTGCTTCACAAATTAGTATGGATTAATTTTCAAGATTTCTTTAAAAATGAAATCCCCCATCCATTACTCTAACTAGTATTATAATAACCACAGGTAACAGCAAAGATCTGAATAAATTTTCCACTTTTTTTCTATGAGATTGACTAAACCAAAACTAAATTCAAGTAAGTTATGGCTAAATTCTATGGATTTTTTCAAGGTACGACTTTGGTCTGGAAAGACAATTGTAAAACAAATGCTGAATACTTGTCTGAACACCTACAGATCTCAAGTCAAACACCTTCTCCAATCCACAAAACTAAATGGCCTAAAACAGTGGCTGTAATCTGTACTGCCAAGAGAGGATTCTTCCTCTTCAGTGGGCACACCACAGGCTGTTAACGACAGCTATGCAAACCCCCCAGTGAATCTCACCTGCTCACCTGAATCCACAGGAAAAGGGAATGTCAAACAGCACAGGAGGCACTGCACTACTCATCAGAAAGACAGGAGCTGTTCAAAACCACGAGCGAAAAGCATCTTGAAAGGAAGGTGAAATGAACTCCAAATGGAGGGCAAAATCTAAGCAAACTGAAATTAGCTTTGTTTGAAGCAGAGGTGTAGATGACACATGGGCCTGAGCTGTAGCTGCTAAGGATTGCACTAAGAGAAATTTCCTTCAGTATGATCAGAAAGTAAGAGGACGACTGAAACTCTTAACAATTCAATCCTACCACCTTCAAAAATAAAAGTATCATAGTACCATAACTACTTTCAAAAATAAAAGGGAGAAGAGAGTGTGGCATCACATGAGACAGAAAGGTCAAGGAGGTAACACTCTACCTACAGGCAGAAATCGGGGGTGTTTTTTGGACTGGAAGGAAAATAACACGGTGACAGAGATGATTGTGGAGATAAAGAAGAGGAAGAGCTTGAGGAAGTAGTCAGGTATGTTTACATACTGTCAGTACAGGACTTGATAAGGGAACAGAAGCCGAGTTGTAAAAGTAAGTTTCTGTAGTCACAGAGCCAACTCATCCCACAAAGAACTAGATTTTGGCTACTTACAATTCCCAACACAGTTCAAAAATACCACCTAAGAAAAAGAAAAGAGGACAGAGAGGAGGCTAACAGCACAACAGAAGCTATAAATATTGACAGACTGTAAACCACAATTAAGAATGAAGACAGGCAGGAATGAACAACAAACAGGAAATTGGCAACAGAGAGCCCTAAATGGCAGAAATGTTTTATGAAAGCAAGATCATATAAAGAATGATTTAAGCATTGATTTCTAGCCAATAGGCATCAATGGAGATCCCTCCTAATTCTGTTTGCGATGGATGGCTTAATTCCTGATAACAGGGTCATATGCTGGGAAAAGCTTGTCTTAATTGATGGCTCTGCAACATATATCTATCAGTCTCAGACAGTGATTACACCCCCTGGAAAAACATCTTTTTTGCTGAGGAAAGCCTGAAATGTGGAACCATTACACACGTCCTAAGATGTCCACAACAGAAGGTGCAATTAAAAAATGAAACTCATTAAAATGCTGGCAGTAACCTCAACAAGTCCAGGACAATGATCAAGAAGGATAGGTACATCAGTGAACTTCAGAGAGAGAATCTTGAAAAACACATAATGTCTGCAGAATGCCCATGCTCTGCTCTCATCTCTCTTTTGTACTACCTAAGTTCCTAAAGGTCAGCAGAACTCCTCCAGCAATAGCACACTGGATGGGAAGAAACTGGCCTAAAGTAGCTGAAGTTTAGAGTGGCACTGCAATAAGGCACTACCAGCCAAGTTTTACATGTGCAATAGCAAATCATACACTGAACACATTCTGTGGGACTTTTAAACATTCATAGCTCTGCCAAATTGTATCTAATTGTCTTCAACACACAGGTGGATGCTACTTCTCCATAAGTGTCCTCCCACAACTTAGTAAAAGCTCCAATCATCACTTGCAATGGCTGTACACCTATTTGAAGATCAAGATTTTACTTCACTGAAAAAGTGTGTGTGTATTGGATTTTTAGAATTATTTCCCCCCCACCCCCTCCTTTTTTTTTCTTTCCCACACACTTTTAACAACAGTTGAAAATTATTGCACAGTGTTTGAAATAATCACCCTGGGCAAAGACTAAGCTGAGAACATTTCAGCCCCCAAAATGAACGTTTCTCAAAATAATGAGCATCTGAATAGAGTTCTGAAACCTTAGCTGGGGTACTTTTGACCAAGTGTCTGTCTTACAATAGGCATTTCTTTTTATTACATCTAATTTAATTATATTTTAGAGGTTTACCATTATATTTGCCCTATTACTTTCAACACAATAGATGTAGAACTTCTGATATAGAAAATGCCAGGTGCATCTCGCCTTTACTTTTTATTTTTCTTTGAAGAAAAGCCTTAACTGTAATTTTCTCAAGTCATGTACATTACCTAGCTAAATGCAATTTTAAAAATAATCATCAGAAAAACTACAATTTTATCTCCTTACTGCTCAAGACCACAAACTGACTGAACTGATTCATACATATTCATACTTGCAGGTTTAATTTTCTTGGAAGTCTCCTTAAAACAGTACTCATAGCTTACCAAAAAAACCAAACAAAAATAATAAAAAATACAAAAAAAAATTGATAATTATTTTAAAAAGTCTTGTAACTTATTAACATACTTTTTCTCTAGTACTATTTCATTCCTCAAATAGTTTGAAGTTCTTCTTATCCCACTAGCCCCTTTAATCAACTAATGCTCTTTATGGGTATCTATGAACTTCTTTTTGCTAATTCTGCACATTCTTGGTTGCCTTTTTGATTCTCCAAGTAAGTGCACTATATTAACTTGAAACTATTTAGTTCTGCAACTCTCCAACCATCTCTTATCCCTGAAATATCCCTGAAATAAATATTTTTTTAATACCTTTTAAAGAATCTTTCATTGTATCTGAGTGATACAACAGCTACTTGGATAGTGAAAACTCTCCATGGCTGCTATTACTTCATGTTAGTACTATCAGACTCGAATCAAGAATTTTATCTGCACGACCTTCTCCAGGCATCACGAATTTTGATAGCATAGCATGGCCTTTCATTACTTTTATTCCTATTTCATCTCTGGCATATGCTTGAAATCTGAAATAATTAAGAACCAATACATCAGAACTGTACCAAAAACATGGGGAAAGTATGGTCTTGGTTAGGGTATCAATGGAGTCAATGGAAATTGGAGGTACATAGGAATGTATCAGCTTCGTGGATGTGAAGAGTGACAGTATGTCATATTATAAAATCTCAACTCAGTCTGAAGCATTTTCCTCACTTATTTTTTCAAAATAAGTATTTCTATTTTTTGCTGAAAATTCTCTGCCTATATGCCATTACTACAAAACTTCAGAATAGTAGAAAGTTTAAGTGCACTTCAAGTACTTGTTAATCCAAAACTCTGGTAAGAGGCATTATTAACTAGATTATTCCAAAAGAAAATACCCAGATTTTGATACTAGTCCTCTACCATTCTTATGGGAAATCTGCATCTTGAAACTGCCAGCCTCATTTGAGGAAATGAGGCAAATGTAGCAATCTACTAAAAATCATTTCTGTGTAATAAGTAATTTTAATCAAATAGTTGGAGAATGGCTTTGAAGTTAATTTCTGAAGTGCCATAAACAGATGGGAAATGTGCAACGTAGATACTGGTTGTGCACTTTTAACACAACATCCTTTCTTGCAGCCTGGATTGTGGTTTGATCAAGTCTAAGTGACATGACAAAAACAATTTTAATTTATTCTGAAACTATATCCAACTAAAGAATACACAATATAGCGAGTATGCTACTCTTTTCAGAAGTGAGATTTGAGGCAGAGCCATACCAGGAACAAAAATAGCCCGACACCCACCTTGTTCTCCCCTTTAAAAGTTGTGGGGGTAGTTCTGGGGGTTCACTTGCAAAATGGAAGTTTCAATGGGGATGCAAAACAAGCTCTAAATTTAAATAATCTACATCTTTTCTACTTTAGATTTAACTATAGCAAAACCGCTACTGCTTATTTCTCCTGCAGATCAAGGGAACATACCACAGAGTGGGGACAAAATATTTCAAGCAATTTTTCATACACTGACAAGTAGTAAATTAGGGAATCTTGTAAGTACAATACAGTAGTCATCCCCTTCTATTGATCACATATAATTTACATCTTACAAAGATGTGAATTCTTGCATTCTCACTCCACAAGGAAAATCTCAATGATTTATTCATTTCAAATAAAAAATAGAAGGTAGATGAGAAGAATTACTTCACAGGCTGTAGCTTTCTCAGGGCACTAGTGCTAGGCTCTTCTTTCGCACTGCCCGAAGGGCCTTTGTGTGCAAGTCCCTCTAATTAACAAGGTGAATCATGCAGCAGTTCCCTAATTAGTGAACATGACAAGCCAATGGAAACAAGCAGACAGACCTGGCGTACAGATATGGTCAACAAAAGGCACAGCAACACACCATTAAAAAATGTATATTTCATGTAAATAAAATACAAAAAGTAAGAGAACTAGGGTAATACCTAATTTCCCTTTTCATGTTTTATGCTTATTCCTCATTTATTGCAGACATAAATAACGACACAATAAACCAAGGTTTCCAACTGCAAGTCACATCACCTCTCCAAAATCAAAGAGTAGCTAGCCTACATGAATAAGCATCTGCTTAAGGGGTATTATTTGTTTTCTCCCTTGTTTTTCTGCTTTAAAGAATTGCAGTTACATTAAGCTTAGCACTTTAAAAATCCCTTCATTAATTCTATTCACAATTATTTTTATTTTTTCATCAATAGATGAAATGAGTGCAATAGCTGCATTACTATTATTGCATTATAAAAATGCCTACATTCCTAATATGTAATAATTTCTAACTTTTGTGTAAGGATAAATAAATAAATAATAAAAGTGAATAATCAAAGAATCATATTTGCATTAAAAAGGAAACTAGATGATCCAAAATGTACCTCCTTACATTCATCTTTTCAAGTAAAATACTTTTAATCTTTCACTTTTCCTTCTGCTTTTCCCCAAAATACTCTCCCCATCTGCAAAACAACACACGGGGGTTTAATTCATTTTCCGTTTATTGCAAATTGAACCTTTGATTTAGATCTTAACAAATCTTCAACATATTAGAAATCAAAATGTGTGTCACCAACAGCAGAATATAATTCTTAAGAGAAAAATTCCACTATATTCTTTGCTCTCTATTCCTTGGCACATTACAAGTGAGGAAAACTACAGATTAGAACTCACCACAGGCTCTTCTTCCTCACAGATCTGAAAACAAGTATTTCTGACTTTCGTCTTCTAATTGGGCAAAATTTCCTCATGTTCTGAAATTGATGTTCAAAATACTGATGTCTAAGAAGCCCTCACTTTCATGACCAGTCCAGTTTTAAAAATATAGGATTAAAATACTGGCCCCAACAACAATGGTGCTACATGTCTTTAAAGGTTCTTTTTTTTGGCTATGAATTTGAAAAATATTTAATGATGTTCTATTACAGAACTAGTTTAACTGTTTCAAAGCAGTTTTAAATTAATTGGAAGAATTCACAATAAATACTGTTGGAGATCATGAGCAGAAAGTCAAACCCACTACAAGCTGTTTGCTGTTTTCACTTTTTTCCCCTTTTCAGTATATGTGAATCACCCTTAACTTCTCTTAGATCCCTCTCAACATAACCATTCTTAGGACAGTGCAGAACAGCTTTAAACACAGGCTGAAAAGTATCCTCTTTTAACATCAAGGCACAATGGATGATCTGCTAACAACTGAACTATGATCTGCCATATGCACAGAGGAAGTATTCAACAAACAACCTGTCACAAATGCTTATTGTTTCAGTAACCAACTCACCAAAGGACTTCGCTTTATAAAATATATTACAAACTCTGGCACACAATTTATTATCAAAGACAGCTGTAATTAAATGTGAAACTACTGCAAAAAGAAAACAGATTCTGTGCTTTAAAAAACTTCACATTCTTCTTTGCACCTTAAATAACAAAATCCAAGTGAGGAGATTGGAAATACATGCTAAACATGCAAAACCAGAAATTAATGCAAAAATCACAACATTTTTAGTTGATTTTCAAATAAATGGCATACATAAACACAGGTTATTTTATATATCTATAATTACAAAAATATTTTGCATTTAAGTAACAATGTTAAATTTATCTGATAACAATAAATCATAACTGACCAGAGGAGATGTTTGGGTAGGAGATTGTATCTAATACCAGAGAGGCAAATTCTGTTTGTAATACTGCTACTGATGTCAATAGAGTTACTCCAGAGTTACAATGGTGTGACTGAGAATTCAATTCCCAATATTTTAAATGAGGAATGCACATTTAAGAAGTGACAAGAGCAAAAATGCACTAAGAGGCAAACACGGCAAAAATAAAAATCCCTGAGACAAAAGAGTCAGATCATTCTTATATTTGACACTTAGCCTACCACATGCTCTCAGCACTCCCGTGTGTTGGCATGCCTGCTAAGGCAGACATTTCCTTCCCCATCAGACTTTCAGGGTTTGTTTTTCGAATGTCAGTACTAACCAGAAATAATCTCTCCACATAGATAGATGGACAGGTGAGCATCTTTTACTCAGGAATTATTTTAATGCCTCAGTTAAAATTACCTGAGCTTACTTATGAAATGCACATTTATGAATTTTTTTCTTTTGTACAGCTGAGCAGATCGCAGAAATCATCACATATTGCAGTGTTCACAAAACCATCAATTGACAAATTTAAGAACCATATACATTTTAGGTAACGTAACAATATAAGGTATTGAAATATACATTATAATTGATCCATATCCAAAACACCAAAAAATACAGAGCTATTACAGATAACAAACACAAATACTATCACAGATTACTGAAACCTCAGCACCTACTGAGCACCATGACTGTACACAACACACACCGAAGTCCAGCTCAATAGTGAAGTATATTGTATCTTTATGTAAATTACTGAGATTAAACCTTGACAAAACTGGGATTAACAACTGGTCCTGGAAAACTGTGCCAGAGTCTCTCATGACCTGAAGTTACCTTTCTCCTCTAAGAGGTGACAACTCCAGTACAATCCAGAACATGGTTCAACTTCTGCATCCTAAAATAAGGCCTAAGTTTTCCACTACAGACACTTATAGGGCTCACTGGTGTAGCTGCATGTTCTGTAAATGCTCTCCATGCAAGCTGTATCACTTTATCTTGTGGTCATATAGATCATTAAAAAAGGTAAAATAGCTAAAAGATGCAAACAATTTATATTCTTAGAGGGGAAAAAAATCCCCCCATAATTTATGTTTGTTGACACACCTTAGTAAACATGGGATTCCCTGAACATATTGCTTAAGAAGGAAAAACTGGCAACTGCTAATGACGGATCACTATTAAAATACAGAACAATTTTGTTGAATACTGAATTTACTCTTCCTCAAAATACAAAGCTATAAGTGTTTTAGTGAATTAAACAGCAGCATATACAGTGATGTAGTAATATATATTCAATAACCTTCTTAATTATTACCTGTCATAGTAAGATACAGTAGATATCCCTATGTATGATACAGGTACCCTGTACTGGGGCACCTATCTCACTTCTCCAGAGCTGGCAGATGTCCATTACAGCCACAAAGTGTTGGGCTTAGTCAAGATTAAGTGCTCCTTATGAACACATATATCAAACTTTTCCAGAAATTTTCATGCACCTTGACATATGAATATGACTTTTGGCCACATAGGGTGAAAACTCCTTTAAAAACCTGATAGTATGTCAAAATGGAATATTAAGAGAAATCTTCAGAAATCTACATGGTGTTATTTCTGTTTTCAAGAATACAAACGTCTGTTCTGAATATAAATACATCTACTATTTGCAAAGGGAAAGGCCACAGGAGTGTAAGGAAGCCAACTCTTCAGATTGCTTATTTAGATTTTCGCACGGCTGTGCAGAGTCAATAAACCTATGAACTGTAATTGCATCATCCTGTTTTTCAATTCGCTTCAATCCTACAGACACTGAGATATCAGTTTTAAGGAAGCTGTAAGACCTCAGCATACAGGCACTCGTCAGCACAAATATATAATGTAGTTTCCTGTTCCAGAAAATCCCATTCACATATTTCTGACCATTTCCATGGAAAACTAGAAGTTAACCATCAATTCAGTAACAATTTTCAACACTAAATGAAAACAAAAGTCTTCCAAATCATCACTCAACTGCCTAATAACATTAAAAATACACCAATACCTTTCAAGTGTTTCTATTTCAGAGATAATTACATCTACCTTTAGCAAACACATACTCGATGGAAAAAGGACCATCCTGTTTACATTATGAATGGCAGCAATATATTTTATTTACTTTAAAAATTACTGTTACTAAAAAGGAACTACTTTTTTGGAGTATGTTGAGCAGTATCTCATTATTCAACTAAGATGATGCAACTACTGGGAGACACTTTTACAGGCTGATGCAGATGTATTTTTAATGGCAAGACTAAACTAAAAATAGGAAATAGATGCTAACACACTTTTCATGACCTCTACACGTCACTGACCAGCCACCTGGCTTGTAGTTTAGGAGAAAAGCGTGCATATTACCTAGCTACAGGCAGAAATGTATAGTACTTACTAAGCCAAAACTGATGCTTACCTTACTGTTAACTCTATTAAACATTCCTTAGAACTCTACCACAATAAATGACCTGAAAATGACAACAAAGCTAATGTTCATAGTACTCCACAATAAATACACACATACATAAGTACAGAAACATAAATTGTCACATCCCAGCACAGATGAACAGATGCTAATGAGCCTTATAGGAAAATTATAGCACACCTTTACAGAGCAGATTTGCAGAATCAGGTTATTTCTTTGTATCCGATTTTGCAATCTGCTAAATGAAATATTCTTCAAGATAACTGAAAATTAATGTCTTGTGTATCTTATAAATTACCTGGAGATACGCAGAAGTATTGCATGCACACAAATCAACTCTCTCAAAAATGTGCTGGCAAGGAAGTTTTAAATTACTCTTTTAAAAATTTTACTACTATGGTTCAAACTTCAGCTTTAACTCTGCTCCCATGAACTCTTTCATCTTTCACTAGCAGGCTAGGAACAGATCACAGATTTTACGAAATGCAGCGAGGAAATGTATGCATTTCAAACGAGGTCCTGCCATTGTCAGATGACAGAACATGCAAATACCCTTCCAGACTACAGCCGGGAAGTAGATGTGGGGACAAGGGGTAGAGAGAGATCTTTGTCTGTGGGTCTTGCACAAAAAAGAGGGAAGATTTGTCAGCAGGAGGTATGCAGCTGATTGCTGATGGCCAGCTGCCTGCTGCCGGTGCAATGTGCAGCACCCAGACTGAGTGGGCAGAGGAACAGAAGATTTAGTAGGTGCGTCTCAATGCCCCCAGGTTATAGCATGTGACTAGAAGCGCCCGGAGGAACTGGGGGCAGATGAAAGCTGGCAGCTGTGTGCTGCCCCGGGCGCTCCCAAGCTGCCAAACAGGGCTTACAAACATGTTAGCTCAGCGGCAGAATTAAAGCCCTCATTCAGGTTTATTTTGGAGTAAGAAACCAATGTGCATACAGAGTATGGGGGAAAACTTGCCCTGCAGGCTGAAGCCTAAGCACACCTTGACCTCTCCTTGCAAGCTCCTATATAGTTGGGCAGGCTTGACGAGGGACCAAGACATCTAAATAATAATTTAGATTGTTGTCCAAGCAACCTCCTCAGTTTCTGACAAGCAGACACAGCTGACATTTGCTGCCCTCTACTTATTAAATAAGCAATCATATTCTAAAGTCTAGAGCGCTATTATTTTGCCAGATCAGCAGGGAAGTAAATCTGTTGCAGTGTTCAGCTAAAACAGTTATGTGATTTTTTTCCCCATTCATGGCTTGCTCCCAATGAAAATCTCTCTTTTCTTTCTTTTCCAGCTGTGCCAGAGTGACAAATCATGCAAGAGGTTGTTCCAACCAGAGGAAGACCCATATGTAGACAAAATACCACTGAGGCAGGAGGAGAACTGGAAATTCAGTTTTGACATCTTTTAAAAAATCTTTGGGAAAAGGAAGTACCATTGCATGCATTCCTCACCCCCTCCTCTCCTACAACCTCCGGATGCAACTGCCAGTACTCAGAAGAGGCAAAGCCAAACTTTCCTTATCACAAATCTCACACTGCAAAGGTGGAAGAAAACAGTTCCCTTATCTCTTCACCGAGCTCTGTTGTCTGAGCACCCAAAAGTGATTAGAAAAAGGGGCCTGCCCCCCTCCACTTGCTCAGTAGTGCTTCAAAATCCAAAAGCAGTAGCACTGCTTTTTCCTACAGACACTGAAGGAAACTGTAGGGCTGAAAATTCTACTGTTACTTTCCTGCAGTGGAAAAGTCAGACACCACCTTCAGAGAACTGATTTTACAGGAGAAAGTTCCTGCTGGAGCATTTTGGTGTGATTCAGAAAAGGAAGTCATCTTCAGCTTCAGAAATTCTTTACAAAAAGCTTACACAATTCTAAATCCCAAGTTCTGCAAATTCACATTTAAGTAGTCTTGTTGCTTTATAATAAGAGAATACTTGTTACAACAGTCTTGTATTGGGCAGGACTGCACTGGTGTGTGTGTGCTCTGGAAGACAATGGAAACAACAGGGATGAATTTCTCCTCCCCTGCCTCCTTTTCAGCTGTTCTTAAAAATGAAATCCATTAGGTAGAGCAGAATTTTAACAGGTATGGCTCTTTTGGAAATACTCAAACACAAACCAAACATATTTCACAACAGAGTTAAACTCTAATTTGAAAATGAGTCTCTAGTCTTCCTCACTAGTTTTATTTCATTAGAGTACATAGTTACTTAAAATTTTGTTGGGAAAGGTGAGAAAACAAGTAAGAATCCCAAAAAGAAAAGCCAACTTTTACAAATGTATAGAGCTCTTACATGTTTAACATCCCCAAATTCTGAGAGAGCCACATGGGAACCTTGTGCTAGCAAGGTAAGACAATTACTGTATTTCATTTGCGTACATAGCTGGTGATGTCTCAAATAGCAGATTGCATCAGTACAAACATATTTGTCATGCAAAAATCTAAGGAAATTACACTGCTGTTGTGTCAATTTGAAGGATGCTATCTTTCAAATACCTCTTCCAGATTCACTAAGACATCAGCTAAACAATGAAAAATTGCCTAGACAACTTGCTTTCTTGTTCCTTTCTCTTGTCATTCTCACCTGTCCCACTTTGTTTTGCATTGCCCCTGTTCTCCAATGTGTGCAAACCCCATTTATTTGTGCTTATAAACACCCCACACACAAAGACTCACAAATCTGACATGGGTCTTCTCAAGGCAGCACAAGACCTGGATATGATACTTCTCACAAAATGTATTCAAATGTTTATGTAACTCTAGTGAAGGAGTAAACAAAGTTTGTTTTCTAGATAGCAAGTAGAAACAAACACAAAAGGAGTGTTCTTGCTCTATATTATAAAGACGTATCAAGATGTATCAAGTTTTTACTTAAGAAAGGCTGTGTATCTAGCTCATGTATCAGTAAAACAGCATTTGCTTTTAGAATACTAAAAACAACAGTTACAATCAGTCACAAAAAATAAGCATTCATGTTAACTAAACAAGAGCTAGGCAGGGTATGTACACTGAAATCATGCATCACTATGGAACTCTACCAACATGATTTTGTAGAAGGAGATTATGTTGGACAGGATTGGATTTAATTTAGATTTGTGCCAGACTAATGAGGTAATCTTGGTCAAGCCTGAGTCAGAGAAAAGACAAAAAAATAGCCCTTGACTCAACTCTAATTAATATACATTTTACCTAAGCAAGAATAGAACAATTTGACTCAGTTGGAAAATATTATGGCCATTCATTTGATCCCCTGGCATTTTTCCATCAATTACCCAGCTTTCCGACTCTCTGTACAGCAAGAGTAACACCACACTTTACCTTCAGCCAAACAACTGCCATCACTTCTGCTCTAAGCACAGGTAAACAGGTTGGAACTGTCATGGTCTTCAGTTTTACAAAGAGATATGCAAAAGGTTCTGCTGAATAGTAGGACTACTATTGCCTGAAGTTCTTCAGGACTTGTAGAATTCATGGCAGGGTAATACCTTAAATCCTGGAAACACAGGAAATTTTTTGGCAAAACCCACTATCTTTAAACTAATATGAAATTTTGATGACCTACATACCAAAATTCAACTGCAATAAATTTATTAGAAGTTATAGATCTTGTTTCTTCCGCAGCAATATTTGCATTTGCAAATATAACACCATTCCTCTTCTGTCCCACCCAGGAGTTCATAATCAACTCCAGTTATCAGAATTTGTGACTTATCATAATATATCTGTACACCTAAAGTAATATCTACTCAAAAGGAAAAAAATACAGTTAACACACAAGCAGTAAGCTTGATAATGCAACTGAATTTTCATGAAAGTATTTTGACTGATAATACAGGACCACTTCTCTTTGAGATGCAGGTTTAATACTAACATTTGAAGTCACTGCAACAACTTTATAACTTCAGGAGAATCTTGTACTCTAAAGCCAAATCCATGGCAGTGTTGCATGGTCTTAGACACTATCGAAATAGTCTAAGCATTTTTCTGAAACATTTTTTCTGGTAACAAACAATAGACCTGTGGTAAAGGCAGAATGTAAACAAAGTGACTCTGGTATCTAACCTTCAACATGTATTTGCAAAAATGCTTGCATTCCTTCTGCATCACAGCTATAGAATTGGTAACCTGATGCAGAAAACTATTAAACAACTCAGTTCTGAAGAATCATTATTGCCCAAACGTTGCACTATCATTACTTCAGGTACCACATTCCTAGCTCTTCCTTCTTTCCACCTACTGGTTCTCTGATGGGTTAGAGAGCAAACTGCAAATTTAATTTACACTTATTTCTGTCCAAGTGCTCCATTTCTCAGTGGAATGCTTTATAAGAAACCTTTTTAAGAGAAGATTGTTGCTTTTGAATCAATATTTTTATGTCAGGCATGATAAAATAGAAGACTTCTTTACACTTCTCAGCATGAGAGATACTGCATTACTGGTACACTCTCTAAGGACTTAGGTTTTGCTAAAAAGGTGAATAAATGAACTTACCAAACAGAACAAAATCCTTTTTATTGGCTTCTCATTTTCAGTAACACCTTATGAAAACAGGGATAATTGCAGTAAACTATTATTTAAATATTTTAAAAGAAACCACTCCTGCCGAGTTGATAAATAAATATGAATGCGGTGACAAGAAATTATTTAGAGTAAAATTGTTTTTGTAATCTAATTGTTAAATATATGATGCTGGAGTTTCAGCAGTTCTGCTAAGACAACTTACTTTTCTATGTGGGATTTAAAATTTCTAAAGTAGTGTTAGAGACACGTAAGATATAAATAATTTCATGTAAATATTTTTTTTTCAGTAAGAGAAGGATCCTATGGCTTCTTATAGAAGTCTATCTGCTAACAGCCCAGGTATTTTTGTGCATATAACTCAGAAAAGGATACAGTTCAAAATCTAAAACTTAGCCAAGTAAGGCTCTTGTTACAGAAGACACCGCAGACCTGGGGGATGACAGTACCCAAGCAGAGTGGTTACCACAATGCTGCAGCAGACACAACTCCTTCTCAGAGTATGGAAACAACCTGCCCCTGGTCTGCTTGTCCAAGAACTGGGTAGTCCCAAAGCTCCTAGTCCCTGGAATAGTCACAAAGGCAACCTGCTTAAATACATACCACCGTTACAGGATTTTATCCAGTCCTAGAAAGATGGGCCATATGTGCTGATATAGGTATGGAAAGAGCTGTCTGCTGTCTTCCCTTGAAATCAGTAAGGCTTCTATTATGAATATCAACAGGTCTGAGATTTCACTTGCATGGTTAAGGAGTACATCTGAGAATAGATTCAGCTGAGTGTTATCTAAACTGATCTAGGTCCTGGATGCATGCCCAGACATTTATGGTGTCTGGTGTAAGTTTTTATTATTATGCAATATTCTTGGTTGGCGATGACACAAAGATTTTAACCAAATTAATCTTTCAGGATAAAATATAGCTACTCAACTTTTAAATTAAAAGATTTTTAGCCAACAGACACTGAATATGTAGAAAAACATCTGTGACAGAAAGGATGTTTAGGATCTTACCTTCCCTGCCTTTCTTTGAAATAATTTACATTATTAATTACTAGATGTTGACTCAATTAATCGAATCCTGATCTATTCCTGCTATCATCCTATTTACATCCTATTTAATGAAACATTTTAATGGAAATTAAAGAACTCATAATTTCTTTAAACTTGTATTTGTGACTTTCCATGCTTCCAGTAGACTACATAATCAGTTATTTTCTAAAACGTGATTTTAAAAGCTTTAATCATGCATTATGAAGCAGACACTGTTCACAAATGATGATTTCTTAAATTGTATTGAGTCAAACATTTCGGAATTTATGTTACAAAGGAATGTATAAAGTAACAGCTGAAGAGCAGCATTTTTCCCTGAAATAGTCTCAATAAAAAGTATTTTTCACTAGCTTATTAAGTAGGTTTACCATTAAAACAATCACATAACATCCACTGACAAAAAGTGGCACCAGTTTAGAAGTGTGAAACTAAATGGAGAGTTTTAAGTAATATAAACCCCCACAGGCACATTCTCCTACTGTTTTCACTCAAATCCATTTAAAACAGGTTAATGTTAAAGCAAAATAAGTCAATCAAACTGAAATAAGAGTGGGTTTGCACTGACTTAACTAAAACAGTGCTAGTCTGTGTGTGAATGAAACCTGTTACATCTAGTCTCTGCAATAAGACTAGATGTAGACAGACCTTCTGTTTGTTTTGGTAAGTATTTAAATGCAATTTAAGCATAATTTATGGCAGTTTGGTTTAAACAATATGCAGAGTGGTTTGAAGACTGGCTAATAAATGGAGTAAGATGGAGTTACAGAACAACACATAAAATAATCTTCACCTCACCAAACTAATTTTTATATGTGTTCAAAGGATAGAGTGATCCCCCTTTTCCTGATGACATCAATAAGCAAGAAGAGGAATTCTCAGCAGAAGTAGTTCTGTGAAATAAATGGAACCATTTTTTTTTCTTTTTAAATTACCAGAGCATTAGGGAATGAAAGACTCCAAAATATCCATAAAGGAGAATGTTTTGGAACAAATACCCTTTGTTAGTCTTCTTTCTTCCCTCTCCATCCTATTATCCTTGTGTTGGTTCCTTTATTCTGCATTCCAAAACAATGTTTTCTAGAGATCTTTCCATGTTTCGAAAAGTTTTTTCTTAAAGATTTAAAATACTTTCTTAAATACTTTAAATTACTTCTTTTGGTATTTCACTTTCTCCCTTGACTTTTGTCTTCAGTATCTTGGGCTCTATTATCTTTATCATTCTTCAAATGTTGGTTATATTTGGTTTAGATATTCATCCACTTCTATCTGGCAGGGAACCATGGTATAGTATCGATCACATTCAGTTTTGAAGAGGATGGTTCCAGAATGCCTGGTTACCAGAAAGAATGCAGTAGTGTCACTGTCCAAACGCAGGCACGCTGTGCAGTCTGAAACATCATCCATTTCCAGAACGTAATAATGAATTTATCAGCTGCTTTGCTGATATGAAAAAAGAAACTATCTGACAATCACATCATTAAATAAGTAACACAAGCTAAAAATGCTGCAGGTTTCTTGGATGTCCTCTTCATGCTTTTTAAAACACTACGTAATAGCCACTTTACTACTGGCTAGAAAAACATCTGAGCCACAAAGATCTTCAGGCAATATTCAAGACACAGAAATCATGGAAACACAGCTTCAAATCCAGCTTATTATCAAAGGTGATAGAATTATATTCATCAGCTTATACAAAACTTGGAAGAAGCCAAATTTCTCTCTCAGTTATGGGTCATATGCACATTTAAGAGCAGCCCAGCTGCCAGTGAAGTTTTGAAATTTTTACATTTTTGTAGGAGTTGACTCAGAACTTTTAACTTCAAATAACAAAGCGATGCCAAAGACAATCTATCTAATCGACCTTTATACTATAAAATTGGTTATTTTTTATTTTTGCAGTGCAAATAAGTTTGAGACATCAGCATATATTCAGAATCCAATGCAGGAAAAAATATGAACAATATTAAACCAAAATCTTGCCATTCCCACTTCCCCAGTCCCCTTTGAAAAAGTTAATGCAAAAGAATATGTTTTTATTAAATATATTTGAATATTTTAGGTGAAAGTCTCTAAACTAGTTGAAGAAAGAGCTTTAGAACCCTAATTACTAAAAACAGAGACATGCTTGTATTTCTTATGGTTTCAAATATGTAGAATGAAATTCAACTTCAGAGAGAGGCACGGTGCCAGCAAATTACATACTTTCATTAGAAGGGTGGGAAAAAAGGCAGGGCTAATGTACAAAAGAATAGGGTGCAGCACTCAAACAGAAAACCTAGCATTCATTCTGCATTTAGTCAAACATGTTATCTTATCCAGGAATACCACTACTTTAAAATCACATACCAGTTGATCTAAGCATTTTTAATTACGTTACCACCAAAATATTTGCTACCTCTTCACTAATACCACTACTACCATTACTCAGAATACATTTCAATGCTTTCTTTTATTCACATGTCAGCACAGCGTCACTCCCTCTAGTGGGTAAGAAGCACAGTTTACACGGACAACCCGAATTTTTGTACAAGGGAGAAGTACTCCTGCAGCTACACCAAAAGCAACACACTGGCACAAGCCTTCTATCACAGCTATAAAGAGCACCACTGTTTTGCTCTGACTACCAGAAAATGTGTTTTTACTAGCCCTGTTGTTTGCTTTTGCTTCCTCAAGTTTCCAATGGCCAAAAAGGAATTACAATGAATGCAAATACTGTGGCAGCAAATGCATTTATTTCTAGCTTGCTTTCACTTCCAGCAGCATAGCAGTTCTAGTTCTCAGCTCAACAGCAAGTTTTGCCCGCCATCAATTATTTGCACAAATCTGACTCTTCCTTTGCATACACTGACTATATAGTAAACTCAAGTAGTATTAAAACCTCGTGCCTTTTCCTGCCAAATAACTTGATTAATCTACTTCATTTGAATACTTGCTTGACAAACCCAACTCTGGAAACACTAAGGCAGGTATAATGTTTACAAGAACTCATTTCAGCAAATCTTACTACATAATCACATAATGAAAAAAAGACAAATAAATCTCAACCACGCACTTGGGGTTTTTTTACTGTTATATATATATAAAATCCGTGTAGCTAACGGAACTATAGAATACTGCCAACAGGGAAACAAAACAGGAAGAACAGGCCAATACAAAAGAACTTGTTACATGCATTTTTCTGTATATATTATCTTCTAATGTATAATTATTACTTTCTAATGCATATAGCCAAAGAAGTTGATTAAACAAGCCCGCATCAGTTTGCTGCCAATGATGTTGCTAATTTTTAAAAATAGAACTTACTTTCAGTCTACAGATATTTTAGTTTTTCTAACTGATTTAAGTTACAATCCGATCCTAAGTCACGAGATGCCTTAAGCAAAGGACAGTCACCCCCATTTACAGCAAGTTAAGGTACTCAGTAGTTCACAAATCGTTACTTTTAAAATATATCAAAACTTCATCTGAAATTATTTGATAATTTTTAGATTATTGTAATTTAGACTGATGAGTAAATACTCCACTGAACCACACTGTAGAGAAAATGACTGGCAATTACATTACTTGAAAGACTGTTACCAGAACAAAATTGTTAACTAGCACATTTCTAAGAAAGTGACATTTTACAGAAAGACAAAGGCATATGTTTTCCACCAAAATCTAGTGCTGCTGTCATCAACAAGCCAACAAAAGCTACAGCCACCTAAAATGGAAATGAAAATGTAATGTATGGAAATATTCTCTTATAAAATCTCCTTAGGCTTCACATGTATTAATGTATTAGTTTGCAAACATTAAGATCAAAGGCAAAGCAACAAATACATCCTAAAAAGTTTTTAGTCAGATTTTTATTAACGATATACAAGTAGCAAGGCATAAAAAATTAATACGTTCAAGCCTTGAAATGTCAAGTGTAATGATCTCCAGCTCTGCTTACCTCCTTTGCTTTTTGTTTCAGTCTAGCTTGCTCTGGGTCTTCTTGCCTTGAGCGACTCTACATGTTTAAAAAAATGGGGGAAAAAGGTTAACAGATGGTTTAAGAACCCCTCATCTGTTGCAGTAAGTTAAAAAACAGCAAAGAAAAGGGGACAGAATACAAGGTGTCAAAGATGGGATGCTTAAATTCATAGAAGTGAAATTTTAAACCCGTAGGCCTCACCCAAAAAAATGTTAAATATTCAGTTGTAAATAAGAGCTACCCTAGATTTAAATAATAATTAAAAAATACCATGTTTTTGTCAATGCTAAAGTTTCCATACAGGTTTAGATTTCAATTATTTAATACAAACAAATTCAAGCATCTGAGAGCAGAAGTGACACCCTTTCCATTTCCTGAACTTTTTACTTTAAACTTCTTACAGCCACTTATTTTAAAATAATTTATGCTTTGCAACTAAGCTTTTATTCAGCAGTTGGTAGGGAATGTGGAGAAAATAGTTGCAAAGTCACCCTCCCAAACAATAAGCCTTCATAATAAAGATGTTACTATCTGTATGAGCTTACCTTAAGTACAGCATAGAAATACACATAATTTAGACTCATTCATGCACTACTAATATTAATGTCATAATTTTTAAAACTGAAGAAATACTGCCAAATGGCAACTTTTGTATTTTCCTTCAAAACAAGGAACAGTAGCTCTAGAAAAACTCACTAAGAATAACTGTTCAGTTGCAATAACAGCCCATTTCTTCAGATACACTGTTTCAGAACCATATGTTGAAACTATTCTTGTTTATGCTCACTAAGCATACTCTAATTGATGCAATTCAAAACTCAAGACATAGATAATATATGCATTATACTTTCTTAATTGCATGATTGGTCAGTATTCAGAAAAGGTTGCAAAAAAAGTTGTAAGAAGCTGCAATAAAACTTGCCATATCCATGGAAAACTGTTCCCAATCCCTGAAAGACTTAATTGTTTCATCTCGATATTTCTTCGAGATTTAAAGTGGTATCATTTACACAACTCCTAAAGGAATAAGAATATCCATGCCCTCCCCCTGTCTTTCTCCGTCTCCTGTTCTGAAGACAGACCTGAAACTTGAAAGAACATTAGCTTGTAAACTTACATGTTTTTCCCCATTGTTTGAATTTTTTATAACATGTTCTTTTCATAAATTAAAAATCCATGAAGAAGATCAAAGGGAGATATGTTTTAAGGGTAAGGGGACATGTAGTATTGTTGATATACCTGGAGAGCCTTGTCCATGATTTGGTAGACAGAGCACAAATGACACTGAATTTCTCTATCCTTTTCCTGTTTGCTTTTTTTAAACTGGGATTAGTTTTTTTAGCTAATACAGCACACACATACACCACAGCGGTGACAAAGCATCACCAAATTAAAGAATAAGGAGATTTTTTTAAAAGATGTGCTTGACTCTTCTACTGTGCACATCAGTTTCAATACCACCTACTAGTGATTTTGTGCCTGTTAGCATAATAGGCCGTTTCACAGGATACCATCTGAAGTAAAGAGAAATTAAAATCTGTAGATACCTAATGATCAAATCACACACTCATGTTGTAGTTGTGGCAACCAAGAAAGAAACTCCAGCTTAACAAAGACTGAGATTTCTTCTAACTGCTGTGCCAGACAAAAAGAAAAATGTAGATAATTGGATGTAGCTGATGTTTAAAGAACAAAAAGACCTTTCATGAAATATGTGGACCTGCCAGAGAGCTGTGATTATTCAGTAGAGCAATTACTAAGAACTTGATGATATTTATACCTATTAGGTTAAAAAACAAACAAATCCATTCATTGAGTTGCATCTCTAGGAGATGGACTTCAGTTAAGTATTTATGAACTGATCCGAATTAGGTCCTTGTTCTGTCGTGATGACAGTTCTAACATTATGTGCCTCAGTTTCTCCAGCATGATGCATAGAAAAATAATATTTAGCCCTTTCACAGGTTTTGATGATAAATTTATAAATGTACAATGAACTCCTATTGCCTTCTGAATCTTGCCGTGAAAGCAGTACAGAAATACAAAGCGTTGCTACACTACTTTGTGAAGCTGAACCATTTTCCAAATGCAAAGTACAAGTTAAAAGTACTTCAGCTTAAGGAGAAAGCAGAGCGTCCTGGGAGAATCAATCTGAGACTTCTAATATTGTTACCAAGTTTCTACAAGAAAGTGACAGAATCCTGGAAAACATACCAGATCTACATTGTGTTTGGGGACATTGTAAGAAAAACTGAAGCAATAGATGCAAAGTAACATTGCCACTTTCTGGACTGTCTAAGTGAAGGAAAAACTCTGAAAGCGTTACGGATTAAAAAAAATACACATTTAAAAGTTGGGGCTTCTTTTTTTCCTCCAGAAACTAAGCAAATAAAAGTAGATCTGGAGTTCAGGATAATCTGAAAAAGCAGACCCCAAAAGCAGGCAAACAGCAGATGATCTACTACTCTGTGTAAGCATCCAGCTCTTTCACAGTAAATAAATAATAAAAATTATCACAGAGGTGAAAACAGTTACTCAACTTCTGACTGATTAAATTCAGGATTTTTTTCAGTAATGATGATATAAAATACCAGGTGATGTTATATAGATAAGGATTGAATGTGAAGGTAGAACTACTTTTACATTTAGAATAACACAATGAGTTTCTGGTTATTCCTTGAATCTGCAACAAATGGTCTTTTCGAAGAACTCAGGCTAGCTCTTGTTTCAAACAAGTAGAATTCCAGCTTTACAATGCATCTGTCATTACTGGTATAAGTAACACTAAAAAAAATAAGGAATAAAATAAGGAATTTAACTATAATTTTCTGTTTTCATGTTCAGATAAATTTGAATAGACTTTTTTTTAAATAGGTCACTAAGACTAAAATACCTTCCTGCTGACTACCATGTCTGTTTGCAAACCAGTAAGCTTCAGAAATAAAATCATCAGCATATGGAGGCTTAAAATGTCTTAAAGGAAAATTATAAACATTAACTATTTTATGAATTCTTTACTTTATGAGCTAATGTAAATTATAAAAGGTTTCTTCAGTGCCAATGCAACACGGATTAAAGCAAACATAAGCAAACAAAAATGTCAAGCTTAACAGATGCCTAGATAAGCTTAAAAAATGTCACTGGCTTCTCTTTACCCTCCATTCCACATGTGAACATCTTTTCCTTCCTCTGAAGAGTCTGAAAAATTTTGCTGCTGCTGCTCAGCTCTTGTAGTGCTTGTCTATATGTCACTGTTTTTACTCACCAATTATTTCAATATTTTGCACTTACTTTTGGGAAGCTACTGACTAACCATTCCTAGCTTTTTTTAGTTCCAGTTTGATTTTTTTTCTTCAAAGTCATCTCATATTTTTGGTTTTGTCTTCCTTTCTCCTTTCCCTCTAACATCCAAATCTTAATATTCTGCATGTCACCTGTTTTGTGAAACATCCTTTTCTAAAATCTTTTAATGCACCAATGCCTCCTACCTATAAAGCTTCAGAAACCAATCACAAAACCCCCCAACTCAAATAGTTTAAAGGAGTTTATCACAACTCCTGTCCCCTCTGTATTCTTCATGTCTAGATCTGTAAACAAAGAAAGCTGGGTTTACATAATATATTTTCATGTTGATGAATAAACACCTCCAGAAGCAAGCTAGCTTCCCATAGTAATTTTAGAGAAACCTAGGACTGATCCTAACCAGATAACATACTTTTAAATACATTAAATGCTGTCTCTTACTGAGAACTTAATTCACCAAACCAGGTTTGTTAACATTTCTCCCAAACACAAGCTACTTTTATTAGACCAAA
Organism: Aegotheles bennettii; assembly: GCA_013398125.1. Taxonomy (NCBI): domain Eukaryota; kingdom Metazoa; phylum Chordata; class Aves; order Caprimulgiformes; family Aegothelidae; genus Aegotheles; species Aegotheles bennettii. Next base: position 330,710 of record VZRW01004275.1, on the reverse strand, counting down.
CAACCTGATATTTTAATTGTTAAGAATGAAAGTGCTTTGTGTTAGAGAACTTGCTATCTAATTTATCTGAAAACTGCATAGATCACATTAGGTCTATGAAAATATTAGACTTTCAAAGTACGAAAAGCAGTGTATGTTAAATGTGTGTATTCAAAACACATTCGAAACATGGGGTTTCATTTACATTTTACCAAACTCCCTAATGTTCCAAACCTCAGCTTTTCCCCTTGCTTGTGTTAAGGAAGGAAGAATGCCAAAAAAACAGAAATCTAACTCCACTTGCAAAAGCATAGTTGTAAGAAGGGGATTTTGTATTTCATAGAATTGTCTTAAATTAGAAAATACTGGTATATTTAAGATCATAAGGATATCTGTAACTCACGTAATACTTAAATATATGTAACAATTACTTTTAAAATTGGGGTATGTTCTGTGTCTATGCAGACGGGCAGACTAACAGTCCTTCTCATGTGTTCAATTATGATCATTATTTAGTATTTTGTTGTACATTGTAATGTCAAAACTGCACTGTTGTTACATTTTGTCTCACTAACAAAAAAGTTTTCTATTAGATTTATAATAATTTGGAAGCCTCAGCTCGTTATATCTATGTCAGAAAATGTCTCACAGGGTCTCTCCTCCTAAATAAATGTCTCCTGTGTTTAGCAACAACTGATCCCAGTTAAGGCACTTACAGGTTTACTCCCCCTTCCCGACACATATACTGGGAGCCTTTAATGCTTCAAATTCACCTTTTTGCATTAAATAAAGTTGAGTCACAACTGCAGGTGCTGTATTATTGAGAGCCACTGCTGTGCCAACAGTTTCAATTTTAAACCTGTTTTTCCCCATTGATGACATTAGAACTTCACCCACGGCTGTACCAGCTTATAACTTTCACTTTTAATTAAAGAAATTAAATTGGCAACATGAAACACTTTGCTTTCACATTAGCTTTGTTAATAAAAAGTGAAAATTAAAAGCAGTATAGCTGAAGGTAAAACCCTATCCAGGGCTATGACCACAGTGAGATAGAATACAGGAGTACAGGTCTAAAAATATTTATTTTAAAATCATTAAAATTGAAGTAACTAATTTCTAAAAATTCAGAAAATTATCTCAACACAGTAATTCCCTCTTTGCTCTCCTCTCATCAGAAGTGAGTTTTAAGTTTCCATTCGGAGAGTGCTTCATCTCACAGAAAGCTGCATTACATCCACGCTACTCTCAGAAGAGAGGGAAAAGATTAAATGGGCATGACGACTGAACTCATCTCTGGCTCAACGAGGTAAACCCTTCAAGTAATCACAGGATGTGTGCAAGGAAACGTGCATTGCCAAGTTTCTATGATCTTTCTCCAATAGAAAAGCCATCCAAGCCTATAGCACTGTAAAAATCGCTATTATAATACTAATTAACTTTGCAAACAACACTAAACATAATTTTCCATTTACTTATGTAATTATTCTGTTTACAGAATAAATCTTACTCCTGTAATAATTGTATTTAAGACCCCAAAACTTGACAGGTTTGTGCTACTAATACAGATCACTAAAACCAATAGACTAATAGAATGTATTTATTGAAAATTATTTTCAAAAATAATTTTGTAAAATAAACATGTATTTAGCCAGTTTCAGCAGATGAATTAACACAGTAATTTTAACGTGAACCACTTTATTATAGATTATATCACAGAAGTATTACTCATCGACTTTCTGAAAACAAGGGCAACCCCAGGCTGTACCTCTTTACTGCAGAAAGCACCGTTCTGTCCAAAAAACATTTCAGAAATAAAATCAAGCAACCAAAAAAATAAAAATAAAAAAAAAATATTCAACTGCAAATTCCTATTCCTTCTGCTGCTGGAACTATTTCCATTATTAGCCCAGAATCAGAACCTCATTCAATTTGACACACACAACCTGCTTTTTCCAGGATTTGGAAATAGCTATGAAAGCAGCAAGGAGCACATCATCTACTACAGCAAGACCCGTGCTCTGTTGTTTATTTTTTAGAAAGTCCACACAACACACACCATGTCAAATGTAAAGGTAAATTCCTCAAGTGATTTTAGTTTGGCTTTTGACCTTTCTACAGACTTTTCTTAGCTCTTCTTGCAATTTCCTATACCAGCCACCAAAGACAGATTCAAAAGAGCTCTGCTTCTGCATACACACGGAAACAACAGCCAGTGGGTTCTAAAACTGGGAAAACAAACGAGTGCAAAGAGTTGACTCTCACTAATATTTCCTTTAGAGAGACTGCACTCTACATACTTGTTTATATACAAGATGGCCTGTCCTTGTGCCATTTTTCTCTTACCCTTCTATTCACCTATCAGGAAGATAACCCAGAAGTAATTACAATCAAGGCAGCTGCAGTCTCTCCCTGTACAGTTTCTGTATTTGACACATTGTACTATGTAGATGTTTGAAACAGGAACTGTTCCAGCAGCAGGAGGTGACTGGATCTCACAGTTTCGGGGACCAATGTCTTTAAACACTGCTATTACAAAAAGAATTACTAGGAAGCAAATTAGGGAAATGCTTTGGGCCATACGTTGTAGGTTGATATGCATACATTGTGGAACATGATGCAGAAATCCCTGAGGTACAAGAGATTGTGCTAGCTCCTGAAACAGTATAGTCTTGTTTTCAATTTTTAGGTTTTTAATTAAAGAGAAATTGTACATTGCATTGCTACTATAGCATACCTTATGATTTTTTCCTTTCCTGTCAAGTTTTTCTTCCCCCAAAATCTCTCACTGTAATGCGAACTTCAGTCATTAATTCTTCTAAGGTTGTGGTACAAAGTTTTTATTGCTCAAGTGTTTCCCAGGGATGGGATGTAAAATTTTGTAATATTTTCTCATTTAATAAGCCAAATAATACTGCTATTTTGCTTTAAAAGTAGTCTTGTAGCTTCACAATTATTTTCAACTTGGATAGTGGCTTTCCACAGAATGTCAAAAATGTAAAATATTTTTTTGAAACCTGACTTTTTTTTTTCTTCTATCTCTCCATTTGATTTTATCTCTCATTCTCCCAAATGCATTTACTGAAACAAGACCAACCCCATCTGGGTGCTTACAAATTCTGCAATCATATCCTACTGTAACAACTGAAACTATGGTTGCAGATCAATCAGAACACTAGTGTCAAATGTTTTCTTTTCTCCTCCTAAGGAACCCAACCCACTACCCAAACAACAACAAAAACCTGCAAACCCAACACTTTCTTTGACCATCATTTACATTTCTTTCCTACCCCTTACTGAATTCTAAAGCGAAATTACCAAATTGGTTCCAAAGCGTCCCAAAGACTTATACTGACTCCCCTTTCATTGCAGTCTATTCCTTCATTTTTCATCATCTTTTCAGTTGATTGTTTTGTTGTTGATAATACCATTCACTCCAATGCCCGAAACATTTTCTTAATTATCTTATTCTTTATCAAAACCTGGACTTTTGGCTATTAACAAAGCTCCAAAGAGTAAATGATTAAAAAAGGATTTTCACTGTGCAAGTTAAACCTGTTTATGCTCTTCCATACTACACAATATATGAGGTACCACTCAGGCAATTTTGAAACTTTTTCTAAAATTATTCTACCGAGTAACTATAAAAATATGTTGCAAAATAACATGTCAAAACATGTACAAGGTAAAATATCACCCTGTTCCTCTAGAAGGCACATTAAGAAGTTGTAGCTATAAATAAAAGAAAAAAATTCTGATTTTCAGATTTAAGCACCTATAGGAAAAAGCAGAAACAGGTATTTCATTTTAAAATCCTAAGTTTTCTAACTTTTAAAGCAACACTGTCAAGATGACAAAGATGCCATGATCAGGGAAACGTCATCTTCGCGTAGTGAGCCAGATTAATCATTGCTCCCTTTGCAGACACAAATATCAATCAGCAGGCCACAGACATCAAATGGTTACTGATCTTTATCACTAGTTATCAGGGCAGCTGGGCAGATTTTAACTGTGTCTGTTTAATAACTGTGTCATTACAATTACTGCATCCCTTCTGCAAAGACTTAGATCTCCTTAGACAACTAGGCAAGTTCATAAAAGACCAGAAACAACTAAATCCTGGGCAAGGAATTTGTACGTAGGAATTCAGAATAAAGAGCTCAACAGTTATCACTGCTAATGTACAGGTGGTCTTGCATTTGAGCAGCTACCTAGATTCTAAGAAAATCTGACCCTATTTTACCAAACTATGTCCTACATAAGCCTTGAAACAGGTCAACAATCCATCAGAACAGAATGGTTGAGAGCCAGCTGAATGCTCCACAAAGAAAAGACGTTACCAAAGTAAGTTCAGTACCAAAGTGGCATTTACACTTAAAACACAACGTTGCATAAGCACCTCTCAAAAGGTTCACAATATCTTCAAGTTCTCTTTCTAAACATTAATACTGATAAATCAGCATTGCTATTCCACGGCTACTTTGTGGTTTGGTTTTTTAATACCTGCACGTATGTTTCCAGTATACCAAGCAGCCTCCTATCACTTTCTGGTTATGAGTTGATTTACGCATTCATTATTTTCATTAAGATAATTTCTTCCAATCAAGTAGAGGACTCTTTTTTAATATCTATTCATAGTATAATGCTTTAATTTGCACTTTCTGTAATCTATAGGAATCAAACTTGTTGATCATGTATTTATTTCCTAAACTTTTACTTCACAGGAGTATATATTATTCAAGAATAAAACAAAAATAAAAAACCCAAACCAAATAACATTGAATCATGAAGTAATTCAGGTTGGAAGGGACAAGAGGAGGTCATATAACCTAGCCTCAGATCAGTCTGAGTAAGGCTTTGTGCAGTCAGGGAAATGTTTTTGAATCAAGCACTACAAACTACTGTATCTTCCTTAATGTCCATCAAAAAAACAACCAACATAATAAATTAACAGCAGGATACACAAAAAAGTAAACACTCTTCATCAGATGTGTTCACTGAATGGAGAAAACAGGACACAAAAAATAAATAAGCATTTTATTTAAAAATATAAGCATTAAGAATGAAAACAGGAAATCTGTTTTCATCTGAACATTTAAAGACTATATATGTTATATATAGATTTGTGGAATATTTAACAATGTGAACAATTATAAATCAAGAGTGAAAACAGGACAGATTAAAGGAGTCAAATTGAGAAACAAATTTCTGAAATAAGAAAGGATAGGGTTTTTTTATAAAATCTCTCAATCTGTGAACATTAATGGCACAAAATCAGGAGGTTAAGTGTTACAATTGAGCACTGAGTTGTTCTGTATAATCTCTTCAGAATATACAATAAATAATTCAATGAAAAAGCAAATGCAATGAAAATTGAGATAACTAAGGTACAACTTATTTGCAGTCTGGTACGATATATATAATTAAATTTGCATTTATAAACAGGAGATTTATCTGTACCTATATGGTCTCGAAACAGCATTGTCTTAGTTTGTTCTATTGCATGTATGAAAATTCAGTCTTTGTAATTACAGTTACAAAGGAACAAGTCCAGAAAAAATGACTGAAGATAAGCATGAATCAATTACATAATAGTTATATAGAGGTGACTGGAACACCAGCTGGAACACACGGTATTTAAATTAATATAAACAAATGAACAAAACTGCTTTTAAAAAAGAAATGTCTAGAATTCAAGAAGTAAAAATGCTCTAAAAAATCCATTATCATTTACTGAATTGTGTTTAAATACCAGAAGCATAGACTATGATTTTCAAATGGCACAGAAAGCCTGGCAGCTATTAAATTTTAAAGGCAATTGCGAAAATTATTTCACCAAGTCATTTTGAAAATGTTAGCCATTGTGTCTTATATTCTCAAGAACCCATCAAATTCAGAGCTGTATCTTGAAAAGGCAGGACCGTTGCAGTCAGGTAGGCCTGGAGTCATCATAGATAAGAGTATGACGTAATGAATTACAGGTGTGATGTCACAACAACTGTGTATTTTTGTTATAAGAAGCAAAATGTGTTCACAAAACAGATTTAATGAAATTAAATAACTGTTTGAAGACTATGAATTGTTAACTAGTTTAAAAAAAACGAGTAAAGCAGATACCTTGGCAGCCTTTAGCAAGATTTCCCTCTCTTGTTCATCTTTCCTTTGCTTTTCTAAACGCTCCAACTGTTCGAAAAACTTTAACTGTGATCGGACATCTGTAGCTTGTTCATACCATTCATCATCCTGTAAAATAAGAACCATGCTTTACAAAACCATGCATTTTAATCAAGACTATGCATTTAAAGAATACTATAGGTGTTATACACTAAAATCTTTCCATTGTGCTAACAATTACAAAAATTATCTCTCTTTTTTTATTATTTAAGCTCAGGGGAATGAAGCTAGCCTATGGTTAATAATGTAGCTAGAATCTGATTATTTAATATCTAAGCAAATAAAAAAACATAAAACAAGGATTTATCAGCAGCAGATATATCAAAGGGTTAAAAAAAATAAAACCAGCAGACATCCTGATTAAAAACCCCTAAGATGCTTAACTTTACTACTGAACAATCCTAGATATGGGATATAAGCCTGGTTATAAACTGCAATTCCTGTATTTGTACTCATCTTGAACTCTAGTAACAGACACGACCAGGAATACAATCACTAACAATGGAATCAGAGCAGTATTTTATCTTGAAATGTTCTTTTTAGAACACAATTGTTTAATTACAGTAAAGAATTTACAGTTGAATTCTTTAGTTGCTGGTTTAAGACAAATTGGTAGCTTTTGTAAAACATCAGTATTTCTCACAGTCAAGGACACAAAGTTACTCTAGATTCCCATATGTTGAAGCAATTTTGATCCAATCAATGGGTACCTTGGTCAAAAAAGGAGATATCAAGAATTAACAGTCACAAATCCATGAGCAGAAATAGTTTAACAGATGCTCCATGCTAGACACTTCAGCACAGAAGGACGAACACATAACTCTACACACAAATTCTATCACAGAGAAGGAAGACAGATCTGGCAAGCACTGCTGTCACCTCACCACCTTCTACTTGCAGAGGTAGACAAACCTGTGATTAAAACATGCTTTGAACACAGAATGAACACAAAACACCTACCATGTGCTAAGAAAAAACAGCGTCACACTGCATTGTTCTGTAACATACAATACCTTTCTTTGCACACTTACTTTGTAGGACTCCATTCGGTGCTGGGTTATCACTGTTACTTTTTCTATCACTGTTCTTAATCTGTTTTGTGTTGCATGGGAAATAAAAGTAACCACCTCAGCTGGCACATCAGTAATTCCTAGTTTTTTAGCTACAGCAAAACACAAAACAAAGCAGAATTAGCCTACCCCCCACCAAAAAAAGCAACTCTAAAGAATATAAAGTTATAACTTTATTTTCCTGAACAGAAAACGCTGTGACAGCATATTTATGTAGCTTTGGTAATACACTCATGACCCCTTGAAGAGAGGCTTGACTACACTTCAAACTTTGAGAGAGAAATCAGAGCATTTCTTTCACCATTTAAGAACTTTACTGCATAACAGAGTATGAGATAATTTGAGCTCTTTGCTGCTCTACACAAGAAAAAGCAATTCCTTTATTTTCAGAAGCATTAGTACAGATTAGTTTTGGTATCAATGAGATGAGGCTGCAGCTCAAAGCATACTATTGCATGATTTAGTCTACACTATTGGCACATTACTGATACTAAAAACTCTTTTGGAAAAGAACAAACTATTAATTGAATATGAAGAAATAAATAACAACAGTTATTTAAACACACCAGTTGTTCCCCAAACACTGCTGAAGGACTATTTGTAGTTGTGTGGATATTTGATACTTTGTGTTTATACAAAAAGTAAACATTCTACAGTGTAATGTATCCATACATTAAAAAACACCTGAACTACAGACACAAGAATACATGCAACACTCAAGAATTCCTAAATTCACCAAAATAATTATCAAGTATCGGATATAAATTTGTAGATATACAGATACACACACTAATCTGAGCTACAAAGACACATGTATGGGCAGTCCCAGCGGGATGGTTTTCTGGATAAAAAACTGTGTGCACACACAGATCTGTGTATGTATGTGTATGTGCTATATGTATGTATATGCTATATTAAAACACTCATCAGTTGCATTGTGTGTGGGTTCCTGATGTGACACCAGCTCAGCTCCACTGGGTGAACACGAGACTTTTAAAAACATTTGTGGATATGTTTGTTGTGTTGTTGGGAAGGTAAACACGACAGGAAATCTGCTGGAGAGTGTTTTGGGAGGTGTGTGCTCTCAGCCCATGCCAGCAGCAGCCTGTGCTGGGGGTCCCTGTGCCGGCACAGAGCCGTGGGGCCCAGGAGCGAGCGTGCCGTGGGAGCATTCCCATCTGTTCCTGGCCAAGTTCCGGAGCAAGGAACCATCACACGTCCAAAAAATGAAGGCGAAGAAGTGAGCAGCGGCCCTGCACGGCTGTACGCTCGCGTTAGGTTCGCGGTGTGATCTGAGGGGAGCTGGCAGCGCTCACATCACCCTGGGCTTCTGTCAGGGCCGCNCCGCGGAGCGCTCGGGCGCGGCGGCACCGGGGAGAGGCGGCGGCTCCCGCAGCGCTCCCTCGCCTCGGCTCTTCAACACCCCTCTCTCTTCATCTGCAGCGCCTATTCCAGTGCACATTCCGTTACACCACGGCAGCAACCGCTCCCGCACCTCCCGGAGCCGAGCTCCCCGTGTCACACATTTCTCACATTCATTTTCTTAACGACTCTTTGAAGTCGCTGCCTCCCGAACCAACCTCAGCCACCACCGACTCCACGCTGCACTCCTTACCTTAAGGTTCAGCAGCACGTATATACGCTTTTCAACTGATTTTTGCTTTATGGCTAAAAAAATAATTCGATCTTTGCCGGTGCCCCATTTGTGACAGAGCTGAACGCGGCCCGAGCCGCCCAGAGCTGTGCGGGTAATGGAAAGCAGACACAGGCATTGAGATCCCAGAGCTGGAACTGTTCCTCATGCAAATGAAGCCCTTGAAGTCCGCCAGCGTTCACACGGGAGCAGGGCCCTGCGCGAGCCGGAGCCGCGGCACCCAGACCTGTCTGAGCATACAACATTTCCCCATGCAAACCTGGGTAAGCAGAGCTATCAACCCAAGGCCCCTCGTCTGAACGGTAAAATGCAAGAAGAGAAATTTAATTAACTACTATCCAGAAGACAGGTTTGAGATGGAAAATTCTGCCAAGTATTCTAGGTAAGGGTATGAATGAATAAGTGTTAAAATTAGTAATTCCTTGAATTTCAGCAGTGTAACTGCAGGTACCCAGCTTCCCCGAACACACACAATCCTTTCACAATAAAGAACTAACACCATCTCGTTTTCTTCACAGTCAAGGTCTTCCTAATTTTAAACACTTTTGTTCTAAGTAAATTCAACTATTACATCGCTTGTTCTGCCCATTCGACCCGTCAGAAATTCATCCACAATCAAAGGACCGTTCCCTGAGATGCCTGGTTCCTAAAGATTCTCATCCTACATCCTCTTCATCAGCCTCTGCAATATCCCAGTAACTTTCTACTCCTGAAATCCCTCAACACAGTATTCTCAAGCCCAGAAAACTGGTGGCCAATCACAAACGCACTCCCTCAGCAGTCTGTCCTGGGACATGACCCTTTGGAACATCTTTCTCAGTGACTGGAGGGGGAGGCACAAAGCACTCATCATGTTTGCAGATGGCACCACACCGAGTCGTGCAAAGGGAAGGGCTGCCCAGTCAGGAGAACAGGCAATTATTGCTCTTCACTCAGCACCCAGCCCACATCTAGAATACTGCAGTCAGTTTCAGGTCACCCGGTACAATAAACACTTGAAAAAACTTGAGTCCAGGGAAAAGTCATCAAGATGGTTATGGGGTTGGACCATGTGACCTATGTGAGGAGAACCTGAGGGTCTTCATTCTGGAGAATGTAAGACCTAGGGGAGAGGTTATTGAGAAGATGGAGCCAGACTCTTTATTGAGGATGTCTGGAAGAAGAATTAGAAATAAATTAATAAACTGAAACAGCAGAGGTTTTGACTGGGTATAGAGAATAATTCTTCATTATGAAGATAATTAAGTACTAGAACACTTACACTAAAAAGTTGTTGACTCTGCCACCTTCCATGTTTTTAAGACTCAGCCAGACAATGCCCTAAGCAACACTGTCCGAATTTAACGTTGACCCAGCTTCGAGGCAAGATGTTGGACTAGATGACCACTCAAGTTCTCCTCCAACCTGAGCAATTCTATCATCTCTGTCTTCCTGCACAGCTCCAACTTCCTCCCATATTCCTTATTAGTACACAATACCCTTAGCTCCCTCATACCTCCAGGATAACCCCCTGGCACATCTCCCAGTCTGTATTTGTCCAGCTTGCTAGCTGGGCACAGCCAGCTCACCCCGACAGCCTAACCAGTTTGTACAGGAGTGCTGACTGGCAGCCAACCAGACAGAAGACCAAAGAAAAGGAAATAACGGTTGATTTCCCCCTCAACTGGGACACACAGAGGGGCTATCTAGCTGCTTATTTATTAATGGATTCAGAAGTTACCTGAAGGGAGAGAAAAGGAAGGTGAATAGACTGTTCAATCACTTCAGGCTATCTTTCTTTGGAAAACAGGCTGAGGAGGAAAGAATACAAAACAAAGTTTCCCCAAAAGTGAATTGGTGTCAAGAAACCAAACTACAAAAAGACAAAAAGCTAAATTTTAAAAAAGTCAACTTGTCATGCACAACATTCATCCTGTGTGGAAGCATCGTCACATCTCCCTGCTCTAAATTACATTAGTCAAAATCCTGCTAGCATAGGATGTCAGAAGCAAGGCACATTCCAAAGCTGTATACTACATGAAAATTTGGCACGCTACTTCAATACTTGGATTGCACTTGGGGCAAGGATGGGAAAATTACCAATGTGCTCCTGAAACAACAATCTCATCTACACCTGGAAAGGCTGGCCTAGTTATACTTTCATAAACAGTCATGCATACCACTTTACTGATCCTGAGAAAAGTTCTGATGCCGTTGTTTGCTCAGAGAAAAAGGCAAGTAGAAACTGAATCTATGCAAGGGGCTGGAAACTGCTAATTTTCACATGTTTCTATACTAAAGTCTTAGTATTTGTTTCTTCACTGCTACATCTCCTCCTGAGTTTCATCCACTCTGATTTATAAAAAGCATACTAGAATTCTGTCTGCAATCAAAGAAAATAATGCTGATCTCTAAACTGGAAATTTCCAAGATATTCTTTTCAGTCTACATAATTATTTTTCCCAGTTTTAATATCGAAAAAGGCTTCTCTTCCCTTTGCAAGATTCCCTAGACTGATGATGATGATGATTATGATGATGATGTGGGAAAAAAAAAAGAGTATAGTTTTAAGAAATGTGTATACACACACACATATATATTTTATAATACTATACACATTCTAATTGTATCACAAAACACAAATATCCTTGTCACAGTTTAAAGCTGGGAGCCAGCTATCAAACTTATTACAGATGCTATCAATTAACCCCTCTCCAATATATTATTCATCTTTCTAACCAAGTCACTGGACAGTGGCTTCATCTACAGATGTTTTTATTTAGGTACTAGCATTCTGAATTCTGGTCTTAATTGTGCCATCTCATCATTGCAATAAGGCATAATATATACACTTACCTACGTACAGAAATGCAAAACCCAAAGAGAAAATGAAACTACAACATTAACTTTTTTCTATCAACAGACTGCTATCATCTGTCTTTCATTAAAAAAGTTGAACTTGTTTCTGATTTCTAGGTGATGATCTTAACGTGCTTTCAGTTTGATAAGGTGGCCATCTTAACTTGTGGTTTTGTGACCAAAATTCTGCATTTGAAGCAGTAAGGAACAACACACTTAAAAGTAAAACATCAGGAAATGTGTAATTTGAAAAAAGTTGCTTTTAAGTAACACATGTTAGATTTAAACATTTTTAATAGTAAGTATATGCTTCAAGTCTTTAAAATTACTTTAGCAATGTAATTCTGAACTTTTCCTAGAGCTATGATAAAAACATCATCAAGGATAACAACAAAATGGAGCTGGAGCAAAGCAATGCTCTGAGCTGTAATTTGAACTAATCTCTCCACTTGAATTCAAGTTTTTATATTTTTAAAGACATAACTAAATCCACATTCTCCATTCAAGGGTTCTTGGCAGATCCCTACTGCACCAGAAATGTACAAGACCATCGAGAATTGATGACTGAATACATGAACACTTCAACTCCTTATGGCAGGACCCAGTTTCAACACATTCTCAAAAGCATCAATTGCTACTAAAGCAGTCAATTGAGTCATGCCAACCTATATGAAAAATATGAGGGATTACAAATTAATATCCCCAAAGTAAGCAAATTTCTAATCTGCCAAGCACTTACAGAACACCACAATAGTCTGTCTACATACTAACCCTTAGTTACATGTTTGGAAGCTTTCATAGCAACCCATGGTTCCATTAGCATTTAACAAAGATCTGTGGTATATGAGATGGCATGCAAAGGAAGTGTTAGAATATTTTTGTTACAAATAAACCATATTCAACTTAAAAGTTTGAGATATTACAATAGAGTTCTATAAAGTTAGAACTTGTACACAAGTTCTAAAAACCTTGAGGGAAAAAATGTTCAACAATATTATTCTGATATCGGCATATGTGTCACTAGCACAAGATTGTTTTTTACAAACATAAAAGCACCTAAACCTTGTCATTGAAAACTTTCAGGTCCCAAGAAGTGAAAATTCTGAAAAGTGCTATCATCTGCTTAGCTACCTGAAAGGTACTGGCTTTGCTGCACTTTAAAAGTTTAATTATATTTTATTGATCAAACAAACTGAAACAATTTGTAAGAAGAGTACTGCCCTATTTGAGAAGCAGAAGAAAAATACTATCTTTGCAGATAGGCTTTCAAAGAATCAAAAAGTTACTTTAATAATTTATACTTTAAGAGGACTGACAGGATTGAGATCAAAGATAAAAAAAATTATTTGTAAAACATTAGGTCTAACTCTGATTATTGATGTGATAAATTATTAAGTGCCTGTATAAAATCTCTTTATGTTTACACTTAAAACAGAAAAACCTTGAAGAACTGGTTTTAAACAGTTAAACAGCATGTATTTAGGGCTTGAATTTGTCTTGTCCTTCAACAGAAACATTGCGAGAGTGCATAATTAGTCCCTATTTGCCCTAAGCAGAGGTCAGCCAGAACTGCAGAAAGCACCCCCTGCTATCATCTGAAAACCAGGAGTGACTTCTTCAACTTTAAATTCTGTGCATGAAATACTGGCCCAAGATGCATCTGGAAGCAGACCTTCTTAGGTCCAGGCCTCTTCTGCTGTTACAGCTGGCCTGCATACTGTAAGACGGAAACAAATTACAAAAACTCATCCCCCTTGAACCTGGGACATTATTTGTTTAAACTTTTATTTAACCTAATTCAACAGCATCAGACCTAGAATAGTGCAACAAAGAGGCACCTGGTCATATCTACCACCCACCTCATCCCCACAGCGTGGTAAGTACTAGGCTGTGCCTTGGATTGCATCGACAAGTGTAGGCTCGAGCCCCCTTCCTCTTTTAACACAACAGAACCACCACAGCTTTAGATGCTCCAGTCCCTCTGAAATCTTTCCCATAAAGAAAAGCAAGGTATTGGAAAAGCCATCACTTGAATTTCTGCACAATTCTTTAAAAAATTCCATTCTGCCATTTCATTAGCATACAAGAAATGAATAATTTTATAGTTCTGCTGTAGTGTCAGCAATGAAACATTTTAAATGCCTTAATCTCTGTAAAAATACATGTAATTAAATACAACATGATCAGTGATGCAGCCACTGTTCAAAACTTCAGCTATACAGGAAACTCTGGAGACTAACAGCTGAAGAAACTAGGGGGGAAAGGGGAGAGTTCACCTTCTAAAACTAGACCAGCAATATTTGTATGGCCTAAGACACACCATGTGTGATCTCTACAGAAAGCAGGTCATGAAATCAACAGAAAGCAATAGGTGCTTTGTCTAGTACTATTACATGAATAATTCTAAACTGAGCAACAGCATTTAACTATCAGGCTGACTAAACACAAAGGGGAAACAACTCTAATGCACTAAGGGCCCTTGGCATCCTGAGCCATAAATGGCAATTATTGAACTTGTCCAAACCTAATAAGGTGGGTACATCTTCCACATATCAGTGTCCTCAGCCTACAAAGTAATCCATCAATACTGCATTCACATTGCTATCAAAGGGAAAAACCAATCTTAAATATTAAGACAGAGAATAGGGGACAGAACACAACAAAGGGGAAAACTGAGGAGAGTGGTTGGGTACCAAATACCCTGGGGTTGTGTTGGTGAGCTACCAGAACCTCAGACAGACTTCAGGTATTAAAAACTGAAGGAAAAGCTTGTTAAACAAAGTGATAGTGCAAACAACAAATCACTAGCTCTGATGATTAGGATTAGAGATTCCTAGGGGTGTAAGATAACCTAGTAATCCCAGGCAAAAGAAACAGTATGATAATTTTAGCTGTAATTTTCAGTTCTTTAAATAAAAGCTTCACTTTAAATCTTAGTTACTAAATGTATAAATAATTTATTAAAAGTTGATCTGTCATACTGTTAAGCCTGTCTGGTGCTAGAAGACAGGCTGAAGAAAGGAGAAACCAAAAAAACTTTAGTTGCTACCTTCACAGGAACAGCCAATCCAAATGAAGTCATTTGAGCAGGTACTCCTGAGGAACCTATAACCTGCAGTGTGTTTAGGCAAGCCACAGGCTAGGGAGTGTTTCCTCCCAAACTCGAGAGAATCAGTGTCAAGTGCTTTGAGATCTGGTAGACGATTCCCTCTAGCAGGTACAAACCAGCACCGCTCTGTGAGGGGCAGATGGCCAAGACACATTCCACAGCTCCAAACCAGCCCTGAACTGGAATGGGAAAGATTTTGTTAAACCAGTATGTGATACTGTTCAATACTGTACTTCCAGTCCATCTTCACATATAATAAATTGACTTTGTTCAAGAGAATGACTTTTTATCACCATATAATTGTTATTTACAAAATAACCTAAGAGCCTAAATTAATTACTTCAGTAAACTTGTTTGTAAAATAATTTTTATCCTATGAGAGAGGAGTTTATCTCACAAGCTGTCTTCTGGATAGAAGTGGACAGTCTGCTTGAGAACTCAAGACTTGCTAGGTGCAGCATTAGTTCTCTACTTCTTCAGAACTACCCACCTTGAGATGATTCCCAAGGAAGCATTTTGTGAAACTGAGAAACTGGTGAAACATCAGTTACTTTTAAAAAATAAATTAATAAATTGCAAATTTACAGATTAAAATCCTCAAAATATATAGCCATTCTCTGTGCAAGATACAGCAGAAAAAGAAGAGATAACCAGACATAGAATTGTAACGTTAACCTAAAGGAATAAAAATTCTGAATAAACATTACACAAATTTTAATACTCTCTTCTCCTCCTGCTCCCTCCAAAGTAAATGCCAACCAAAGTATTTTAGCAAAGTAAGATTCAGCTAAGACTGGTAAGTTCTATAGTGTGAATGCACTGGTACACAACCACTCATGAAGCTTGTTTCAGGTACTACAGTGGATTTAACTTATTCAGTACAAACTATACTATAATAAATAGTTATATATTTATATAATTGTATAGAACTTAAGAAAATCTATACTGCGTAATATAGTCTGGCATCCCACCTCTAACAGCAGCAGTGGGAGATGCTGCTGGAAGACTATTTAAAAAAAAGTGTGCAGAAAACTATATGACAAGCCTAGGACCACCCTAAGTTTGAGGATCTTACCTTTCTCTCTGTTAGGATGAAATTTTTTTCCTATTACTTTTTCAAGTAATTTTTTGAACCTGCAACATCCTAAAACAAAGAGTTCCACAACTTAACTGTTTACCTGGCAAAAAACAAACAAACAAAAGCTTTTTTTGCTTGTTTTGAACTTTTACCTTCTAATTTCATTTGATATCCCTAATTCTTGTAAAGGGAAAACCAGAAAAATAGCTCCATTCTAGGGGGTCGTATTAGTATAATTATTTTAACACAACAGAGCCAGAGAAATAGTTGTATCCATGCAAAGTCTATGTGTAATCCAGGCCAAAATGTCTGATCCTATTTTCTATGCTGATCCAAAGCTCACGCAAGTCAGTGTGATTTGAGGCAGGACAAAAAAAATAAAGTAGAAAAAAGAATATTCTCAAGAATCCTACTTAACCCTACTTATATGATCAGTGGTGAAAAGTTATGCAAGAATGGCAAAAAAAAGCTTTCACTTTTCTAAGAATTCTCAACCAGGTGTATAAATCTGGGAACCCGCATATAATTCAAACTTTTTAGTAAAAAAAAAAGAACTAATTTGAGAATAGGTCTGACCTAAAATATATACAACCAGTCAATCCAGTTTCCAAAATTCTGTCTGTAAGCTAGATAATTAAACAGCTGAAAGGTGGCTATTAATCATCCCTAAAGACTATTTCTGTTATCCTTAGTGGTTTGCCTCTAACAGAACCAAGCTAGTCACCAAATTACATTATGCACAGGTATGTGGAGACTTGGCAAATTGAAGAAGTTGCCACAAAACATTGAAGCATGAACATATAAGCAGTGCATTCAGGAAAAAAGAATACTTAGGATTCAGAAGGCAAGAAAGCCTTACAGCTTGATTAGAGAGGACAGAAAGAATGTAAACTCTGAAGGAACAGAAGCTGTTTTCTTTCTGTAAGTAAGCTCTGTATTACCTGATTTCATTTATAAGAAATCAAAATCTCAATGTGCTAAAGAAGCACGTTATCCATAATTTTGCTGTTTAAATACTTCTCTTTTAATAATTCATCTTTAAGATTACTTTTGTGCAATTTCATGTGTATATCCTGAAAGAAGATAATATGCTGAAGTTACTAAAAGGGAGGCACTGAATGTCAAAGAATTTTTGAGAACTATATCCAGATGCTATCCTATAATTCCAGTAACCTGTGCTGCAGCTACAACAGTGTAAGGAAAATGTAAAGGACAGAGGAGGGGATGAGAACTGAAATAGATGCAGGTCTCAACAATTCAAATGAGAATACACAGATTACAGTTATATGATAATTTTTTTTCATCTTAGTTTTCTCAAAACATAAATACAACGCAACATATTAAGCATGTCCAAAGACATTTAAGAACATTCAAGAATAAACACAGAGTGACTGTAGGGAACTGGAAAATATGTTGACTATTTTTATGAATAATAGTACATGCCTCAATGCACTTTTGTGTTTGATCACTCACGACAAGAGTCAAATCAAAAGAGATTGTTAGAGGGAGCAGATGAGAAAGAAGCAATATGGCAACGAGAACAATAAGAGTCCTTAAGAAAGCAATAGAGTAGTTGCTAGTTGGAGATTTATCCCCTACCTGTTTGCATGTAGGCTAGAAGAGTGTGCTGCTTGTACTAAGGCCAAGATCAAAAGATACTAAACCATTACAGGACCTCAAGCTTAAATACCAGAAGTATATGATTATGACAGTATGTCAGGTGAGACAGTGACAGCGAAGAACTGTTGTAAGAATGTCAAAGACAACAAACACACATGGAGGCACAGATACCAGCATCCTGTAATATAGTCCTCGCAGTAACAGAACACACTCTCAATCACATCCACACAAGGATTAAAAGGAATACCGAGTATAAGAATCTGCCTATATGCTTCCCTTCTTTTAAAACAACTTCTGTAAACAATGCAGACACTTTGGCCATTTTTTTTTCCTGGAGAAACCACTCTTTGACACTGTAAAGGTCTTGTTGGTGACATGTCTGAACAGGTATAACAGTTGTCCACTACAAGCCTGATGCCAGGCACAGTAGCTCATCATGAGGCCTGATCTTGAGAAGGCAGGATGGGCATGTCATCCAGAAAGGATAAGCACAAAGAATACAGGAATTTATAAAGGATACCAGAAGGATATCAGGGACCATAACCTGAATTTCAAAATGTCAACACCTTCATCTGTGTATGTCCAGGATTAGAGGAGAAGTTGTCAAGATAAGGACGTTGTGCCACATTCATTAATACCAAATCTGTGCGTCACCAGATCCTCCACCACTACAAAGTTTATCCAGATCAGACGTGGTCATTTGATTTTGTCAAAATAGATGTAGTTTATGATCGTTGAAGTCACACTTCTACATTACTGTGCAAGAACAGATGGTGGTAACCTCATCTGGCACAACATCCAGTGTTGCAGCTACTTCCTTGAAAAGAAACACCCTTTCGTTACCAGTAGAGTGTCTTTGTACCAGTTCAACACTTTGCAACATTTGGCTGTGCCTAATTTCATTTAACATTAAACACTGCAAAACTGGTTAAAACACAAACTAACACTCTCTGTATTATAAGCACTGAAAAAAAGTGTCGAGTTGCCAGTGAATTATAGCAGAGTCTGAACTTCGTACACAGTAGACTCAGCAACATGAAGGAGACAAACAAACGCAATTCAAACCCGTAGGAGAAGGAAAGACTGAAGTGAAGTTTATCAAGTTTTTCATTAATTTTAAGAAATGAAAACATTACAACCTTAGTATGAGCAGCAGGATTGCCAAATAAACGTAACGAACAATCATTTCAACATATTTTAGAAAATATTACCTTTCACTTTTTCCCCCTTAAACGATCCTTGAAGATGCTGCTCACTGATCAATGACTTCCTCCTCCACAAAGATGTTCCAACATGTGTTGAGAGCTGGGGACATTAGTACCACCTCTAGAGCATGGAGTTTGCCTACAGGGATAATGTAAGTCAGCTTTATTGCAATATTGAATGGTTCTCTAAGGTTTTCTTTTTATTGTTCTTATTTTACATCCAATATTTATTACCAGAAATCTATTTATGAGATGGACTTTTAAACAAATCTGGTAAAGATCATCTCCACAGAATGATGATCTTAATTTTACCCTTCTTTGCAGAGACCCAGAAATTTAAGTCATTCAGTTCCCAGATACAAACTTATTCTGAGGCTGGGCAACACATTTCGGTAGGCCCTGAAGGCCAGAACTGCCTTCCAGAAACAGCAAGACCTTTTAAAGAAGGCTCTTCCACTACATTCATAAAACAGAAGCAATGTATAATGGTGAAAACAAAACCTGAATTCTCCAAGTATTTCTGGGAGCAAGTAGTATGGTCATGCTCTCAGTTCAATTGGAGTAAAACCTTTGAAAATGATGCCTTAAGAAACAGCTTAATTTTCTTCATAAATAATCATAGTTTGAACATATCTACATTTATTTTGAGAAATTACTGCTTGATGAAATAGTATCAGTTCTGGCACTTAGAGGTAATACTGCTAAAAGGATAACTCAGATTCTGTAGCGTTGCAGAACCAGTAAGATTAATAAAAAGAAAACCTTAGAAATACACAAAAAATATTGAACAGAAGCTGCCCTACCTTTCACAGAAAGGCAGACTCCAAGCTCTCAGGTGGTACTGAAGTTACCATTCCAACACATGTTGGGACATCTTGTAAAACAGGAAGTCTAATCATGGACCTATTAAAGAAAGAACAACAATATAGTTTAACATTCTGCTGAAATACTTACTGGTTATGTTTATTTGGCAACACTGCTGCTTATACTAAAATGGGAATGTATTCCCACCTTTTTTGAAAAGGAAATAATAAATGCAAATAACATGTAATTATCTTATAATATTGTAACATTAGCAATTGATTAAATTTGAATATAAAACCAGATTCTCTATTTAACACGTACAATAAACTCCAATCTCAACATAAGAAACTAAATTATCACAACTATGGACATCGATAAGAAGATTAGAAGCAGTGCACACCTAGTCTAAAGTTTCTAGCAAATTGCTAGTTTTATACTATGAAAAAACCCCTAACTCTGCACTAAGTTACAGAACTATTCCAGATGTCAGAATGTAAACACACCTCTACACTGGTGACATCTCTGCAGGTGACATACTGAAGTTCATAGGAACCAGAGGAAGTCAACATATTTGGCATACAAACGTACTTGCAATTTGGATTAAACAATACCTAACACAACTTTTTTTCCTGAGAAAAAAAGCAACCAGAATCACAGAAAACATCACTGTAGGTACAGTTCACGTGGACTAAGCATGTTGTTAGGATGATGCATGACTTCAAAATGCTATGCTTAAGAACCAGTACATGTTAGAACTACCTCCAAACACAATCAAGAGTTATGCCAACAGGTATTTCAGGAGGTCATTCTGACTGAAAGATGCTGGTGGAAAAACTGACATTAAAAGGAGTACTTCAGTTTGAAGACAAATCAACTCATGGATAAAAAGCTAAAAGTCAACTATGAAAACGACTAAGTCACATCAACAAAAAGTGCAGTGAAAACAAAAAATTATGTTCACAGGCAATCTGATAGCTCAGAATTTCAGAACCCAGAACAACTGTAATCTAAGCAGCTGTAAAAACCCTCCGAAGTAAACCAACCGAGAAATAAGTATACTTTCATGTTAGAACTGCTCTGTATATGAAAGAGCAATCATCAGTAGTACAGTTTCATCTCATTCAAACACGAATACAACTGTTGACAAACAAACAGATGAAACAGGGATGACAGAATGTCTCTATTATTAAACTAGTAACAAATGCTTTAAACGGGCTCTGAAATCTACTGGCCTGGTTCCACGAAGGATATCCCAATCAGTTTTTAGATGGTTCAGCAATATGAAATGCCCTCTAGAGTATTCAAATTATTTATTATAAATACATACATATGCAAACAACTGGGCTGCCACTGTGATGCCACATAGTGGATTCAACATAACCCAGAATGCAGAAAACACAGAGAAGGTATTTCCTTATGTTTTAACAAGCAGTTTTATAGCAGACATGCAAGTCAAGTGTGACTGAACAGAAAGAGTTAATGCAGGACAATGATCAATATTTCATCAGACAGAATTAAAAAATATACTACGTATAAAGTAACAAAAAGGTAAATCTAAAAACTATGTGGAGCCTAACCCTACAATTAGTACACGGACAGAGACAGTGGCTTAAATCTAGCAAGCCAAGCTGCTCTTAAGCTGTTTTAAGGAAGACTGTAGGCATTTTAACCACTGGATTAGGAGAATTTTGATTCATCAGCACATTGTCAAGCTCCATAGTTGCTCCCCACCACTTCGTGTGTTCTAGCCTAAAAATCTATTCAGATGAAGCAAGAGAATCCAGTACTAATTTTGTGATAGGAAATGTTGCAGGTGTATGCTGTCAATGTAATAGATCTTTGCCAAAGGAAATTTATAACAATGTTAGATAACAGACATAAATAGAGTATTTCATAAAATTAGGCTATAGAAAAATTGATTTCCTAATGCAGATGTAAAATAAAAATATCATTGATGACACTTCAATACATTTTTATCACACGTATTTAAGTAAAAATAATTTAAAAATACAAGATGTACAGTTAAAATGTATTCCATATGGCCAAACCAGTCCAACATTTCTTAGAATGTCACATTTGTAATTATTCTATTCAGCCAGTGCTCTGTAACAACAAAAATTGAAGCAGAAAAATTGGATGAAGAACACTGAAAGTGAAAAGAAAGAGAAAGAAACAATCTAAGTCAAAGAATGCAGTTTGCCAAACTTGTGTTTCATTATTATTGCATTAAGACAGCTAATTTATAGTTAAGATTCTCAACAAGTTGTGACATTTTAGGGACAGCCAAGTGAAAGCAAAATGGCATCATCTGGTTGTAGAAGAAATCAGTTAAAATTAACACAAAAGCTGTGGGAATTAATAAGCTGCTGTAGATTCTAAGCTTGTGAGGACACAATGCTCTGTTGACCACAAAATATAAAGCAAAGTTGGAACTGTCATTGGAGGTTCTAGAGACCACCAACCCTTAGTTAAAAAACTTCCCAGGAAAGTACACAACATATCTGTTCCCTTTTTCTATGGATTTACTTGTTAGGCAACATTAAAAGGGTCACCTTTTATTCCATCCTTCACTATGTCCTGCTACCTTTCACTAATACTAAATATAAAATATAGTGCAGCCTAACTCCTACCTGCTCTCTTTCTGAGAGCTGGTGAAGTTATTCTTGAGTCAAGGAGTTTCTAATTTCACAAGATGGTAACAAACCAGAGAAAACTGCCACACTTAAAACAACCTGTTGAGTCATACTCTTTTACTCATTAAAGTGTTAGCGTTTTTAGTAAACAGTGGAAACTCAGAATGTCAAAAAACAGCTTCTGAAACCTAAATAATACAGCATTCTTAGCCACCAGAAATAGCTTATGAATGAATAAAAGTGAAATAATTACAAATTGAGGTTATTTTTCATGTTTCTTTCCCATAAAACCACACGAAAAGGCCAGGATTTTTCACCACTATTTATTTGTGAGGGTCTATATTATATATACTACCCATTTTACCAATAAAGTTGAAGACCTAGAAAGCTTTAAGGATTGATATGCACATCAACATGCACATGCATGAAGAATATCAACCTCTGCCTCTTGACTTGCCAAAAAGAGAAACAAAAGCCTTACAACTCTTTGCATATATTTCATTGTGCTGTAGAAAGGTCAGGATTTAAAGTTTGACAATCCTGAATGGAATAGCAAATGAAATACATTATCTGCTAAGAAATACCCACTCTTGATTTTACATCAAAGAAGAATTTGAAACAGTCACAGCCCTGTGTTCCTACATGAACAAATGGCAATGATTACCAGCCAAAGATGACGAGATACAAATTTGGATAAGGAAGCATGTGGGAAGTGGATGAATATCTTTGCATGAATTACCTTTCAGTAACTTCTTCCATTTAAAAGGATCAATAATAATATTAGTCATTTAGATTTAAAATAAACTTTGGATGATAACACTGCCAAGTTACAGCAGAGATAAGAGTGTACAATATATTAAGAAACCTCTTTCACTATAACTTTGAGGCATTTGGCTGCTGGTTACTGCCAAAGACTGAATAGCATCTGCTCTCACTTTAGCAGTTTATATTCTGACTCTGGTGAATGGAAGCACAATCTCTGAAACAGCCTTTGGGGAACACTACTGAGTTGCTCGACAGAGCTCTTGCTCAGAAAAGAGAGAAGGAGATTAATATTACAGAAAACTTGAAAGATCTAGTTTCTGAGAAAAGAGAGAAGAGCAGTTTCCTAATACTGTACATACCAGAAATCTCTCTTGTACTGAAACATTAAAAACGTGCCCTAAATCTAAAGTGATCATTAAATATGAATAGATTTAAAGGTAGGAAATAAGGTCTGTTTAAGTCACATTCAGGTAAAAGTAAGAAGAAACAATGTATTTTATCTCATTTGTCAACAGGCATAACAAAAACAGAAGAATGAGGACTCACATACATACTTTTTTTTCATAATGTGCTTCAGAAGGTCAGAGCCTCCTTTGCTTAGTCCTGGTGTGTCTAGGCACAGCAACATACGGTAAGACTGAGTTTTGGCATGACCTTACAATGTCGTTATTTTAAGTGCCCAGTAGCACAAACTACTAAATTTGCGTGTGGTCCCATGCAATCAACAAATCTGGCCACACACAGTGAAAACCAAGCTTCTAAAACTTCAAAATCAGCTGAAGGAATTCTCTCCTCAAGAGCCATAGATCCCAGATAGTAGCCACCAGTGAACCCCACAGCCACTTTCAAAACTATAAAAGGCTTCATGTAAAGCCAAAATAGAGCTCTAAAAGTGGCTGCAGGAGATCACTAGGAGTGGCCGCTCTTTTGGATTCACTGCTTTTGAGAAGTAAATCCCTGCAGCTGCTTTTAAAAAGCTTTGAAAGTTTCATTTCAATTATCAAAGCCAATAAAGCTTCAAAAACAGCCATAGGGATTTGTTCCTCAGAGGAGTAAACCCCAAAAGGCAGTGATGAATAGTGTGATGGGTTCTGTGGCTCTTGAAGTATGTACAGATTCCTGTAAGTCCTACACTTGTAATTGCAGCTCCATGTTGTGCAGCAATTGTTACACTCAGACAGTTCATTAAGGCTTATATGGCAAATTCATTACTGACTTCCCATTCTTTTTAACAGTTTTATGTCTGTTTCCTTTTTATTGTCTTACACCTGTACAAACTATTATGTGAGCATCCCTCACAACAGTTTCTCAAACAAACTTCATTAAAACCTTGCTGGATTCCTATCTCAGGTGGCAGTAAGCCATCTCAAAAAATGTTGCTTTCCCAGACTGCATCACATAACGCCATCACTTCACCACAATGTGATAACTATAGCATGCAAAATAATTCATTTCTCTGAATGAGAACTCAAAAGGGCACTAATTAAAATACAAGAGTGAAGCTTGACAGTAAGTCAATGAAGAACTTTGCCTGCAACTGCAATATAAAAAGGCTTCCATTAATTCAATGAACATAAACACAAACAGCATTTCAGAAGTAACTGCATGACTTAAAAACCTAACTGTACTGATTTGTAACAGGATTTGTCTTATCTTTAAAATTACGAGAACTAAGACACACGTACTAGTACATATATATTAATGAAATATGTCATATAAAATACATTCTGAGCATACTTACTGACCTTAAAACATCACTGATTTTGAGTAGTTATTTTTTCTACTAAAGTTTTTAACTTCCAGGTTGCAAATGGTAGAATAAATAAACACACCTTTCTGCCAGGATAAAAAACCACACCTTTCTGAAAAAATGCTGTAAGAAAATCACTATGAACTTAAATAGATGCAGGTGTTAAGAACCAAGTAGCTGGTTTGTATGGGGAAAGAAAAATCTTGACAGATAACTTCAACATTCTGTTAAATCTTATTCACAGGTGTCCTCTGTGACCTGTACTACTTACTTTACCTCTCTGTTTCAATCTTCTCATGTGTAAAACATGAAGGAGGATTGTGAGAAATAATTAATGTTTGCAAAGAGCTTTGAGATCCTTGGATATAAAAAACATGGGGAAAGCATGAAGTATAAAAGTACCGGTATACTATTTTTTTCCAATTTGAGATAACTAAGCTACTTTTATCAAAAAACCTTGAAAGTTTAGCAATACAAGATTATATAATAAAATGCTTACAAAACAATCTTAAGTGCTAAGTGTATTCTGTTACTCAGAATTGCATAACTCCAAAGGAAACACTATCAAAAGGAAAGGACATGTTTCTCACCCATTTCAAGTATGCGTTTATGTAGAGGTATAGCAGCAAGAAAGGGTTCATCTTTACAGGACTGTATCTGGGTTCCAACCAAGTCAGAGTTGGTAGCCATAATTCGGGCACTTTCTTCATTAAGATTAACGCCAGCCATAGAGGCAACATCATTGATGTCATCATCATCTCTACAATGAAAAAAAACCAAACAACTCCAAATAAAAATAACTCTGCATGTGATATATACATTTTGTATATTAACTGCTTCTCCAAAAGTAACCAGCATGCAACATGCCTAGTGGCTGGGCCAACTTGAGGCACAACCACCAGGGTCTCCATTTTCATATCATGTATTCAGTTTCAGAAACAACTAAAGATTTCTCTGATCACATTAGGAAAACTTTAGAAGTAGGACTATTTGCCTGTAACAGAAGGTGTGACAGAGGTGTCTCTTCATCTACCTGAGAGTCAGTGACAGCAGTGAAACCAGGACGGTCAGGAAACTAAAGGCAATGATCACCACAGAGCATTTGGCTATTCTCTTTATGCTGAAAACCAGGAGGGAATTGATAAAAGAAATAAAACCCCCACAGGCACTAGAAGCAAAAACATTAATTTGGAATCCTGCACTGTTTCATAGGTTCCTATCAAAATGGGCACAGAAGCATTTTCTGCAACAGTCAGGAAAGATTCTTTGACCACGATGAATCCACAGGTGAGTCTGGGTTCCAAGTGTGCTTTGAATGTGCCCTGGTATTTTCTCAGACAACATACAAAAATCAGTTGAACATGTCAACTATTTTTAGAAAAATGAGCTGTGTTGGAGAAGATGATAGCAGCACTTCCCAGGCCACTGTTTGCCCTGGAATACCCTTCCTAGCTGCTTGAACTTGCATTTCCATACCTGTATCTCCCCAGCATCTTCTACCTCCTACCTCTATGAGGTATGACTCATGACTGTGGAAATAACCATCTGGTTTTAGCACATTCCGTTTGGGAGCTATTACTGACACAAACACTGTATTTCAGCATATTCTAGGTGCGATTACACAGCCCTTGAGAATACACATATGGAAAAGATATACAAACATCCAAGTCCAGACTCCTACTACTGCATAAAGCAAATAAATAAAAGCTTAATTGAAAAGATTTCTTTAAAAAATATTACACAGATGTCATACTATGCACCCCAGACTTCTGTCACCTTTTAACAAGTGTAATGCCTACCGTAAAAAACAAAAGCTACAAGATCTGAGAACAAAAGGAGAGAAATCTAGAAATCCATAATCTAGATCCTCCCATACTCTTCTTGATATCTGCGCTAGAGTAGTCAATTTTGGTGAAAGACTTCTGTGGTTTGTTAGATATTGGTTGTTTTCTTCAGCAGGAAGAAGTCAAGAAGGGATTTTTGTTTGTATAAACCTGGAGAAACGTGCTGAACACTTAAGGCAGAAAATGGAAAATTTTACAATCACTGTCAGAAAATTGATACACAAATGAGCTTTTATTATTTTCCATGAGTGCTAATCACTTGATTTCTTCTCTTAGAATTCAATTCCTGAGGACAGTGTCACAAAATTGATCTCTTGCCTTGACGGTTTTCATGCTGAGTCTAAAGGATTTTTATTTTTACATTTCATATGGTATGTGTGTGATACCCATAGGAGGGTCACAAAAGCTACCATAAAGAAACTGGCCTCTGGTCGAGTTACTCTTCAGCTCTGTCCAAACAGTTGTGAAACTGCCCTCAGATATCACAGCTGATAAATGTACTTGGCCACATAACAACTAACAGCAACTTAAATATTCAGCAATGAGTTCAAAAGATCCTAACTACCAAACTAAAACAGCAACTAAAACTGAAAAGGGGGAAAACCTAAGATTTTGGAGGGTTAAAAACCTCAAGACTTGAAATAGAATGAGCATCATGCAAGGTAATGTACCCTCACAAAGACTCACAAGGCCCAAATCCAGCAGGCCTTTTAAACCATGGCAAAAACAAATTCATATAAAGGTAGTTACCATAATACAAACTCAAACTATGTAAGATAGTGGAACCTACTGGAAAACAGACTTGAGTCTAGAATCTCCAAATAAAGCTAAAACTGACCAAACTACAAAATATTAACCATCTTGTGCTGTTACAAAAAAAAATAATCCAATATTGATTCCCAGTGGACCCTCACATCTCTGTGGGTGTGGAGGCAGCACTGCCTGGGCACCACTGCCTGCCGAGGGGACCTGAGCACAAATCCTGGGGTGCATTAGAAGGGGGGTGGTTAGTAGGTCGAGAGAGGTTCTCCTCCTCCTCTATTCTGCCCTAGTGTGACCACATCTGGAGTACTGTGTCCAGTTCTGGGCCCCACAGTTCAAGAAGGACATGGAACTGCTTGAGAGAGTCCAGCGCAGAGCCACTAAGATGATGAAGGGAGTGGAACATCTCCCTTATGAGGAAAGGCTGAGGAAGCTGGGTCTCTTTAGCTTGGAGAAAAGGAGACTGAGGGGTGACCTCATCCATGGTTACAAATATGTAAAGGGTGAAGGTCAGGATGATGGAGCCAAGCTTTTTACAGTGACGTCCAATGATAGGACAAGGGGCAATGGATGCAAACTGGAGCATAGGAGGTTCCATGTGAATATCAGGAAAAACTTTTTCACTGTGAGAGTGACGGAGCACTGGAACAGGCTGCCCAGAGAGGTTGTGGAGTCTCCTTCCCTGGAGACATTCAAAACCCGCCTGGATGCGTTCCTGTGTGATGTACTCTAGGTGACCCTGCTCTGGCAGGGGGGTTGGACTAGATGATCCTTCGAGGTCCCTTCCAACCCTAGAATTCTGTGATTCTGTGATTCTGTGATCTTGATAAAGTATTAACTGAGCAAGATGCACATATGCTTACTCCATACACAGACCCCACGATCTCGCTCACTTTAGCAAGCATTTATCAACTCACACATAATCTGGCTAGCAGTAAGTAATACAGTCTCAATCTCATATTTCCCCATCAGGTTGCCAGGACTGAGGCATTTTCATCTCTTTCAAGCAATCATTCATACAAAAATCAAGATAGTACTCTCAATTTAAAGAACACAGTTTTTAAGATAAGTTTATACTTATCTCTACTTTTACTTCGTAGCTGAAGAAAGTACAATCAATCCTTTACCTTCCTTCTGCTTAGCATTTTAGCTATTTCAATTTTTATTTAGAATACATGTATCAATAAACAAGGATTGTTTGAAATAAAAACACATAACTAATTTGGGCATTCCAATGAAATTATC
The DNA here is from genome assembly GCA_013398125.1 of Aegotheles bennettii. Taxonomy (NCBI): domain Eukaryota; kingdom Metazoa; phylum Chordata; class Aves; order Caprimulgiformes; family Aegothelidae; genus Aegotheles; species Aegotheles bennettii. The sequence goes on along the minus strand of VZRW01004275.1, from coordinate 302,180 downwards.
AAAATCAATGCAACAGCACTTATAAAGACCATCACTGTAACTCCTGGACAGAATAATTTCCTTCCATCTTACACTGGCAATCTACTATATGTGAGTACATCTATTTAATTTTTTTTTAATGCTCCATGGAAGATAGATATGAAAAGTTTTAATCATAGTTATGACTACATTTTTTCAGTCTAATCGGAAAAACTCTATCAATATATCCTTTTTGACTTTGAGGAACTTCATCACAAAAAAGAGCTTGGGCTTGGATACTGAAACACACACATATTTATATATAAAGAGGGCTGGCATTCTTGCCAAACAATTTCCTATAAAAGAAAACTTTTAAGTCCAGGTGAGTGAGTTTTCAGAAGTCATTCTTTGGAACAAAGATGCCATCCAGTGGTTGTCTAGATTGATGATTCTTAACTATCCTTCCCTTTTCATCCCAGCCCAGCTAAGAATTTCACATTTCTTGGCTCATACTACTGGGCTTATACTAATTATATTGCTTCAGTACTTACTTGCATTTTTTACTGATTTAAATTTTGAGTCTTATCAGATAAATCTAACATTCCAACATGCACACTATTTTCAAGTTCTCAAACTCTTCCAAATGCAAGCTACATTTTAAAGTAGTCTAAGAGCTCAATTCTTCCTCCTGTATTCAACCTCTTGTAACACCTCTCCCTCTCCTCTTCATTAAAAACACTCATGCAACTACAAATAAACCCCACCAATTTATTTGAAAATAAGAAAGAAAAACCAAAAGATCTGCACAGTTGTTCATAAAATGCTTCAAAGATTTTGTTTAAACTAAGGCATTCTAAAAATCTGGTAGCATTTTCTTTATGAATAAATCTTAACTGTATGATTACACACCCTTTCTCTTTCTCATGCACTTCGTTAGATTTGAACCAATTATGTCCAAATCTGCAACACTTTATGTTCCCAAATAAGCTATAAGAATACCTGAAGCAACTGAAACAGCATTATACTACTGACTCCCCTCTCTCTCAAAAGTGAAATTTCATGTTGTTAGGGCAAAGTCCCTACACATATGCAAAACTGAGTAAGTCTACAAATTCCTTGGATCACAAGATCAGAAATCAACAATACTTCGGATAGAAACAGTGACTTGAAATTACAGTAAAAGCCACTACTATATTACATTTTATAGTGGCTAAATTCTGCTTACACAAATTTATTAATAATGCTTATTCTGACTTTCAAGTTTTAATTTGAAATTTCTCCCTAATACTGCTTTGTCACCATTTATGTTAAATCTTCTCACTGATAAGCAAAAGGGATGACAGAACATACCACATTTGTGGGCAGCATCTTTCTCTGTTTTGATAAATATGGAAAAAAACGATCACCTAACAGCTTGAAATATTTATTTTGTAAAACAAACTTAAAGTTTAAATATTTACATCATATACCATTTTGAGATGAAAACTTTGAAGTTATCCTTTTGACACATACATTACCTTTTACCCTCTCCTTAAAGACAGGCTGCTTTGCTGCTTTGTACATTACTAGATGTAACATCATGCATTTTAAGGCATTTTGCCAGAACTGCATTATTAAACTTTTATTAAAAAA
>VZRW01004275.1:260845-300569 GCA_013398125.1 Aegotheles bennettii | reverse complement strand
AAAAAAAAAAAAAAGAAATAACAGGCAACAGATTCTTTTGGCTAGCAAAACAGGTTTCAAAACAAATTTTTTATTCCCAGGTAGACTCTACTTTAAAATGTTGCCAGTCAGCAGCATAAAAGAATACTAAGATAGGCTTCAAATTACCTCAGTCACTTCATAGATCTGATTCTGAAAGAAAACCCATCACACGTTGGCTGTATAAAACCTGACACTGACAGGTTCCAAGAAGTTACATATAACTTCAAAACACTGTTTCAGAAAGAAGAAAGGTTGCTGTGAAAAGGCAGGAGCATCTGGCTAGCTGGTGCACTATGGCAAACATATCATCATACCACACATTAATGAATGGTTCTGTCCACTTCTTGCCTCATTCTACATACAATGCCACTGAGCCTTACAGTTCAGAAAAGGCAGGATAATACAAGAGTACAGACATGTATCTCCATCCTTGGAGATATGCAGAATTGGACAAGTCCCTGAACTGACAAAACCTGCTCTGAGTCAGAAGTTGGACTAGTCGACCTCCCAAGGTCCCTTCCAACAGAAATCATTCTGACTCAATATCAGGGGGAACAAATGTTTCCACTAGTTCTGTATATTGGCCACAATCTGAGCTATGGGTAACAATTACTTTGAGAATTTGCTACTTTCACTGCCATCGCTGGCAGATTCTGTTGGCGGGAGCCCTGAGGTTACCGAACTAGATGATGATGTACTCAGCAGTTGTAGCCAAACACGCAGGCCCAGCAGACTTCAGTGGGCCTTCTGCTTCATCTCTCCCAGCTACAGAAACCTCTAGCTGGACTATTATGGTACAAATGTAAGTCTGGATGTCTACTGTAAAACAAACAAACAAAAAATTACAAAAAATTGAATTCAAATTTCCATCCTTAGGTATCAACATAGTTGAAAAGTCAACTGAATGGAGTTGTCTGTAGTTAACACCAAAAAAGGTGACATAAAATTTCATGACTACAACAACTTTACATTGCTGAAGTCTTGGGTTGAAAACTGTATCATAGAACAGTGAACTCACGTAGGCAGTCTTAAAGTTCTATTAATAAACTTTGACACTAAAGGCTAAGCTGTAATATGCAAAATTCCTAATTGCTACGCCTTTTATGTAATTCCTTCCTGTATGTCCCACAGTCTAGGACAGAAGAAACTGAAAATAACGAAGTTCACATTTCCATTTCTAGTGACCAATGCTATGCTCACAAGAGTGAAAAGCTCAAGTAAGTTATTTTAAAGAAAACAGAATATAAAATAATGAAACAAATATGCAATAATAAAACACTAAGGGCAAAATAAATTCATACATAACACAACTATTTTTCAAAATTCTTGCTTTGCTTTAGATGCCAGTTTGCCTTCTGGCTAAAAACACATTCTTCACACACGCTGGGAATGTTGAGGAAAACTAGTCAGCATTCAGAGGATTAATACAGATTTCCAGCTCTGTGCCTTTAGGCTTAATAGTCAGACATCTATTTGTCCTCAGGAGAGGTTAGGGGTTGAAATGCAAATATGCAAACAACTGAATTCTTTGTTAATATATCAAGGAAAAGCTTGATCTTTGCTGCTGTTTAATAAATCCTTGCAATTTTATGGACTTATTTAAATGCAGCTTTGTGTCTTACTATTTTGAAGGAGAAAACAATGCAAGGAAACAAACACATTCATTCTGACTAAAATTTGTTCTCTAGAGGAAAAATGACATACACCCTTGACAGCTTATTTACCAAACTCACTAAAGATTTATTGATTTATCAATCAGTGCCTTGAGCATTTGCTTCTCCCCAAGGGAAAATTAACAATTCCAGCTAACCTAATATATTCTATGTATAAACTAAGTGAATGCAAGAATCAATCCTGGCACAGTTTACAACATCCAGTTAAAAAAATGCTGTCCCTTTTGGTGTATGTAAAATTGAAAGCTATACTAACGAAGAATGAATGCTCATGTTGCTTACAAACATAAAAAATACTTATTAAGACAGTACAATTGAACCCAACAGACATTTTAAATCATTTAAATACTCAGTGGGAGGCAAAAGCATTGGAAAATAAAAAATTGAATTATTTTGCTTCTAGATTAATACTAAGTACTACCACTATTAGTTGCAATACTGACATGCCTCAAAGCATAGATATTTCAAAGAGCTACAAATTCTCTTTTACTTCACCTGCAAAAGCATAAGCCTGAAAATTAATTACTGGTTTGATGATGTCAGAGCAACATAAGAATTCCAAAAGATGAAAATCTAGGAATATTTTGTTATTTAACAAGGAAAGGGTATGTTTAAACACAAATAAAATGTACTTCCCTCAGTGGAAAAAAAATAAAATTATGGTAGCAAAAGCAAAATGCAGTAAACGTGAGATTAACTTCTCACTACAAAGAATAAAAATATTCAAAATATTTATAAAATAAAAGTTTCAAGTACAAAAGAATGGATATAGCAGCTCAGTACATCAATGATACTGTGTAGAACTTTTGCAGCACCTTATTACTACGGGGACCCACAGAATGCCCCAACCTCTGCTACCAACCTCTGTAAGCACATGAAAACAAACACAGCAATGTCTTCTCTTTGAAACCCAAGAACAACAATCCTACACACACCAAAAATATCCCACGCCCCAAAACCCACTACCAAAGCCATACAGTATTTTCTCTATGCTGATGAGGGGATAGCTGCAGCCTGGCTGTAGAAGCCTATCAACAGGATTCCTTGTTGCCACAATTAGTATGTCCTCAACAAAATAACATTCCATGCAAACATTAGAATCCAATACATAAAACAATGTATTTTTTAAAACTTCATACACATAATTCCATTTACCAGAATTTTTATTATAATCCGCAGAATTGAAGGCTTTACTAAACATTAAAAAGTGCATTTAGAGAAAAAACCTCAAGACATGTCACGACCCCCTCCCTTTTTAAAAATAAAACTAAGAAGATTGTCATCCAATCACAGTAAGAAATGGCAGGAATTATTGTAAAATACTGCCCTCTGGTGTTAAGTCAATTCTAAATTGTATTTTATACTTGAGATTCCCCCCAACCACCCCCTGCGTCTTTTTTTTTATTATTATTATTTTTTATTTTTTTACCTGAAAGAACCACCTCCAGGGTCATTCAGCTTGTTTTTCTGATTTGCAGAGACCTGAACACCAAAGCCCCCAGGACTTTTGCTGGCTTGTATTGTTGGTGCCTTCCCTACTGTGCCTGAAAAACACCAAGCAATGTTATTATGAGCTGTCTTAGACAATTTACATCAAAGAACCTTCTGTCCAGGAACTAAATTTAACTGTCTGTAAATTGCAAACAAAGGAAGTTATTATTTTTAAAGATTACACTGCTGAAGAAGAACAATTTAAAAAACAAAATTTATATTAACAGTTTGTTCAATATTTACAAAATACTGAAGATTCCAAAACTGAATACTGTTGGCCGTAACTGGTTATAATACACATCATGGCTATCAGTGTGTTTGCAATTGCCAGTGGACCACTTTTCTAGATAATCTCCACAGAATAAAGAAACAGAATTTGAAATGTTCTTAATACAGATGCTTTAAGTCACAGTCACTCAGGGTATTAACCATGCCCTTTACATTCTGTTATATATTCATTGTTCTTTGTTGCAGTGAAAAACATGTATTTTAGGAGATGAAAACATTGTTTTAAATATTTTAAATGTTAAAATGTTTCATATTGTATGTAAAAGAAAAAATGTAAAATTTGACATAACTTGCCTCACAAAGGTTATCTTTTACTTTCTCATTTTGAAAACAATTATTTAAAAGTAATTCATATCTGTATCTAGACTTTACAGGTCTATATGTAAAATTAAAATGGGGCTTTTTCATGGCCGAAGTGTGGCGAACGTTCAGCTTCTTGTGACAATAAATTTAAAAAACGGATATTAATTCTCTGACATTTGGGAAAATCTAGGCAAAAATAATTGCAAATTTATGTTGCCAAGTATTAAATCAACAGACCTGTATTATTATTATTATTATTAAAAACATTGTATCAGTATGCAACTGAAAAGGCATTGACAAATGAAACTTTTGGAATAAGCCCTCTTTTACTAAGCTTAAACTCATGTTTACTTGGGTTATATTTTGTGTTTCCCTTAATTCCAGCTGCACTTTGGCATCTGAAAATAATTAATTCATATGTCTACTTGACTTAAAAGATCTCACCTTCTTCTTGTGTATCATTCAATTTTATTGAGCATTACATACACATAGTGTTTGAGACTTTAAGTAGTACATGAAAGTTATTCCTGCACATGTAGACTCAGTTGCATATAAATGGCTTGGTATGCAAGTTAAATTTTTCTTTCATGAGTTACAAAAATCTGAAACACAACTACCCCAATAAACCCTTTTAAGAACACTTCTTTGCTAAAACAAAAGTGTTAGCTTTGAAAAGGTCTAGCATTACTTTTTTTATTTTGAAGTCTTCATCAACTTCCACATATGATCTTAAAGTGCAACTAATTTGACAGTGTTCATTCAATTCTTCAATCTGTATAAATAAACTGTTGTGTGGACTCTCAACATTAGCAAATACAAAACAAGATTTAGAACTTCAGGCTCCAAGCCTAGGGAACAAAAATATTTTGTCATCAGAATATTCAAGGTCCATGAAATGTCACAGATAGCATTAGTTCATGGACCAGAGAATTCATTTATCTATTTCAGATGAACTAATTGAAAGGTTTTCTGCTAAGTGAACTGGAAGAAAATAAATAATACAATAATAAAATTTCTACAGTTAACATCTAGGAAATTAAAAGTGTGTTAACCTTGAAAATTATTGCAATGGCAAAATTAAGGTAACAGTGGCACTCCTCCAAAATTAATATTATATTCCTTTAGAACTAGTACCAATGGTTTGTTTTCTACAGATAATAACTTTTGATCAAAAAAAAACCACAAAAATGTACAGCAAAAGAGTAGTTAACTTATTGGGCTCAGAAAAAGAGTATGTCCACACTGGATATGAAAAAATTAAGTCTCACTTTCTTTCACCCCATGTATATGTAATTCTACTCAAATGGATCTGGCAAAGTAAATACAAGTTTTGGGATGACATACAAGTTTTCTGGTTAAAACCACAACTGTGCACGATTAAGCAGTCAGACACAAAATATCAATTTATATTATGAGGCAGGGCATATTTTGAAAATTAAAATAATCCGTGGGCCTAGATATTTCATGGGATTGGTAATGACATACAGAGTCTTCACCACTGGGTCCTCATTTAAAATTTTAAGTAGCATGATCTAGGGAAATAAACTCAAATTTAGGAGCTCATAAATTCCTAGTTTTACTTCCGCATAGGCTAAACAGTTGCAATGAATACTCCTGCTAATTACTTTATTCTTTGGCTCAATTCTCCCATCCATAAGATGCAATTCACCTAAGTATTGTACTGATAGTCCTTTGATAAAGGAGTGTGATTTTTTTGTGCAATAACTACAGTGCTACTAGCCCTGGTGTGGAAGTAATTTTATTAATATAAAAGTCCTTTAAGACTGTCAACTTTCTGTATACTACTGTTTTAAAAAGCATTACACTCTGATCACATGGATGCATTAATATTAATGTAAACATATATATCACTAGGAGAGTCACTCCTATCTGAGAAGGAAAACATATCATTCTGAGGAAGTCAGTTCAGTTCTGGTGTAACTATCATTAAAAATTATACTACTGTAATTTTCTATACAGACTTCTGTTCGAGTATCTTACCTCCTTCTACAGGAATACCTAGGCCAGTATAAAATATCATCATACTGGTGTTTACAGTAGAAAGTTTTAACAATATATCAAGATCAAAATAAACTGGTATCTGACAGTACACCATAGCAGCATTTCTTAAAGCTGCAAGCACACAGGTAGACTTTTACCTAGGTGTAGGCTGCAGGATGAGCAGTTTTGCAATGGGATGTTTACAAAATTTCTCTTCTGTTTGCTTTGTCTAATTGAAACAATATAGTGGTGGGCTTAAACTAGCTTTTTAAATAGGAATAAGCTCACCTGAAAGCAGGGCTTTGTATGAATTAGCTTTTATGAACTATTGTCTTCCTTAAGCCAAGCTGCCAGGTAAGTTGCATTTCATTGGCTTATCAATGGCTAGCATGAATAAATTCATATTCTGAATCCACTGTATAAAAAGCAGATGTCAGTATTGTGCAAATTCCTGGCACGCTGTTGATATTCACAATATAGAGAATGAACAAGCAAAGAAATGAAATCAGCCTTTGCTCTCAGACACATTAGTCAGAAGTGAAAGTTAATGCTATTAGATGCTGAATAATAAAATGCCCTGTTAATAAACTTCGGACATGAGCATCAGTGCTATCAAATATATACTTTTTATGACAAGTAAATGCATTTCTTCCTAACTTGTAAAAACAGCCTACAGGATGACAGTGATAGCTTGGTCTCCATGTCCATTTAACCATTAGATTCTTTGAAAGAACAGAGCAAGTCGAACATCAACTGCTATTAACTGTGATCATTAGGGTTTTTGCTGCTTTCTTTTTCCAAGGAGAACAGAAAAGACCAAGTAATAAAGTCAAATAGGCAGCAATAGCTTTTATATGCATTTAAACTAGTTTGATTTTTGATTCAATACTGAAAGATGACAAGCTCTGTATTCCATTACAAACCCTCAATAATATAAACGCCCACATCCAAATAGATACTCTCACATATTATCATGAAAAATAAAAACCAAGCCTAACAGGTCTAGCATTGGAAAGAAATAAATGGGTATTTATTAGTAAGTAAGAAGGCTTCAAGAACCCTCTTAAAATGTGAGATATATCAGCCAGACATTAAACCACCTGTGCACAGACAGATGAGTAAGTTGTGTACAAACCACACCTCTTGCTCCCCTGGCTAATCACTGCATGTCAGGTTGCTGCAGTCAGTCCCTGACCTCACCAAAGATAAACATACTGGCAGGGGGAAAAAAAAAAGCAGGTGGGTTGAGAAATTTTTCTAGACTCCTACCTTGACCTCTGTAGGTGCAGAGACAGTGACTATCATGTTCCGCTTCAGGAGTGAGAGTTATAAGTAGGATGATTACACTGAGGCATCCTCTAGGCTTCAGGAAAAAAATGAAGTATTTCTTTCTTGGCCCGGAGTTGGACTTTAGGACAGTAAGAGTCAAGTTCCTGACTTCTTTCAGAACTTTCCAAGAAAAACTGCTGAGTAAGGAGCTAAGCACGTGACAGTGTAGTTCTAAGGTTGTTTGAAAACATTTCACTGTGTTGGTCTGAAATACCTTGAAAACTGCATCGTGAAAACATGCATTCCTCAGCCAGTATGAAGTAAAAAATAAATGTGAAGCCTGCCAATGTCAACACTGTAAGTTTTTCCCATGCTACTAGTTTGTAATTACAATGAAATTCATACAAAGGTAACAATCTCACTAAAACATTTAAACCCATACCTTGTGGTCTAATGGTCTGAGTTATTACCACTGGCATCCTAATCTGGGTAGTCTGGCAAGCAGGGTTTCGTTTCACAGTTTGAGCAGATGTTGACTGGATAATCTGCTATTATTAAAAAAAAGTATACTCATATTATACTCTTTATACACAAACACACACAACGTAAATATACTAATACCTGTAATTACTAATATGAGCATGTGGATCTCTAAAAGCACAACCAGCTAGTGACAAAAGTCATATTCATGTAATGCATGTGGTTGTGTGTGTGTGTATATACCTATTTTGCCATTACGCTTAAAAAAATACCAAATCATATTTGACACAAATGTCATGTCACAACCTTCATCAAAAATATATTTCAAAGTAGTAAGGCTTAATATTCAAGTTTAGTCTTTTGTCTTCAGAAACTTTACTAGGAAGAAAAGCATTTTTGTAGAAGAAAATGCTGCAATAATTTTAGTGGTATCCACCTACAAATGTTAGACCTTTCACTATATAGCTATGCTTTTTAAAGAAAATACATAATAAAAGTAAATTCTAAAATATTACAGGTTCCAAAGTCAGATATACACAAGAAAGAAAATCATGTTTTGTGGTGATCATATACTGTTCATCTTATAAACGTTAATTGGACATTCTCAAGGTTTCACTTACTACTAGGTCAAGTTCTGAAGTCCTTGCCCAAAACTGAAATTGGGTTAGCAACTTAGAATTTGACCTGTAAACAACTGAAATAACAGAAACACCCGAAAACCTGCAACGGTCATGTCTAAGCAACAGTAAAATGTATGTTCATGAAATCAGGGACAAGGCAGGCACAGATGTAATGAACAGAAGATTCAAAAAGACGTGTGGATGCTGCAGAGCTGGAAAAAAAATAATCTATAAACAAACTTTGAAAACAAAACACAGACAAATAGCTGTGAATAAGATTACAACCACAACTCAGGCATGACAACTTCAGAAGCCATGTGCTCTTCACAATTGCAAATACGCTACTCCCGTTGTATGATGTGTCTGCTGTTTGTGTTACACCTCCCAGTGTCACTCACAGGATGCAGTATTCCCTCCTAGAAGACAACACCCCACGCTACACATGGCTACACGAATCGAACAGGCACCACTGCACCTTCACTCAGTACCAGTCGGCATTATTCTTACAAAGCGTACCTAAAACCATATTGAGCTGAATAACGAATGGCCAGATCTCTGACTTCAAAGTATGCTATGGAGAAAAGGAAAGGAGAAACAGTATTTTCAAATGAGACGTAAAAGATAAAGAGGCTACAGAACAAATAGGCAATTGTTCCATCAGCTCCCAGATTGGAAGGAAGAGAGGCAAGAACTATAACAAGAAAAGAGCAATGAGGGAACAAGACCTGCAGTGTAGTCTGGACATAAAAACAAACAGGGCCATCTTGAAGTTATGAAATTGCATTCTGTACATCCTAAAATATTGAAAGTTGAAAAGTCGTAATAAACCTGTGGATGTAGAAGTATTAGCAATAGCTGTCTTGCAGAAAGAGAAAAGCAAAAAGAGAAAAGCATCTGTACTGTTTCACTTGATTAATATTTTCATGTGAATACCCTAAAAAATGAGCCACTAACACCATTAAAGATAGGACAGTATTTAATCATTTAAGATGACACAAATAATGGCAATGTTTTCTTTACTATCAAATGCATTCAAAAAATGTCCTTTAACAAGTACTGTACTAGGACTTCAACATATGTAGAAGTACTGTAAGTGCAGAAAATGATTGAGAAGAAATCTTTTCCAAGGGGCACAGATCAACATCATCATCTTAAATTACATACAGAAACCAACCAGCAACAAGCATATACTCTCTAAAAGGAACCACTGCATCTGAACTCAGAGCAACATTTGACACTAACTGAAATTTCAGTTTCTACATAGATTTAAGATACATTTCAACACAGATGCAATCTTCAGATTAAGGAATGAACATTAGTAATTTGTTTCTGAAACAGAATGTGTAACCTTCTTTGTAGGCAAACAAGGGACATAATAAAAACTGGTGAATCAGAGGTAATTGACACTGCATTAAAATTTATAAACAATCCAAATCACCCTTCATCAATTAAAATAATGTAAACTCTTCTAATCCTCTTGCCTATTTTCCTAACAGCATAAACATAACTATTATGTCCTTGCCCTGAAGAGTACAGACACTGAACAAAGTACTAGCAAGCTAAGTCTGGGAGATGATGAACTTAACCAAATTATTTCATATTTCTCATAGCCTAAAAATACACACAGTGTGCCCCATATAAAGTTATTTATTCATAGCTGAATTGGTGATGAATCCCAAATGATCAATTCGTAAGCACCAATTTACTAACCAGACTAAGACAGAAGATACAGAAGTGGATGTTCTGCTATACTGAGGTTATCAGTGACACTCAGAAAAGGGGAGATCTTACTGCTGTCTGCAACCATCTAACAGGAAGATGTAGAGAAGATAGTGCCAGTGATGTGACACAATGTGCACAAGCTGGAATATGGGAATTTTTGATTTAATATAATGAAAAAAACAAATTTACCATGAGAGTGGGCAAGCACTGGAACAGGTTGCCCAGAGAGGCTGTGGAATCTCCCCTTGAAGATACTCACAACTGGTCAAGGTCCCAGGGAAACATGCTAACCTGAAAGCAGGGGCTTGGACTAGACACATCCAGAAGTCCTTTCCAACCTTTTACCACTACATCCTTAATTATAATATTAATGACCTTCTAAAAGTGATGAGTCAGAAAAGCTAACAAGACAGAATGTAAGTCTTCAAAGTCTACAGAAACTATTCATCACTCCATCTCTACTAAAAAGGAGGGGAGCCTTTTTCATTATTTCCACCACTGAAGGCAGCGAGTACAACAGCAGAACAATAACAACAAAGGCAGAGAAAATAGTAAAGACAATGTGATTTAGGTATTGCCTGCATTTGGCAATGAGTTTGGAATACAGCAAAATTACCAAACAGAATTATGATCTATACAGTGCCAAGACAGCATGTACTGTCATATACCAGCCTATTCTTTTTCAACCTATCAAGCCAAAACTTGAAGAATCACCTCCTAAACTGCTGCACTTTTGAGCTTTTCAAGGAATTCACTGAGGCAGGAAAGTCAAGGCATTGCTTCTCCAAGTGCAATATGCAAAAAGTTACCATTTTTTTCCTATAAAATAACATTTTTCTGCAAAGATGCATATTTCTCACCATAGAAAGTATACTCCCTCTTTCTTTATTTCACCTTCCCACTTCTCCCCTTAACTGTCATCTTTCCACTCCACTAGGTGATGCTCACTTTGATTCACTATTTGTCTGCTCCTCCAGAAAAGTTCCTTCTCTCACTTCCCAAATGCTTCAGACTACTACTCTGGCCATTTCTAAAGTCAACTTCTTTTTTCACATCAGCAAAAAGGGATGCTCATACAAAGGTGCTTTCACAAAACAAGCAGACTTATGAAGATTAAAAAACAGATATTTAACAGTCACACTACTGGTAACCAGAATCACAAAGTGGTGACAGCTGAAATATGCATTTTTGTTAAGGCCCTTCTTCAAAAAGCTTAGACTCAATAACTATGAGAGAATAAAGTAATAGTGCTGTCTGGTCCTAATCTCAAACCAAAAGGTAATGATCATACCATGACAGGTGTGAATCTCCTACCGTGTATTTTATTGCAGAACAAAGAACAGATTACAGATGTGAACACAGACCAATAATTAACACCACAAATGACCAACAAACAGCGAGTTAGAAAGAATTCAGCCAGAGCACATAAAATGTGTAAAATTAGAAAGATTGATAACTTCTATTGTCTTTCTCTTACCTAAACAGAAGATACTAAACAAAAATGAAAGCTACTACCTACAGACCATTGAAAGACAAAGTCCTATAGGACAATTAGATTAGAACTCACTGCTAAAGTTTTTGAGGACAAGGATTTTTTTTGTAAGTCTCAACACTCTAGATGCTCCTTTACCAATGCAGATGCATGGGGTCCCAACAATATGCTTCCCCTTATTTGACAAGGGGCTGCATTATCAGCCTGACTCAATTTACATAAATCACATTTTGCAACAAAAGCATCTTATCCAAAAACTTAAGCATATCAAATACAGCAATAAAAACAAAAGCATAGGAAATAGAAGCTTCTGCAAAGAATAGAAAATAAAAACAAATTTGGAAAATATGTCCTTTATCAAGCATTTTTTCTCTCAATTAAGTTTAAAGTAGTATTGTGGAAGGAAGAAACAAGCCACTTGTAAATGTATAAAATTCAGAAGGGCTATGGTCTGATATGACATTTATCTTCACCCATGAGTAAACACTTGCTAACTCACTTGTGGCTATGCCACTTGTGATTTATCAGTCTACTCACTCCTGAAGATAAATGTCATATCAAACCTCAGCTATCATGTAATCTGGCAGCATTAACTTACAATGCTCATGCTTTTATGGGCCTAGAATTCATATTTACCATTGTTTACCAGCTGTAATAGTAACAGTTACAATTTTTCAATGGTGCCTCAAAATTTGCATAAGCAATTATTTTTTCTCCCCCTGCCCCCTCCAAAAAAAAAAAAAAAGACTTTTTTAAAACTCAGCAGGTAATCTTTAATGTTAATATGACAATATTGTTCTATTGAGTATATGCTTTCAAAGAAGCAATGACCAAAAGTCACTGTCCCACCTGCTCCCCAATTCATTACACAATCCTGCCTACAGTATTTCACCTATTTTGAATGTTTTCAATTCTGGCTTTTTCACTGCTTCCTCTAGGAGGCTGATCTACCATCTAATAATATGTCTTACTGCAAGGATATTTTTGCCTTATATCCTGCCTAAATCCTATTTTGCTTAAATATATACTGTTATTCATATTTATACTCTCTTAGACCGCTCTAAATAACTCATTGATATACTTCGATGTTTAAACCCTTAAAATATTTGTAAATGTTTTTTATGCTCCCTTTTAGTAAGTGTTTGACTAAGTTTCGTGTGTTTAATTCTCTTAAGCTTTTCTTTCAGTCTTTGCTTTCAAGTCTGTCCTTTAATTGCCATCTTTTGTTCCTGGTTTCCAAACATCATTCATTGTCGATATCCTCCTCATATTCAGGTACAGCCCACAAAATTCTGAAAGCAAAGCCCATGATAACTCAGAAAACTACTAGGCTGTATTTCAAATAGGCATACAATTTGTCAAGTGTAGGCTTTGTTCCTGTTAATGGATCCCAGTCGTCTACTGCTCAATACCATTTTAATTTAAATTTTATTGTACACCAAGTTAGTGAATAGATCTTTATTAGTTCATTGATAGAAACTACTCTTTTCACTCAACTAGCCATCTTTTAGTCTTCCATTTCTCACCTGCCTTGCACACAGGGCAAAAATAAAATGATTCTCTGAGTCACTAAAATGTGTATCATTCAACAATAGAAAACAAAAAAAGGCTTCAGTAGAGAATTAAAAAGCAAAACAAAACATCCCCCATATAACACAATACTTATTCTGCTGTTGTATCTTGTTTCCAAATTCCACTACTCTGTTTCACCTTCTGGGAGCCTCTAACCACTATGATAGTCCCTGGAAAAGTGTTAGTAAAATGTTTTAGCAAATATTATTCTAATGTAACTTAAAGATAGAGAAATCTCCCCTCTGGACACTGCACAATTTACTACAGCAACAATGTTCCAGATGTATTTCTATGTATCTTTCCTAATCATAGACCTGCACAAGTCTTTATATTGCTTTGCGTATAATTGAATTTGTTTTAATTAAGATGGATTGCTTCAAATGTCTTACTGTTTCTTTATCATGAATATTTAATAACTGGCTTCAACCTCCAGAAGCACTTTCTCCTTACAATGCAGGGTCAACACAATATATAAAGCGCTAATCGATCTTTATACTCATCAATCTACTTACAACTTCAATACATTTAATAAAGAACATCTCTGTTATTCATAGAGATTTTATCTGCTGTAACACCCAGAACAAGACAGGTAACGTCTGCATATATAAGGCTATACAGAGCTCCTGCCCCCTAAGAATGACAGTTTAGACAAACTTTGAACATTGCACTTAGAACAATCAAAAAAATTGATTGCTAGCTTATCTCATTAGTGCCTCATCAATAAAATATTAGCCTAAGATTATTCCTCTTTTCCCTAGCTAGAAGTAGTTACCAGTACTAACAGCACAATCTAGCTCTTTAGAGCACAGCTTTTTCATAGTTTTGAAACATGACTCCAATACTTCATAAAACATAAAGAGTCTCCTCTTTCATCTCCACTACCACTAGAGATTTTAATGCTGAAGTCTCCTTTTTGCAATCCACATTGCATGCTGAACGGAGTACACAGAACTCCCATGTTGCAAGATACCTCAATAAAACTGCAAAAAGTATCACCACATCTGACCCCTTTGCAAAACAGAAAAGTCACAAGAAAGAAACACCTAACAGATTTTCCACATTTTAAAAGAAACTAGACTACTGTAAGCTGGCTGGTATGAAAGGATCTGTATTCAAAAACAGGCTTGCCCTTCTGCAGCTGGCCAGTTTGCAAAGCCAGCTGGAACTCTCTCCAGTGAGCTTCAGGCTTGGAAAATCTGGAGCTCAGCCAGTTTCCTCCATCAGCGCTGGCCACCCTCAGGGAAGCCAGCTGTAATCTTCCTCTTCCGGACAAGTCCCAGGCAAGATGGCCAGCAGCTCTTTGCTGTGCTCTGATTTCGGGGAGCAGTAAGAAGTGTGAAGAGTGTGATCACTGTCATCACAAAAAAAGTCAATACTTACAAACAATTACTAGTGTGCTACAGAGATGCTGCTGGGTTGTCTGGTTGGCACCCGAGTTGATGATGGTTGTGGTATGTAAGATTTTTCTATGCAGTACTCACTGTCTGATGCTGCTTTCTTTTGTCAGTATAGAGATAACTTGAGGGCCATTAAGAAGTGCTGGTTAATGTAATGATTGGTTCTATTAACTAGTTACATTCCTGATAAATTGAAAGCAAATGAAGCCAGTTTTGTAATAAAGTGAATAAATTACCAAATTTTTATGTATTTACTTCTCCCTGAACATCATCTAGAAAAGGAATAGTATTAAGTATTGCTTTGCTCTGTGCAGTTTGCTACCTTTTGAAAATGTAGCAGTCATTTCATGCACCCAGTAAGATGAAAATTCAGTCCTAGACCTATGACCTCATCACAGAAAAACTTTAGCCCATCAGGTCAACCTCCACAATCTATTACTTCAGCAGTTTTCAACCCCTTCATATTGCACAGGTAAACTGAGTAAGATGATAGAGCAGCTCTTCACATTGTTAATCTCTAATCAGGGACACAGAAGGTGTCACTCCCATAAATTTGACTTTAACCCATTCAGAAACTATTCCACAAGAACTATGATAATAAAAGTTAGAATTCCTGTGAATTTATTGACACATTTCTGTTCTACATCAGTGTTGCTCAAAAGGCGGGGTGCAACCTTCCTAATAGGCACAGAAGTGTTTAAAGTGGGTTGCAAAACATCAGAAAAAGCCGTGTTACCTGGCAGTAGGTTAGTCCTGAGACTGTGATGTGAGATAAGGCTGGACTTACTGGCCATGAATGTTTATACTTGTCAGCTGCTGTCAGAAATTTGCTTTCCCCAGGACAGGGAGTAATTTTTACACCTACTGCCTCCGATTACAATCAGTTCCTACTCCCCTACCTTGAAGAACCAAAGCTATTGTCAATTCAGTCTTATGAAACATGGATGAATCCAAAAGAAGTTACAAAAAGACTAAGGAACACTCTTCTAAATGATACAACAGTCCAAAAGGCATGGGCAGAAGCCATCTTAGAAAAAGAAAGAACTCAAGCTGACTGAACAGAAAGCAGCCAAGTTAAGGTGCAAAATATCCAAATGTCTTGTGTATATGACCAGAGTCAGAAGTCTTAGCATCTAAGATGTTCTTACACTAAAGGATGGTAAAGTTATATTAATTTAATTTTAAAGTTAGTAATTTAACAGTTAGAAAGTACTTGCAAGGTCTCCAAAAGAACCAAGGCTCCCACATTTTCAGATTGTGCACTGCTACTTTTAAATTATAGCAAAATAAATATTCTCTCTCCACATACCCTACAAATTATTTATATTCTTTATAGCGCCTATAAACTCAAGGATAGCACACTAAGGTTTTACATTATCATATGTACATTTCTGAATCCTGATAATATAAAATTTTACTAACTTGATACAACTTCTGGAACTTGTCAATTTGATTTTGAAACCCAAGTCAAGCAGTCTACTCATACATACACAGAAACCATGAAGACACTCTTACATCTTTGCTTGAAGGATGATAATGCGTGTATAAACTCAAGGCCTTGTAAAAATCCTAAACATATTTTAATTACAACTGTAAACTTACACACAAGAACCTATATAACAGCAGGATAAATTCATCACACTCTCAGTGAGTAACTACCTGTATATAGTTGCCTTATTGATAGTGACTTTGAAATTAATGAATCTAAGCACGTAATACTTCAATATGCAGAACAATGATAAATTTCACTAAATAAAGTATGGCACTATTTCTAAACAAAACATACTTGTATGGTACAGGTATTCTTCTATAAGATTTTATAACTATGCATAGAAGAGTTTAAAATAAGAGAGTCAATTTTAATGCAGACTAATCTAAGCAAAGCAGCATACCTGGTGGCATACTAAAAAATATACTCTTGCCTGTAAGTCTTAAAAAGCTTTCTGTTCTACATTTGTAATTAACTCAAATTCCACAGTGCTCATATATCAATCACTGTGTTCTAGACAAAAAGGCCAAGAGTGTACTTTCTTAAATTTAAGCTATGTTAATAATGTTATCTAAACTAATGGTTGAGCACAAAGATTGAACATACATGTGAACGGCCATAAAATGAGAATATAGCACAGAATATGGTATGAACAAACAAAAAAGTATTTTCCCAAACAAGATGCAATAAAAATAACAATGAAAATTGCTATTCAGTTTAAGAAATGCTCTTTTATACTACAGTACCTACCAGTTGAGAACTTGGATTTGACTGTACCACCTTAACCTGAGGAGGCTGCACTGTATTTGATACAGAGACTGTGCAAATGTTGTTTGGTTGCCTTATTCCTATTGTCTGCGTTGTGACAACAGAGGAAATGCTTCCAGAGGCAGATTGAGGTATAACTTGTGATAGCTTGGTTTGTTGTAGTGACTGCTGAGACGGCTGTCCTTGCAAAACTGAATGTTGACTATTCAGTAAAGATTGTCTCAAGGCAGGTAGACTTTTCTAAAAACAGAAGAAGGTTTATGAAATATCAAATTTAGCAGGTTGATAAAAATATTTTTAAATTTGCTGTAAACATAATTAAGAGAATGCAGCTTTCTTTTCAACTGTACTATCTGCCTATTTGTCAAAAAGAAGACAACATATTTTGTAAGAGGAAAAGTTCAGTTTACGTTTTTAATAAGCTTTCAATTTGGATTTAGCAATCCTGTAGATTTTAATGTACCCTAATTTCACTGTAGTGGTAAAATATAACACCCCCCTCCTCGAGACTATCTAGAACTTGTAGCTTAGGTCTTTGGAAGGGCAAAATATGGAAACAGAAAAGGCAGAATCATAGGAACAACTCTGTTCCCATTGCATGCTAGAAGAAGTAAGCTGCACCAATCTTTTCCTGACACGCCTCCAGTACCTAGAACAGGATGATTTAACTGTTGATGCCCTACAGCAATAGCTGTTTACTCTATTATTACTGATCTAATATATTCTGACTAGATTAGAAAAGTGTATGCTACTACTACTGTATGCTTCACGTTCAGACCAGTTCAACCAAAAAATATAGTTCTAAAAGGCTATACTGTACCTTCACAAATAAACTTCTTACTTTTTAAGTGGTAGTAGTGTTCTTTTGAAGTGCTCCCCCCAGGCAGCTGTAGAATGCAACAGTGTTTAGCCCAAGCTACAGTCCTTTCTAAACTTCTAATATTTATTTAAAAACTTAATGCCTCTTGCCAAGAAAGGACTTCAAAGAAAGCAAACAAGTTAAAACTTATCATGATGCTAGAATTGATTGCAGTGTTACAGCAGGAAAAGGCACAAATAAGGGTTAATGATAACTTGAAAATATAAAAACAAGAGGGAGAAAGTTCTAAAGGAAAGTTGAAGGGAGAGAAGAAAGAGGAAATCTGCCCTAAACTGAGAAGTTTTGGACTAGAAGAAATATGCTTTTACAATTATAGTTGTGGTTTTGTTGAGACTTAATTAAACACTCTTTGTATTTCTATAATCTTGCATATGGAAACTATTGTAGTTAATGTAGAATAACCAATTAAAAGTTAAATTTATCCCCACGTACATCAACTGAGGTCCCAACAATAAATCCATTTGGTACCACATTAGAACTGCTATTATAGATTAATTCCAGACTACAGGTAGGATCAGCTAATCAATTGTTGCAACAGCATTATCCAGTTTAGTTTTTCACAATCACCATTACACATGCATTGACAGTTATCAATGACTCGAATGTAGATGGCAAAAACAGTAAGAACAAAGTTCATCAAATTACTTGAAGCATTCTGTGGAAATAAATTGTGACTCTTCCAAATGTGAATGCTGTACTTGTCACAAAAAATGACCTACTACCACAGAAAATACATGCATTACAACAGTAAAGAATCACTACAGATTCACAATTAATTATTTCCAAACAAGGGAGTAACAGCTTTTTTAATGTAATTCTAACCAGTAAAATGTTCTAGATCAGGGCTACTTAAGCAGTAAACTCCATTCAGCTCTGGGCAACAAATAAATCTTTGTTAAACCTAAACCAAGGCCCCAGACACGAGGTCTCCCTCCTGCAGGAAATCCCTATTTCTTGCCCCTCTCTCAACCTGTCACGGAGCAGCCAGCTGCAGCACACAGCCACAGTTCCCAACCACAAAAGCAGTGAGCAGCACCTGGCTGGCCTGGCAGAGATGGAGCCTGTACACAACTTCCAGTCAAGCAGATTTCAGCAGAATTGGCAGCATGGAGTAAAAATTGAAGAGTCCTGCTCTAGACAGACAAAGCTAATTCAATTTTAAAAGCATATTACAAAACTTGATGTATTGACATTTGCATTGAAATAGGTTGATCTAAACAATATTCACACTACCTTAAGGAAAGGTACAAGGTATGGCTGAGGAGATGATTTGAGTTCCGATTGAAGGCGGCCTGTAAATTCTTCTGGATCAATCTTTGCATCCTTTGGGGAAAGAAAAAAAAGCATCAAGAAGTCAGTTCAGTTGTTTGTTTGGTTGGGTTTTTTCCCAGATAACACATATGTATATACCTCTAGCTAAATAGGCTACCATATCAAGAACTACTTTCAAAGCTGAAGTCCCTCAACTCCTCTGTACCTGCAAAATCCTTCCGTCGAGAGCTAATTTATATACATAACAGGCCACTCAGAATTCAGAGAGTTTCCTTGGGGATGCACAATGTAAAACACAATGAGATCCCACAAACACTCAAGTCTTTTTTTGGATTCCATTCTCTTGATAACATTTACACAGAAATTTCTTTTAAAAAATATTAATAAAAAATCAGGTTGTTGAAGTAACCTTACAAACTATTACAAAATTTGTCAGCCCCTGTAAATAAGAAAATATATTTACTTAATTCCAAAACCCATTGTGAAGGTTCAGTTTAACTTAGCAGAATATGTGTATGCATATATATAAAACTACATATACAAAGCATAGGCATATATAAAAAGCATACAAGTATATATAAGATTTTCACCTATATAAATGTGTGTATGTATATGTACGTGTAAATGCTCACAAAATATACACTGATAAATATATGAAATATATATTCAGTAGTTTATGTAGTAATTAATACAGGAGAACTCTATAACCCCACTGCATTTTATAATACATCTGAAGTATCATTAGTTACAATCTCAGGCTGTAATAAAAACATTCATTAGCTTTCCTGGGCTGATATAGAACAAGTACAAAACCAAAACAACCTTTGACAAATACATTTATTCTACATGTCTCATCACTTTGTTTAAAATATTGTAAGTAGTTACCTTTAGTTAATTAATCTTTCTTCGTTTTCTAAAGTTAAAATGAGTTTTTACTGGAACCACAGAATATTATTGTTGAGTGGCTCATAACTGAAAGAAGTCCTAGGCTTGTCTAAAATACACAGGTTTCTCTGTCAATGAATTCAAAGAAACTACTTTTCAATCCAAGTTCTTCATAGACTATATTTATTTTAAGAAGCTTGATCATTTGTCTAGCTCCATAGTAACAACAGCCTGCCATACACTCATACAATTCACTGAAACATCTGTTGCACTGGAGACCACAGTAAGTCAGACTTTCTCTGGGCCCAAGGACTGAGACACAACTTCGCATCTTGAAATCCACTTGCAGCTGAAGCTCCATGCAGGGTCACCTGTCTGCACAGCTGCCTGGACTCACCAGCTTAGCAAAATATTTTTCCTTTGGTCCCAGAAAATCTAAATCACATTGTGGAGGCGTATCTCTACATTTGTTCTGTGGTTAAAACATTTAATAGCTTCTTACTGTTTCGGGAAAGAGCATGGTTTGGAAGAAAAGAAACTTAGTGAATCTTTAAGGCAAAATCCTGTATTTTATCCTATTTTTCTAAATAAATGATCAAAATATATTCCATCAAAACAAGACTGTTGCATTTCCTCTTTCAGAAACTAAGAGAAAGCCTACCTTTAACAGATTTTTGAGGATATGTAATCTACAGAAAATTTGTATTTTGATGTAGCCCAGCTCCTTTCACTTTCATTATAGCTAAAAAAATTGTTAACATCAAAGCAATAGTTTTCAGCATGTGTAAATAACAAGCTTAGTAGATCACTGACAAAATGAAAGGTAACTAAGTATTTACCAACAAATCCTGAACCAGAGCTTTCACATTACGGGACGTTTCTGGAGATGGTGAGTTATGAGAAGCAAGTTTTATAAGGGTAGCTAAAAAGTTTTTGCATTTTTTCACATTCTCTTGCATTTCCTGCAGAAGTCAAAGAAAACAAATATCAGAGGCATGCTATTTTCCAATCAGGATCAATGCATGCTATGGTCACTATAAATAGAGAAAATGACGGAATTCTTTTCATTCAAGCAGGACATATTTGAAATACATCTGCAGCTATTTTACTATTGCTGCTAGTTACCTGACATTTTCTTCACTTCTTTATGTAACTGATCATACCTAACGAATACTAACAAAGAACAAACAAAACACAAAACAACGAAAAAATACATTTAATATTTTACAGTTTGTTTTGATAAAAATAACCTTAAATATGAGAAGTAACACAGCAACCTGTTGGAGATGCATTCTCCTTTGAGATGCCCAGTACACAGTGCACAATGTTCCCCAAGCTATCTTAATTTGTTAAATTATTGATTCAGTCTGGTTTTGTACAAAACAGCTACAGCAGTAAATTAAAATTAGAAATAGTCTTCAAACATTGTCACATCTAATCTTTTCTTCATCAGTAGGAGAACAGATGCTTTAAATTTTTCAAGCCATTATTTTTATATGGTGTAATTACTCTGAGAAACAGAAATGTTACACTTCAGTGTAACCACAGTTTTGAGGTCCAGCAACATGGTAATAATAAAGTCCATAGACTGAAGGCCTGATTGTTCTCTCTACAGAATAGTTCTTTCACCATTGACACATACGTGGCAGGATGGGGAAAGCTGACCACAAGTATTCTTCCTCCTCTCAGAATTTTTATCCCATTTAGTCAAAATGAAGGGAAGGGTTTCTTGTTTGTAAAGTATTTGTTCATCACAGGAAGCATGTTTGCATGAAGAAAAAGCTTTTTTTGCTGCTGAATAGATCTTAGAATTTCATAAAGTACTAAGAAAACCAAGTATCTAGTATTTTAAAACTTACCTGTGATACAACTGTAGTTCCAGGTACAGGAGAGCTTGGTATGACCTGGGGCTGTGCTGGTACTTGTGCTGTTGTATGAGGTGGAAGCGGTAGCCGAGGCTGACCCTGGTTTTGTGCTGAAGCTTGAGTTTGTCCACCAGTAATTACTGCAGGTTGTTGAGAAGCTGATGTTCCAGTTGCTACTGTTGTCTTGAATAAATTTTGAGCGTTCGTTGTAGCTACTGATACCTATTAATATTTTATATTGTAAAAACAGGTAATTTATCTTATTTAATTCTTTTACTCAATGATAAAGTTCTCGAAAGCCTGACAAGAAAAATTTGTTTCCTTTCAAATACATTCTTACTGCCAAAATAAAACTATTGACTTTACTTATTATAACCCTAATTTTGCCACCATTTACTGAACAGTGAAAGTCCTAATTAAAGAGTTTTTTATTACAAAATAAATGTACCACTAGAAAATGAGTTGCTATTATGCAGCCCTCTATGATGTGACTTCTGCAACTCACCTTTATGTAAATTCAGCCCTTAATATAAACAAATCAGTTCCCAATGATGTGTGGTTGTGTCATCAGGTTTACAATTATCTAAACCACAGTTACAGTGATAGCTCACATCCAGACACAATGCATTAACACAGCTTCCCAACCTAATCTGAATGCAGCAGCAGCACCATACATGCTTTTGCACCAGTGCAAAGCTCTAGAGAACAAAAGCGTCCTGGACCCACCTGGGCCACACGCAAAGACCATGCTGCACGCTCCTCAGCCTCTGGATGTTGGAAAGCTTATCAGGCTGCACAGAGCATCACATACACACCCACCCACCATCCAGTTCAGCTCTCATACTTCATCTGACCTAATATGCCACCTTTCAAAGTGCCAAAAAGTCTCAGACAGACACACCAAATGGGACTGCAGAAGCTGGAGAGCTCAGCCAGGCAGCGTAACATGCTGAGCAGAGGCTATGTGACCTCCCAATGCAGCCTGAGTGCAGAGCTTTGCCCTGTCTTGGGCACAGATGAAGAACAAGCTCAGGCACCCACACTGTGATGCCATAGGTGATGCTGTGGATCCTGTAGCACTGGTGATCACCCAGCAGACACCATAGCTCTCAACAGCGGACAAACATACTGCATGTCCACCACTGATACAACATTGTTACTTCTTTAAAAAAGCCTAAAACTGAATCTGTACTACCCCCAAAATTCTATCATCTAAGGAACAGTAGAAAATAAGATCTAGGCTATCACTCAGCCTGACTACACATTCATTATTAATTTCTGGGATTACGTTTGCAATAAAAGCAAACACATGAACATTAAAATTCACTTTTGAAAAACATGTACTTACAAACATCTTTTCTTCACACATGTTTTGCTTTTCATATTCTCACTACTTACTGTGGTATGTGAAAGAATAGAGCCTCCTGGCAGGGTTGCAGCAGACGTAGCACTGACAGGCGTAGCAGTTGATTGAACAACTTTGGCTTGCACTGGAAGTCCTAGGCGGACAGTGGATGTGGCTACAGAAGTTGGTTGCTAATAAAGGAAAAATAAGCATTTTTATTTTTTTTTCCTCCTTAGTAACTTGATCTCCAAGACTTCTTATTAATAGCAAATATGTGAATAACCATTATTAATGCTGCAAAAAAAACAAAACCAGTAATATGTTCTTAAATACACATTCACAAATAATGCAAAAATGAGCCCTCTTATGTTCAACAATATGTTTGCAATATTTCTCCTGAAAGCTATTTCTCATACAGATACAGATTAGAAAAAGTAGGATGTGACCTGCAAAAAACTGATATTACATTGAGGTTATTAGTTCAGTTGTAAGTTCAATATCCAGCAATATTTGAGTTTAATTGCCAGTTACACCTACTGGTCATTTTGGTATTTATTGGCCTATTCTAGTGCTAATCACAGAGCAACTGGAATGTTAGGTGCAGAAGGAGGAAAAGGACTGGCTTACAGCCTTTCACTCAGTAGCACACTCTGTAACTCAGTAAATTTGCCTCATGCATCAAGCATTAATTGCTTTTTTAACTTACTTTAATTGGGAAAGAGATTAAAATCTCTTACTATCATATAAAATGACAGGATTTAGGAATAAAAAATTTCCCCAGAAAAGTTGTTCTTTAATTCCACAGGAGTGTGAATACCATCATGGAAGAAATACATCACACAATATGGCAATTACTAAAAAACAAAAAAAAAAAAGAAGAAAAAGAGAGCTATTCATTATTAAAAATGGAGGCCCCACTCTAGTGTTTATTAAGATTTGCATTCAAACACATACTTAGAAAAGACAAATTTTTTAAGTGGCTGAAGTAATAAATCATGGACAAATTGTTTCTTGCAAGATAAAACTGATTTTCCTTGATTCACATTTTAAGTTATATGTCTCTATAATTAAAATCTTTATAAAGAACAGCTTATTTTACATTCTACATTATCTATTAAACCTACATAAAATATCTCTTCAAAGAACATCCAGTGTACTTAAGAAATTCCAAAAGGAACAGAGGCCCAGGCAGGCATCCAAAGCCCCAAGCATTCCTTACCAATCAGTCCAGCAACATCATCTACTAGATATCAATCTTCTATACTTGGGGAAAAAAAGGAAAAAAAAGATAAAAATCTACCTGACATCTGAACAAAAATCTTTTTTTTGTTTGGATACCTTTCAAGATTTTTAAAATCTTGACTGGGAATGTCTTCCACACTGAGACAGCCTGGAGGCAATAAAAAGCATCATCATGAATAGGTAGAATTGTCTGGGTTTTTGGAAGGATGATATAAGCTTTTTCTGGTTTTAAATGCCATACACCTCTTTTATCCATCATAAAAAAGATCACTTGCTTTTATTTCCTTAAAATACTACTTGAAAGGAACTATATTTACCTGATGAATGTTTGTATTTAAAAACATAAATACTGTGTATCTTGTTCATTTGCTTATAATCAGTGTTTCCAACATAAAAATACAGTGCGCCTGTGTTATCTGCCTCCTTCTTGTCATTAAGTGCTTCCAGAGGTGAAGATTTACAAATCAAGCAGATAACCGGGCAAACTTCTGGCCGCTGCTCAGTTCCAAGACAGATCTGCAGCCAGAAATCCACAAATATATAGCTCAGACTGCTAGACAATTTTCCTTTGAGAATAAATGCCCACAATTCATCACAGGAACATACTTGAAAACAAAACTGCAGGTAATTAAAATATAACATTTCAGTATCAGTTGCAAACCATGCAACAAGAAGACTAAATTCACCCTTGGTTTTAAAAATCAATAGTGACAAAAGCCTTTGATACAAAATGGCAGTAAAATCCATTAATGCGTTGGATATGAAGAAAAAGCCCTACTACCAAAGAACTGCAAACAAAGTAAGGCAAGAGTTTACTAACATGGCTCCAAAACTCATAAATGTTAAAAAGGTAAGTACAAAACGAGTGGGTGAGAGACATAACAAGGAACTAGCCTAAAGAAATTTTTAAATGACGTGGAAATGATCTCCAAATGACAGCTACAAGTTGCCAGGAGACACTATAAGGGCTCCCAACACAAATACTTCAAGAACAGGTAAAAACTATTTAGAAACAAACAGCTGTGTTTTCTGTGAAAGGAAAGCTGCAAACAGATCTCATGAGAAATCCATCAAAAAGAAAACAAAAATTATCAACATTATATAAAAAAACCTTAACCCATTGTGTCAAGCTCCTACTGGAACAATCTAAAAGAATTTATGATGCTATTTAAAGAAAAACTGCTAAGGTTTGGTTTGATGCTATTAAATTCCAAAATTACCAAGAGAGGCGTAAAAGTTAGTATCTTTTCAGACGTAACTGTATTATTTTTGTTTAGACACATCACATATTTTTACATTTCCTAAATATAAGAAAGTGATGTTTAAGAGGTTTTTCCCCCATACTCAGACATTAACAGCCAGGAAAGCAGAACACACATCAATACAGTACATAGTCCCCTACTAATCTCCATGGGGACACTTGAGAATGCTTAAGACAGCCCTTGATATACAAACTTGAACTGGTTCTGTCCACACAGAGAGGTTACAATTCTTAAGTGGAGCACAGCACAGTGCTGTTGTGGAAATAAGGATTTCAAAATAGATCTCCCATTGGGATGTCCCAAGGTTTGTTCTGCCTGCACAAGTCATGCAGATAATTATAGAATGGGTTGGGTTGGAAGGGACCTTAAAGACCATCTTGTTCCAACCCCCTGTCATGGACAGGGACACCTCCCACCAGACCAGGTTGCTCCAAGCCCCATCCAACCTGGCCTTGAACACCTCCAGGGAGCTTCTCTGTGCAGTGTCTGTGCCAGTGTCTCACCATACTCACAGGAGAGAATTTTCTCCTAATATCCAATCTAAATCTACCCTCTTTCAGCTTAAAACTGTTCCCCCTCATCCTATCACTCCATGCCCTTGTCAAAAGTCCCTCTCCAGCTTTCCTGTAGCCCCTTCAGGCACTGGAGGGCTGCTCTAAGGTCTCCTCGAAGCCTTCTCTTCTCCAAGCTGAACAATCCCGACTGTTTCAGCCTCTCTTCATAGCAGAGGTGCTCTAGCCCTCTGATCATCCTCTGGCAACGGAAGTGACTCCAGTTTCAAGGCGCAGTAAGTCACTTCCACAAAGGCAGTCAGCGCACATTACAATTGTTCACGGAAGCAGTCAGTGTGGAACTACTCCGTGCCCTGTAAGTCCACTCCCTAAATAACTACATCTTAACTTTCCCATGCAGACCTTCTCCCCAGAGCTCTGGACAAGTGAACAGAGAGGCAAAGCTCGAGGCATCAACAGGAGCGAATGGCATTGTACCTGCTGTGCACAAACAAGCTGCCTCAATAGTCAAAGGAACACACAAGGCTGCATTTGGAAAGTAGGCCACTTGCATACGGAGAGAATACACCAAAATATCCACAGATTATTTGTCACTGCCAAGGCAGGACTACATTGATTTTAGGGATTGCATTGCATATCCACAGCTTTATAAAATCAGGACAATTTGAACTGCCACAGGTCAGTACGCTGATGCATGTAAATCCTTGGAAACACGTCTGTGGAACACTTGTATTTTGTATTGCAGTACCACCTACTGATGAGCACTCCGGGTACCAGCAACACAGTCTCTGCACTCCAAGGCAAGAGAGCTTGCTTTTGACAAGGATGTTGCATTTATCATGTCAGAATCAGTTCTGTCAGTAAGCTTGGCCACTATCAATCACAAAAGGAAGAAAGAAAATACATCAGTAGCATTTGAACAAATTTTAACACAAAAGCAGGGGCAAGTTTATCACAACACAAGTCATGACACCTCCTTCTGTGTCTTCCAATACATGGCTTCGCTAGGTACTACGCAAAACTCCGTGTTAGCAGAGCACGACCTTTAAGTTTAGATTTGAATTTGCAAAATCTGAAATAAAACTCAATTTTATTTTTAATCATTAATCCAGAAGACTTCTTACAAACTAAACAGGCCATTCTAAGATGCCCTGATGCCTCAAACAATAAAAGATGGTCTTTAACAAAGAGAAAACCAAGCTGGGCTCACAGACACTGGCAGAAGCATAGGCTGAAGGCCAACTCTGCTACCTCATTTTAGAGTAACTAATTTATACAGCCCTTCTCACAGGCATGGCTGGTGAGCTCTACTTACTCTTCAGGTATCATAACACTCCCCAACTACCAAACTCTGCTTTCCAATACATAACTTTGTCAGATTTCTGAAGTGTTCATGGAGAAACTTCTCAGGCTCATTGGCTGCCTCTCAATTCTTTTGCTTATGGTTCACCTGGAACATGCACCTAGACATCAGTTGCAGAGCTATTTATATGTCAGGGATTTTATTTTTGCACTCTGATAAAAGTATAGCAGAAGTACTAACCCTTTAAAAACTTGACATTTGCACATAACTACAGAAAATTACTGGAGGCAGAATGTCTAACAAGTCAGACAACAGAGGCAAAACCTTCATTTCCACCACAGTTCTGGGACACCACAGCACCATTGGAGTCAAGCATCAGAACCCAAAGCAGGCAGACGCTGCTGTGTTCCTCATACTTGTGATGTCCCTTTTGGGTTCAAGAACTAGAAAAACAATAGGGGAAGAAGACACAGGACTGGGAGCAATTAGACAAGGTAGGCAGTGAAGCCTGGGGCCACCAAAGAAAACCTTCAGAAACCAGGGGTTCTAAGTCCAAAATCCCTGTCCCTGAAGTCTCAGCATCCTGTTGGTGTAAGCAAATACCTCTATAATCCACTATCAAAATACTTTCTCATTCTCTGATGAAGTGGCTGGTTCACCTATAACCACTAGAATTCATCCAAAGAATCTGGTGGATAAAAAGCAGCTGAATTTTGGCCCTCCAATTAGATTCTACTCCACCTCAATCGCTCCATGCTTGTGCTGCATGCAAATACAGATAATCTATTGCAACCAATACTCATGCCTCACATTTATGACAACTTGAAATATGGAGTTTGTGACCAGGAGTGATCATGGCTGCAACTGAAGACAATGAAGTCAAACCCAACACAAAAAAATAACCAGTGTTTTTAATTTAATATTTAAAATAGAGACAATTAGGCCCTGTTTTCCACTTATAAAAAGAGGTTAATAATCCCCTTAACACATTGTTGAGAAAGTTGTTATAGGAATAAGCTTCACAAAAAAAACGGCTTGGTTATTAATTCTTACTTCAGAAGGGGGCTTAGATAGTATGCAACAAATAAGCCTGAAGCAACCTACTGAACAGTGGAGAAAAAAACCAAATAATTCTTCATTAATTAAGACTGTCCAGCCTACATACTGTAGAAATTAAAAATAACAGTAGTATGTGGTCATGCAGTATAATGCATATGTACATGGGAGCCACTATTAGGTTGCTCGGGAACCTTCTTTAGAGCACATCCTGATCTTTGCACATTTAATTTTACAGCCTTACCAACGTTTGAGTGTTTTCTAAGAAGTTTTAAAAGATATGTTGATGCTATGAAAATGCACGCTGTAGAATTTGTAAGTGTAACAACTTAATATCTTCTTATACAGAAAAGATTCACACAACATGAAAGGAAGGAAAACTGTTAATTAAAGCATGGCTAAGACCACACATTTTTTTTACCTTCTCTGGCCTTTCAACCTACCTGCCCTGGCTATACAAAATAAATAGTACAGCCTATTTGACAATAGTGGTAATGAATGTTAGGCGACAATATAGATTTATCAATTTGATTAAAACTTCTGCAAGCAGTAAAATAAGGATTTGTCAGAAAAGCAGAAAGGGTATAAAAACCCAATTAAAAAAAATTAAAAAAAAACTAAACTAAAAAACTAAAAGATGTCATAAAAATGCAAACACTGCTGAAAACACAGGCATATCAGAACCATCTCAGATTTGAAAGGGTCAGCTTCAGCAAGAAGAACAGCTTGTGAAACATCAGCCAAGTTTAGAACTGCTCTCAACATCACACATGACGGCAAAGGCTAAGCTGCAGTTGTCTGCCTCAAACACATCTCATAGCAAAAACATAGCTACTTCCAGAGCAGGTGATTCAGCACTTTGCACAAGTTCAAAAGACCGTTTTTTTATTTTAAAAAAGTGAAGTGAAATTTAACAGAATGTGAATGTCAAAACACAAAGACCAAATCAGTGAAGTTTATATCATGAATCTGAAAAATAGATGTTAGAAAAACACCCGAAGCAAGAAAACACAAATCTAAAAAATAGTTGTCATTTTCTTAAAAATACATCCATGCGTGTTGATTGGAGTATTTATGCAATGAAAAGAAAACTCAAGTGACTGGCAATCATATTTGTAGCAGAAGAATTGTTGAGTAGCCCTCTTAATGTGCCTAAATATTTGGACTAAACCATCAAACTTTACACTACCTTTTCTGATCCCTAAAAATACACAAAACAATAATGGAAAACAAATTTTGAATCAAACCTCAAATACAAACATTATCAAACTATAAGACCAAATCCATGTCCAGCAGCAGTGCCATGAAAATATCAACATATACTATTTCACCTGATCTGTAAGTTCCAATAACAGATACCCTACAATAAAATATTATGGGCCAGGCTAAGACTGGTCTTTCCTGTTCAATACTCACTTTATATTCTTGGTGTACAGCAGCACTTTAATTTTGTAACTAAGATAAAATAATTTCAATTAAAAATGATTTTAAACAAGTAACTTAATTTTTGCTTTTTGGTTATGAATGTAAACCCAACTGGGTATTAAGATACTGAAACCAGCAAAAAAAATCTGCATCAAAAGCATGAAAAGCCATAAGCTGTACAAATGAAAAATGTAGATAAACAGAAGAAACTCACCGAAGAAAAACTAGATGGCAGCACCTACCTATTTTTCATAATTTCACAAGTATAAGCATCAAAACAAGATATGGAGACAAAAATGTAATGCAATCTAAATAGTGAGTTTTAAAAGACTTTTAAATTTACTTATTAGCTCTGAAGACTACAGTAATGCAAGCAAATCCACACTTATTTGACCTGCTTGTAATACAAGAATTCAGAACCAAATTTTTCTAAGATCAACTGAGGTTCCATCAAATTATAGCTTGTTTCCTAAAAATCCTGTACCTTAACTAAGATCCTATAGCAGATGAAACTTTGGCAACACTAATCACTTTTTAATATTCAGCTAAAATTAATGTCAACCAAAAATTAAAAGGAAACTAAAATCATAAAGAGAAAATTTTTCAATTAAAATTATGGAGTTAACTTAAATCAGTGTTTGCTTTAAATATCCAATTTTTAAAAATGTCATTAAATATGTTTTTTCAAACAGACATGTTATCACTGAAAAGGTATTCACAGTACAATAAAATTGCACTCCTTAACACAACAGAAGATTATTATAATCTTCCATAAGACTGAGTACTTCCATGCAAAACATAGGATACCAAAAAGTCAATTATATTCACCATCTGAAAAATTTTTCCCAAAAAATACCTGTAGTTAGCGGTAGTTAATAGCACCCCGTTACAGTCCTGTACAATCTTATAATTGGACTTAAACTAAAACTATTTTATGGTACAATTCTACCTATTCACCCTTTTCCTGAATACTTTACTTCAAGAAACCAGAAATACTGTAAATGGAAAAGATCATTAAAATATTGAGAATATCTCCCTATTACAGGTACTTCTCACAATTAGTGCTTTCTCTGTAGTATTCTGTTACTTTCATATTCTGATTCTTCTGACTGAATCCATTTCACTGCTTCTGACTCTGTGCTTCAGTGTATATCCTTTAGGGACACATTCCCATGCCTTTGAGCTTGGCATCAAACTGATCAGAACTCAGATCCTTCCTACAAGGTACTTGCTTACCTGATTAGCCAGTTTTCCAGAATTCCACTAGGAATTGACAACAAGCAGACTTCATTCATATTTTACACAGCAGCAATTGAGAGAGGCATAATAAATGTCTAATTAAAGATTACCCCACCTAAGAGTCGAGAAAAGAACCCAAGTTTTTCTTTCAAAATGGATTTGCCTATCTTCTTCCAAGAATCTAACACAGTTATCCCCAAAGCTGTACTATACCAGCTTTCATTCTCTACTCCTAAAAGCTGCAAAAAATAAGACTAAGGTATTAAAAACAACAGAATTCGAACAATAACTTACATAGCAAAGCCAGGCACTCCAAACATAAGAAACATCAGATTTAAGTTTGCTGTGCAATATCAACTGTGTGTCTCAATCACCTAGCTGAAGCTTTTATCTTTGTGCATTTATCATGCAACGTGTAACACACTGCACGTGTACAAACAAGATTAATGCAGGATGAATGGGAAGTTATGTATCTTAATCTGTCTGAACTTTGGCGATTGGCACTGCAATCCAAATACATTTTTTCAACTTGGGAAGGGAAGAGGGATGGTTCCGAGTTCCCTAGAAAGGTAAATACAACTCTATACAGTTATTTAACTTCTGAACCTTGAGCAACGCAACATGTAAGGATAAAGTCACTGTCTTCAAGGAAAGCATTATCCTAAGCCCATATACTAAATCCTAAGGGAAAACACACTACACTTTCTCTACTTCAGCAGCTTCCATTGTTCCCAGAGAAAGGTGACTCCTTCCTCACACACTGTCCTGGATCGAAGCCCATCTGCTGAAATGAGAGGAATTTTCATGGGAAACCTGATTCGTTTTCCTCCAAAGTAACTGGGAGGAGATCCATCAAATGATAGCTCTCAGATATGGGAAGCAAATCTTATATTACTAGGCTGCAGAAACAGTTTAGAATCTGGACAGCTCTGTATGTATTGATCAAGTCAAACTCATTTAAGAATATTCAGAACATTTCCTTATTTTCCCCTCCTCTTTTGAGAGTGAAGGAGAAATTACTTAGTTATCGAGGGGAGAGATTCAAAGAGCTTTCAAATTTAGATGAACACTTTGGAAATTTCTCAGACAACCTTTTCTGTAATTTTTAAAAAGTTAATTCATAATTTGCTTTATATTCTCCAGTTATCAATCTCAGCACTTCTTAATGAACTGCTGAAGGTAATTGCCTGCTTTTACAATTTCTTTGGCATGCTATTGTAATAACCTGTGGTTTACATCTAATTACATAGCTCATAACAGACTTTCTTAACACAGTAATTATTTAAAGTGTATATACAAATTAACTATAACACTGAAAACAACCACTTAGCTGAGCAACTTCTGACACTTGGCACTGGGCTAAAAATTAGGACAACCCGAAGAAAAGCTACCATAGTACCCTATGAATCATGAAAGCTATGACTTTTCTGAGACAAATCCTACATTCTTTGTAGTAGGATACTATATCCTAGAATGCTTATGGAAGACTGCAAATTCCCACCTGCATGGACTTTCTACATAGGTAAAAGTAGAGTAAAACACAAACTCAGTGACTGAAGTACAACACTAAATTCTACATATTCAAAACATCTTGCATTTTAATCCAAATAAAGCTATCTTAAAATAACTGAACAAAAACATAACAGTAAATTTAATGAGCTCTGCACCATAAGATAGCAGTTATTCCACTAACAGATTGGAGAGAGAGATATTTGATGTTATAGAGGTTAAAACCACATAGACTGCAATGGTCATCAATCTTGCAGAATATTTCACAGGACTCAAGCAATTAATGTCTATATTCTGTCTGTCTTGAGCTAATGGCACACAATTTTTCTGTGTTTCAGTCACAGCGGAGAATAAGACTCTTGAATATTATACTTCATAGACATGAAAACATAGGACACTATTTTTCATACATTTTAAATTTCTACTGAAAATTTTAATTGACAGAATTTAGCTTTCTGACACGAGAATTTGATTATAAAAAAGCTTAATTATAAACTCACTTAAAAAATATTTTTCAGTACACACAATTTTCTGTATTTTAGAACTTGATTCTTTTTCCTGATTAATCATAATGACTACTCAAACAAATAAACTGACACATCTAAACCTTAGCGTAGTATTTGTCATTGGACATTTCCTCCAGTAAATCAACTGTCTCTGGTTATAAACCATCCACCTAATGAAATAATAGCCTAGTGTGTAGTTCTGATCTGATAAACCTTTAGAATTTATACCCTTACAATCTGGTTTTAAAAGGCTGCCAACCATTGTTTATAAAGAACACTCTAAGGTCAAACATATATAAAACATAAGCACTGTAAAAATGAAAGAAGAGTCTGCAGACCACATGCAGAGTTATGGAAGTTCAATGTACATTCCCCAAGGTCAATATTAATTATTTCTTATCCTTGTTAATTGCAAATAAAGGATGCAGTAGTTTGAGCAGCGACCATGAAGATCTGTGAAATGAGATGAATCCCGACAAGCTACAATATCATGATTCTAATCCTGCCACACTAAAATAATCAAACTTTTGCATCCCGTAAGACTTTAATCATTCATAAGGCCTTGCTGATTTCCTCTATTCTCAACCAGCTTATTAGCACAAACAAGTGCAAAGGAGTATCTATAATGTAGCGGGGTGTTTGTCTGGGCAGAACTCTGCACAAAAACAATTACATCTTTCTAGTACCCAAATTCCTTCAGATTTTAGGTATCTTTATAACCACGTGAACATGCAATATCCTCACGTTCATTTTTATATAAATTCAGCAATTGAGATTATACTCTTCCTGCAACATTAATTGCTTCAGATAACTAGAGAGCAGCTAACTGAGGCCAACATGACCAAATCCCAACAATTGCTGTGCACACATCTTAAGGTTGACTTTGGGATCCAAACTCCAGTCTTCTCATACAGACTGAACACACACAGCATTTTTGGATGCTTCCTAAGATTCTGCGTACAATAAAGGTGTATTCCTCACATGTTTTCAACCTACAGACAAATTGTTAGTAGGTTTTTTCATTCATTTGCTATGAATGCTTCCACTCTGAATTTTAATTCTGCATGCTGGCCACAGCAGTTAAAGTTACATGAAAACTAACAGTATGAGACAAAACCAGCTAAAATTGTTTAACAGAGATCATCTCCTTGGCACAGTCCCACCCCACAATTTCTGCTTTGCACTTACGTTACGCGTTTGTTTCAGGGTCCATTGCTAGAATGTGTGCTATACAGTCCCTTGTAGTTATTACTAAAGAACTGATTGTACTGATTTACAAAGAAAGGCCCAACAACCAAAGACAGACATACAAACTGAAAAGGAGAACTTGTCTGGATTTTTGTTGTCGTCAAACTAGTAAAAAAAATAAAATCTTGACATTAACACAGGCTTATCTCTGTGTTTATTTTTCCTGGAATAGTTATCCTTGAAGGCTTCTACAAGTCTTCTTATCCTTCCAGATATCACAAATTTAAACATCAAATAGCTTCCTTTTCTGCGAAGACTTCTATTATGAATTCCACCCAATATTGCACTTACTGCTTCTCTGAGAGCATAAAGCCCTTCAAGAGTTTCCAAGCTTTCATTTATGTCTTTCCTGAGATACATTCCACTGAGCTACAACCTTTCTAGTGACACTAATTTCTAAAAATTATGTTCTAGCTGGCTAATCTGTGTTTTAGATTGCCTCATGTTAGTAACTTATTTTCAAGTCTCCAATTTTATTCCAGCTTCCTTCTCTTCTAAAAAGTTTATCATTGTTTTCAACTTAGAACTAAACTTAGTAATTTTGTAGACTATTAACCTTGTGTAATGTACAAAGCATATAATGGGACAGTAATCAAACGTTAAACATTTATTTCTCGATGTTTAAGTTATTTCAAGCAACCTATACAACAATCAATTAAAAAATTATCAAGACACCCTCTTCATTTCTTTCCACTCAGAATTGCTTACCACTTCTGCGAACAAAGACCTTAGGTAAAAATCACCTTAAACTCTGCCTGTTAGTATCATGGCACAGCTGCCCTGTACTAACATCCCAAGATGTTTGGCTCTACATTTTAGTAAGATAATTCAGCTCTAGCCTCAAATGGCCCAAAGCTAAAAAGCTTCCCTACAAAATTTTAAACCAATGCAGCCTACCAAGTAATTTAAAAAACAATACATCTTCACCCTTGAAAATAAATCAGTTCTGAGTTGAAATAAACAGACTCCTCTGAAGGGTTTGGGGTAGGAAAGCACACTATCCTGTCAATCCATATAAAAATGGGAATGCAGTCAGAACAGACAAAACTAAGTGTAGACAGATGACACCCAGGGGTGAATGAAAGCAATTAAACCATTCTTTTGAATAAAGTATAATAGAAAAGTTTATTATTGTAAATTCTTGTACTGAATGTGCTTGGCTTTTTATTTTCTAATTTCTAGTGAAATCTAGCTTTCCTGTGCACCCATTCAGCATGCTGGGATACCACAATGCTTCTGATTTAGATGAACAAGGGGTGCTCACTGGACCAGTGGCATACAGTCCAAACCAAGTTCTGCCTAAGACAGCCTTCTAGCTTCCAGTGATCTCACCGTCTGAACGAGGTCTTGAGAGACTCTACAAAACAGATTTTTTCTGAAATAAAAAAAAATAATTCCCAGACCTCAGAAAATAAACTGCATTTGAATAAGAACTTCCTGTTTTCACAACAAAAAAAGGGGAGGAAAGCACATTTGCAAAAACATATGAGCTAATAATGTGTAAGATGGAAAAAAACATAATGCACAAAAGTAAAGTAAAATCAAGCCAGACATACCTGAGTTGTTGATAGCCGAAAAACAGGGCCAGCTGTGGGCACTGAAAGTCTAGGTGAAATGCTGGTAGGACCTTGTCCCTGCGTCTGTACTTGAGCCTGCATTTGAGCCTGTGCTAGAGCCTGCTGAGGCACCATGACAAGCTGTCCAGCATCCGTGCGCACCAAGACCATACCTAATAAGAACAAAGTAACAATAACTATAGAATAAAGATAATATGAAGAATAATATATAAAGAACTATCTAAGTCCAGAATACAGAATAAAATTAATGTATAGCACTGTATGTTTTTCTTTATACTGTATCTTTTTTATTCTGGTGTCACATGGGATTTTATTTTGAAGAAAAAAAGAAGCCCCTACTAGCAGACAAAAAACAATACCCCATACAGTTTGAAATACAAATAACTGCAGTTTATGGATAAGAGCGATGAAAAAAACCAGTCACTTGAGTGTATAGGTATACAGCAACTTTCCAGGGTCAGCAGAATAAAGTTATAAAGAAATATCCATTAAAAGTAAACTATAACGACAATCCAGTAGCTGAGAACAGAATTCAGTGTTAACATACCAGGGACAATGACATGAGAGCTTTACCAAAACAACAGTTTTAAGGTCTGTGTACATGAAAACATGAGGCCAGATGCATTTCTGAGTATACAACACTTGAGATTTAGTTAATTGTTGAGCATTAACACATGGATTTATTTGGCACCCACTATCACCTGTGGCTTAGACATCAAGAAAAAATATGGTCCTACCCAGAGAACCAACACCACTACTCCTCAGCACAAAATGATACAGGTGTAGATATTTTAGGAATTGTTGAATTTAGGAATTTAGGAGTTGTTTTGAAATTAACAGAGTACCTGGCAAGCATTTTCTAAGGCTTTCTGGAAGTAAATGACAATATGTTCAGATTATTTTCTGGTAACACATTTCACAAATAGAGGCCTTCTACACAACATAGCCAGTGCCATCAAGTTTTGCTCTAAGTCTAACTGGCCTAAGTTTTCCACAGCAGGATAGAAAAGGGGAGACAACAGCTAAGCTGGTCCCTGCATCACCTGGAACTTCACCTTCATTCAAGATCACTGCAAAACATGCCATATACTTCCTCCACTTCTCTCAGAATTAAGCAGCTGTTCCTCAGTCAGACTATTTTATAAGAATTTCCAAGTTAGTTCCAGAATACATTTTAGTAATTTAACCTAGACAGGTTAAACAACAGGTTTATGAACAGAACATCATCCTGCCTGTAATTACCAAAGAACCAAAAAACAAGGATCTGGGAAGTCAACTTTTATCCTGCAGATAAAGTCAGTAGATATTGTTTATGCAACTTATCTCTATGTGCAAATTGCTTCATACAGATATTTTTAACTTTTCAAGAGAAAATAAGGTAAAAGCTCACATCCACTTCTAATTATTAGCTTCCCACAAAAAAACCCTAAAACACCTCAGTAAACAGACACTGTTTACAACTTACCTTGAGGATAAAGACATTTGAACAGTATTATGTCAAGCAAGTAACAAATTTTAAAAGTGTTTTATACCAAGGAAGTCTTTCCTCCAGCGTCTGACAAAGAAATACAAATCCCAGTCCTGGGATGAACAAGTGAGTAAACAGCAGCACCAAAAGCCCTCATGCGTGTATGTGGTCTTAGGTGCTCCCAGCCAACCACCACTGCTAACAACCAACACAATTCCTTCTCATGAAGAGAAGACAAACTTCAGCCACTGAAAATGAAAGACTTGTGGAAGTGAACCCTTAATGGAAAAGGCATAGAGAGCTACAGCAAGAACCACATCTGAAAGACATCACCCTAACTCTCTTTGAAATCCACAGAGTAATTTCTAAAAGAAGAGTTAGAAGAAAAACCCAAAACAAAAACCATAAAAATTCTTTAAAAAGATAGCATTTTAGGTTCACTAACCCATCAAGCACCAAACCTCAGCATTTATATTTGTAGAAACTTCTGTAAGCAGATGATGTATTTGATACATGCCTTTCCTAAACCATCTGGACACACAAAAATCAGTACACTGCCAACTGGCCCAACAGGTATCACTTAATCATAATCATTCTGATTATGTTGTGAACCTTATATAGAAATCCTCATAGAATGATGTCTATCACGCACTGATTCACAGGTGTTTTGTTAATTTATCTTCTAAAACTCGTTCTGAATAAAAAAAATTAACGGAATGGACAAATTCATTGCAACACATGCCACATAGCTTCACTGAAAATTGCAGACATAGTTACTACTATAGATGCATAAGTGTTCACGTATTAACGTTATGTTTTCATTCAGTTTGGGAGAGTTCACATTTCTTTTACTGAACAATATATACAAATTAGAATCTGGTTAAATTATGAGGTTAATTTTTCGTTGCTGTCAGTCACATAAAGATAAAACAGACAACTTAAGAGTATTATATGCTAAAATAACCTATTCTCAAAAAACTGATTCTAATTTCTGTTTTAGACATAAGTTTACAATGTGAGAGTTTCAAAATTAATTATAAATTAGCCACTAACTTAAAAAGTAAAAACTCAAAAATAACAGGTATTTTCTGAATCCCTTCATCTTGGAACATACTACCTTTGTGTTTAAGCAAATGTAATGGATTTCAAAGTATCTTGTAATAAAACATAATTGTAACTTTCTACAGTATTATTTCCATAACATTTTCTAAAGCTTGCACCAGATTGCTTTCAAGGGCTCTGTTTTCCTCTTCCATTTGAAAATTAAGTAGCAGAACAAAGTACTGACACAATAACCTTCAGAAACTGCATGCAAAGTTATGATACACATTATGGTATGTGTGTATTCATTACCAAACAGATTAACCACAGGAAACCAAAGGCTAAAGGCACTAATAAGACCTGAATAGCAACATCTTATCTGTTTTCATTTACTTAGGTGTTCATGATGCCACTGAGCTTTATCTGGCTGGAGAACTAAAATTTGGAGTAGTTGTTTGGCCAAAGACATAACTACTGAAAGTCTACTTAGAAGCAAGGTTCTACACCATCACATTTTTGCTCTCTTAGCTACTAAATATTAACTATTTTAAGCAGCACGGTGGAAGAAATAAGTTAGTCCAGTCTATGCCAGTATCTCCACTTATTACCATGCTATCAATAGCAAAACATAAAAATTAGTTCAAATGTTAAATCACCCCCTAAATCGAGAAGGCATTAAGTTACTAACTTCTTGCAACATGAAAATCTATGCAGGGGACCACAGAACGCTACAAAATTTCAGATGAAACAATACACAGTTAGAGTAGGAATCATTAGGAGGAGGGGATGCTGCTTTAGTCGTTCGCAGCCTTGCTGAACTCACGTTCTTAGTTAAGAAACTAAGAATAAACATAACGCAATGTTTCTTCAGCATTCGAAATAAAACCCGGCGATGTGAAGACTACCCAGAGGCAGCAGAGGAGGACACACTCACTGTGTGAGTTAAAATTCGGGTTAAATGACACAAATTAGCCCGTATCTCGCCAGCTGACTCACAGCAGAAGACAGGAAACTTTTCAAGCCCATGAGCAGCAAGGCAGAAGTCTGTCAGCCCTCCCAGACATACACTGAATTG
Organism: Aegotheles bennettii; assembly: GCA_013398125.1. Lineage (NCBI taxonomy): Eukaryota > Metazoa > Chordata > Aves > Caprimulgiformes > Aegothelidae > Aegotheles > Aegotheles bennettii. Next base: position 261,273 of record VZRW01004275.1, on the reverse strand, counting down.
CTCCAACACCCCCCCGGTCCCCGGGCGCATCCCTGCCCGCCCCACCACCGCCCAGCAACCCCGGGACAGGGCGAGACCGCCCCGGCCACCGCCACCGCCCGTCCCGCACCGTTACACCCTGGGGAGGGGCAACCCTGGGCCACACGGCGCCCTCAGACAGGCGGCTCCCCGGTCGTTTCCAGCACCTCGAGCAGCGGGAGGACAACTTTGAAACAAACAAAACCCAACAAACTTCGTCCGAGAAAAGAGAAGGTTAGAGCGAGCGGCCCCGAGCGCCCCGTTGGCACTTACCGGGCGGGATGGTGAAGCCGGGGGGCAGCTGGATGGTGGTCTGCTGCGGCGGCCTCACGATCAGCTGCGGGGCCACGATCCTGGGGGCAGCGCCCAGCGCCGGCCGGGGCGACAGGGCCTGGGGGGCCGCGGGGGCC
>VZRW01004275.1:235424-253716 GCA_013398125.1 Aegotheles bennettii | reverse complement strand
CCCCGCTTATTTAAGAAATAGATTGCTTTGTTTTGTAAATTCCTATATGTGTGCTTTGAAATACCTTGGAGGGGGTTTGGTCCTAGGCTTGCATAGTTCATTTATGGGGCATTTAGCTTTCATTTTTACTTATTTCGAAAGTTGCCTTTAGGTTAAATTACCTTGTTGGAATAGCATTTTGTGTTTAAAAAGAACAGCTAGTATTTGTTTATATGAGAAAAAGATGAGCACGGTGATAAAAAAATGTTTAGAAATTCCAGTTGCATGCTGTGATTGGTAAGGTTTGTACAAAAGCACTTACAAGAATCCCATCCTTGAGGAGCTTGTGATAGTCTTGCTCTAATTTGGACAGATTTAGTGCTGACCAAGCCAATTTTGCCTGACTTCTCAAGAGTGGTTAAGTCATGTTACAGAATCTCTGCCAAAGTGTACATATTTAAGATAGATTAAACTACAGTTACAAATCTAATCTCTCTTCCCATAGTCCTCATCAGAAATGTAAATTTAAACCATTAGATTTATTTTAATAAAACTTGGCTGAGTTAGCTGAAAAATGTGTGTTTTGTAATCTAGTGTCATGATTCAGAAGAGAATAAACCAGTATTTCTAGGCCATCTGGAACCAAGAATCTTGAGATTAATCTGAAAGCTGATAGCAACTGTGTTAGACTGTAAAATAGTTCACTGTGCTCATGAACAAAAATGCTCAACTCTTATAGAGTATTTGAGTTTCTGAATGAATGAAGACTTAGTCGTGTGAATGTGGCATATGTGTAACGTGACAAGCGTGGTTAATGATGGCCAGGTCTGTATGTGAAAGTATCAGATCTTCCTTCTGAACTGCCTGTAAATACACTGATCAGGTAATAGTTACCTCTTCCTGTGGTGAGTCCAGAAGTCAAACCAGAACTGGTTGCCTTGTATCTTTACCACAAAAGTAAAATTTTCTGCCAGGAAAAGACCGTAAAAGTCCCAAAAGGTTGACTCGATGCTTTCAATTGGTCTGTTGTATAACTGGCTTAATTTGGCTGTTACCTGGATTGAGTGCAGGGCAGCTTATTATTATTAATTTCCTAACTGAAATCACCGAAGTTGTTTGTGACATGAAGTGCAAGAGTAGAGGTAGAATATGTTCTTCTACAACTACAGATTTGCCTAACAGTAGGATTTCTGTGGGCTAAACCGAACTCTGAGATTAATCTCATGAAGCTGTACATGTGGAATGCCTTCATCTGTCTTAAATCTTCTGGGGTTTTAGGCAGAAACAAGATTTTTGGATTGCTAACAGGGTACTAATTGTAGTCTTCAGTTGCTGAGGAGCTATCTCCTGTAGTTTTCTAATTGGCTTTTTATTTACAAAGTGTGATCTTTTCACTAGCAGAAGTTGTGGCCTCTGTCTCAACAAATTAGAGGAATGCAGCAACTGTTTAAATATTGTGCGTAACATTTTTATTCCAAACTGGAGTCTGATAAGGAAAAGCGATGTACCCTTTTACAAAGTGTTAAAGTGTATTGTTATTAAAATAACAGGGAAAACTCCCATCTATATAAAATTTCAAATATCAAGCACACTATACAAGTATTTGAGGTTTTTATATATTATTGGTGCGTATATTTTCTTCAGATGGCCAGCTTCTCAGGGCTAGTGTATGGAACCAAATTATGCACCCTTATTCTCAAGTTTCAAGTTAAATTAAATTGGAATGTCTTTCTAGTTAATACTTCCAATTAATTTTTTTTTTTTTTAAATTATCTTAAGTCCAACCAATTTAAGAATTGAGTCTTTGCAAGCCACGGTTAGGAGTAAAATTTTCTTGCTATAGATTGATTGCTGCCCTACCCGGGGCAGTTACAGAATAATCATGATGAATTGTGCTTGATCTTGCATGTTGCAGCAATAAAAACTAGATGTGATCTTTCATGCCAGTAATAATAACATCTCTCTATTTCAAGGCACTGGTTTAGAGAGGCAGATTTTTAATGTAGGTAAGTTGTGTTAAAACAACCATATTGGGTCAGAAAAGGCTTTGTTTCCTGCCAACAGTAGGGATACCTTCAGCATGTGAGTATAAGAAACAGAATATTATATACCTTCTTTGCGGTATAATGCATCAGTTTTCATTATCAACTGTTGGACCACTGTGAGTTGCATTTGGAACCATTATAATTAATAGATATTAATGAAATAGCTTTCAGTAATTTAAGAAGTAGTTAAACTTCTGGCATTTCTGGCATTTCTGGCATTTTCAGCCATCTGTGATAGTGTTTGCCACAGTCTAATGATACATGAAAGAAAACTTCCCTTTCTTTTAACTTTCACACTGCATTAATTGGGTGAAAGACTCAGAAACGTACACGGAATAAAGTTAAATTCTTGCAAAGACTTGAGTATTTCTTATAGCTCAGGACTGGGAGCAGGAAAGGGTTAAATTTTCACCAAGTTTCTTTGCAGTTATATTTTAGTCAGTTAAGTGACGTGCTCACTCCATGTCTTGAGGTTTAGGGCATGTGTGCCAAACCAACTCTGTATCACAGCAGAAAAATTCCTCTTGTCAAAGCCCGCTCCTGGCTGCTTCCCTCGTATCTATATCCCTGTTAATTCACCACCACTACAAGTAAGAGTATGCAGACTGAATTAATTGTTCTGAAGGTATGAGCCTGCCACAAGCTGGCTCCTTCACATTAATACTTTTCCTGTAATGTGGTGTGCAGGCATCTAGGTGTGCTTACAGGGAAAGGGTTGTGGTGTTTTGAAGAGAGATGGCAATTGAAATGATTTATTCTGGTAGTGGTGGTCTCACTTTAGTTGTCAAGCTTCTCATGGGTGCCTTAAGAGTGAGGAAAACCTGGTTTCTGTGTATGAAGTAAAGCTGATAAGATTGGGTCAGTGTTGTGCACAGAGACTGAACTACGTGTTTGCAATAATTTCTAGCTAGCTACTGAATTGTGTGTGTTTACACTAAGAAAAAATAAGTTTGCTTCTAATATGTGATGATGGCTTTTTTGTTTGCAAGTCACAAAGCTATTTAGCTCACTTTAAAAACAAAAAAACCCAAAAACTTAAATTGACAAGGTAGGATTAAATGGATTTACCATAGACCTGGTAAGTGTTAAAAGATTATGTTGTCTTTCACATGCTTATTTTTATTTCCTATCACTCTTCAGTATTTTGCTATGTCTAAACCACTGCACTTTCCTCTGGAGAAAGGATGTAGTCTGAGGAAATTCCCCAAGAGACAGATCTGGATAGAGCTCTAAGACTGCTGCTGCTCCCATACCTTGTCTTTTTAAGACTTTGGCAACTTGGCATTTCTGATGATGCAAAACTATGGTAAAAGCTAATTATTTCTAAAATCTTATTGTACTGGCCACGTTTAATATTGGACTTTTTACTTTAATGTGCTCAGGTTATGTTAAATCCTAATCCAAACTAGGAAAGAACGAACTATAAACAGCTATCGCTTTGCAAAACATTAAGAGTAACATTCAACTCTTTGTTGTACTACTATCTGAAGGACCTAGTTAGGATAGAGGCTGCAAAACCACCGAGTAGCCTTTGCCCTTAACTGCTTTCTTAAATTGCCACACATGCAGTTCTGGTTCCTTGCTTTAGAAGGAAAGTAAACTTGGGGATGGTTATGGATTGTTTTGGGGTGAGAAGGGGAGGTTGAACCCCAAATCAGAGGAATTCATTTACCTCTCTCCAGCAGATGTAATCTTCATTGGGTGAAATTGTCTTTGCATTTTGCAGAAAGTTGCACTAAAACCAGTTTGGGTTGGGGCAGGGAAGAGGTAGAGAAAAAAACCTCAAACTCTTACTAGCAACTCTTCATGTATTTCATTATAAAATCATTAAATCAAAACACTGGCAAGGTTGTCAGTTGCATAGGCAGCCCAATCTCTGAAAGATTATTTTCCATACAAAAATTTAGAATTACTTCTGATGTTTTCATAATTTTATTACACGGAGAAAGACATTCTTTTTGACATAGAGTAAGATTCCTTTACCTCTTTTAACGTGTTATTAGCTGAAAGTTAGGTTGTTCACTTTTTTATTAGTTTAGAATGGAGGAAGGTAATTACCAGGTGTTAAAACTGTTCTTATATGTGTCATGTGATGTTGGTATTAATCGTAAAATACTTATCCATGCAGCATAGCTCTCACTTGAGGAGTACTTTCAAAGCAGATTTCTTCCGTAGTTAATCAGATTTTTATTTCTGTGTAAAGGTGAGATGTGATCCTCTAGTTTACTACTCTTTTTTACAGTGTTGCTACTGCTTAGTTCCTTTATCTAGAAAGTAACTTGATGATCACATTCTGGCAGTTTTTGTGCACCTTTGTAGACAAAATGGCTACTAGAGCAACCATTTCAGTGTGAGATAGAGAGAACCAATACAAAATCAGCTTTGGTTTTACTCTATCAGGACAGCAGGTCAAATGATGAAATGAAGGGCTAAGCTAATTTTTTAGTTATCTAATAAATAGAGCATAGGATGGCCAGAAAGTGAAGGTGGATCTTTGGTCAAGACAGTGAAATAGAAAATCCTGATGAATAAAAAGCAACAAAATGAACTACAGTGCACATTGACCAGTTGATAATATTGTTAAGCTATTGTGTTTTACTTTGCATTAATTTCTGCAAATTCTTCAGTTTCGGGTATCTTTTTCTGTGGAGGAGGAAGGGAAGACAGATTTGACTTATCGTGAAGATTGAAATTCACTTAACGGTATATGCCTTTTTACAGTGCTTACATCTTATAGTACCATTCAGAACAGACTTTCAGATGCACAGAATTAGAAAAGTTGATCAAATTCAGCTCAGCAGATGATACGAGTATCAACAAAATAATTTTAGCCACTTAATGTTATTTTTCATTTTAGTGTGGAGTTAATCTCTTTACCTGTTAATTATGCTACTTAAGGGTTTGTAATACTTTACTGATAAGCTCTGTTTATGCAGTACTAGAAGAAGCAACAGCGATGGAAGATGGTTGGTGCAGCCTGAGAAGTGACTCAGTATCACTTTATACAACTCTACAGGAAACTCTGCTTTTCTTGACTAATGGTTTTGTGGCTGCAAATAAGTGCCAAATGATGTCCCCAAATTGTTGATGCATCTGAAAACAGAGGGAAAACTAATTCTGGTAAATTAAAGCAAAATATGGGTGTTTTCTCAGCATAATCTGCAGAACCTTACAAAGCAAACAAAAACCTCTTAAAAGGCTAGAGCAAAAACAGTCATGGGGGATTGTTAAAGCTGCAGCAAGTTGATATTCAGTAGAATGTGATTGCCATGGCTTGTTTGGGGTTTTATTTTTGTTCTCTGGTTTCAGTTCATTGTTTTATTTTTGCCTAGAAAACTCTAGCTCTTGGAGCGGTATCTCTTCAGTTTTGTTTTTTTGGTTTTTTTGCTTATTTCATCTTACTTTCACTACCCTCTCAAAGACTTTTCCTCACCTAAAGACTGTCAACCCTAGGTGAATATAAGGTGATACTACCCATGTGTGGTGGGAGTGATTGTATGTAGTGCCAAGGGAACAGCATGGTAAGAGTCATCACTAAGCAATCTAAATACTGCTGGAATTCAGCTAATTGCACAAAAATAAATTTAATGTCTTGGCCTGTATATTGTGCAACATACCTGCCTAGGAAGATAGTTATGCCCCAGTGAGTTTACTTCATTTGACAAAGGTTAATATAAACCTTACACCAGCAAGAAGAATGCGTTTTGCTTAGTGAAAATTGTATATGCATACCACAGAATTCCTAATTTTTATTTAAATCTTGATTCAGATCTTGAATCTATTGAGAAATACTTTGCTTTCAGTAACTTTTAATATTCTAGTTTCTAGTAAGAGTAGCATTTTTTTCCTGATTTGGAAGTGCAGAATATGATGCATGTAAACTCATGTAGTCCTTGATTCACAAGACTGACTAACCAGCTTTTGTTGGTAGTTCCTGTTTCTATAATGTCCAGAAAGTGTTAACTTCAGCAAAAAAACTGCTTTGCTGCTTTCTGTATCCTCACAAAACAGTCAAAATATTCAGCGTTTGAGTGATAGCATAAGTGATGTTTAAGTAAGGAATAGAAGGTGTCTCTCTGCTTGATTTTTAACTGAAATTTTTAAGAATTCATTACTTGTTTATGTCTGAGCGGTTGATAATGGCAAAGAATATGTTGCCTATTAAGGTTTTTTCCTTAACAAAATGTTACTCTATTTAAAGCTGTTGGTCTCTGCAGTATATTTGAAACCTTTTTATTGAATGTGGTGTGGTTTTACTTTTTTCTCCCTTCCCAATTTTGCAGTTCGCTCCTTTGGTACAGAAGATAGACCAACTGATAGACCTATACCACCTCGTGATGAAGTCTTTGAGTATATTATATTCCGTGGCAGTGACATTAAAGACCTAACTGTCTGTGAGCCACCAAAGCCTCAGTGTTCCTTGCCACAGGACCCTGCTATTGTTCAGGTAAGTCAAAAAATTTTTTTAGATATTTGTTGCTGAAGATACCACCTGGTAGCTTTAAGTGCTTTCTAGCTGAATGTTTAAATATTAAAATGTTTGTTGCTGCAAATTTCACAGCCGAATGTGAAGAACTCTGGAAAGATTTTCCTCTTTTGAATCATGTCTTTAACTGTGAAAATCAAGGTTGAAATCTAACTCTAGCGCAATGCAGTGGATACTAAAGCTGCCAGTTTTTCAAAAACAACTAATGACTTTTGATAGACCTTGGTGCCTTTTTTGAAAGGTACTTGGCTTAGGAGGACACATGTGCTAGACTTCTTGGAAAAATCAGGCTTTGTATAAGTCAAATGGAGTAGATCATTAGTGATTTGTTTGGTTGGTTTTCTTTTGGATTTTAATTTATTTTTTTGCTATGACTTCAAAAGTATTTCATCTAGCTATGTGTTTTTAAAAAGGCTTCATGCTAAAGGGCAGTTACTTGAAAAGGGAATACTTGGTTGCTGAAGGGAAAGCAACTTAAAACTTGAAGCCTTCAGGGTTAATTAATGTTATTTTGTAGTAAACAGACTGACAGAGTTATTTTTGATCTCTGAAATTTGTTGGCTTGTTGATTGGTGGAAATAAAATTTGATGCAACTCCTGTCAGCGGTAGTTGTGAGCTGTGAAATTATATTACTGCTAACCCCTGTAATAGTAATGGCCCCATCCTCCTTCAGTAGGTTTGCATCTTTCATTGTTTGTGTTGTTTTTAAAACTTCAGGGAGAAAGACAGGACATTGTCAAACACGCATGTAAACTTTTTTTTTGCGAACTTGGAAAAAGAGTCCAGTATCTGAGGTTCTAGGGAAAAGATTGCAAAGTTTTCTGGTACTGTTCTCACAAGTTTGTGATATTGAAAGGGTAAAAGTGCTTTCTGAACTGTATGCATACTTGTGAAAATGTTTCCTGCTAACTGTTGTCTGGTTTGAGTTTTCATGTGGAGTAATGCGTGTAGTTCATTTTTTTGTTTGTCTTTGCCTCTGTTTTAAAGAGCTGAAATTACCGATACTAGAAGCGGCTTTATACATATTAAGGTCTGTTATACGTATTAACCACAGTAGTGGTGGGGTTAGGATAAATTTAACAAAGAGTTTTAGAGTTTCTGCATTTCTTGCCATACAAAATTTCCTCCTTTTTGTATAAACATGAATTTCTGCGTGTTTTGTCTTTAGTCTTCACTAGGATCTTCGACTGCGTCTTCATTCCAGTCTGTGGGGTCCTATGGTCCTTTTGGCAGAATGCCTGCATACAGTCAGTTCAGTCCAAGCCCGCTGGTGGGACAGCAGTTTGGCGCTGTTGGAGTTGGTATGTTCATTTTTATTATTTGGTGTTTTCCTGTAAGTGAAGTTGCATGTGAGTACATAGACAGTAATCAGTGTTTGTAATTCCATCGACATCCTAAGGACAGATCCAAATTCTTCAATCTGTATCAGTCCCACAGTTTAGCTCAAAAGTAGAGTTTTTCATCATCTTTGCAGCTCAAATTGAAGTGATTATGATTGAGAACTAAACACCCTATCTCAGAGAGAAGAGTGGAGAAAGGTTCCCATATTTATGAATTCATTCTGTTTTGTATATATTAATTACATTCATCACGCATTCATTATAGTTCAGAAGTGGTAGAGGCAGCTCCTCCACAAAAGCCCCATAGTTGTGGACATCTGGTATCCCAAGCTGACCAGGTGATGGGTGCCATAACCAGGGGTTTGGATGATTCAGCACTCCATGAGCTGGCACAGTGCTTCAGCTATTCATGAGATGCTGGCTTGGCATGAAGTACATGCTTGAAGTATTTGTGAGCTGCATGGCTTAGTTGCTCCTTTATACTGCAGATGCCCTCAGAGGCTCACCAACCTTCATTCCTCCCTTAAAGTTTATTTCACCTTTTCATTTTCCACATAGGAATTTAAATTCTTGTTAACTATTTACGGCAATAGTGTTACTCCTGGTGCTGAAAATGTTAGCCATGTGAAAGGAAGGCTGTAGAATTTGCCCTAACTTGTTACCAATTAATGTGACAGTCACACCTTTGTTTAAAAGTTGTTAAATGGAAATATATGCTAATAACACTTATTATTCTGTAAGATACTGTCATGACTATGCTATGTTAGTACTCGTGCTTCTAAAGTTAACAGTGCACTTTTTTTTTTAGATAAAAAAACATTGAGATACTACAGTCTTACCAACTTACTATGAATACATACATCTACATTAAATGTAAAGTGTATGGGAAGGGCAGACTTAAAGGTATTCTAGAACACTTGCCTAATATGGCTTCACTAATCATTTAGTGTTAATTAAAAAAAATAGAGAAAAGTCCAAACAATGTTTTATAACTGTATTATTTTTTTCAAAGCAGGAGGTTCTTTAACATCTTTTGGAACAGACTCTTCAGCCAATGCTAGCATGTCTCAGAGCACTGCAGTTGGTTCCACATTTACAACAGATGCAAGATCACTAAAAACACAGATGTCTCAAGGTAAATAATTTTGAATAACTTTATCTTTTTTTGACCAATCATGCCCCTTTGACTTAGGTGGTTGCCAGAAATGCTAACTAAACAGCTGAATTCTGTCATGAAAACATTTGGTATTAAAAACATTAAGCACTGAGGGGCTCTGTTCTTGCTCTTTAAATGTGTTTTCCTACATCTTGATGTGCTGCGTAGGTAGCTGTTAGCAACGCATCTGTTGTTATCCTTAAAGCATCTGTATTGAGGAGTAGGACTTACTCCAGTTGAATAATGTTAGCAAATAGGTGCATATGGAAATTCAGTATCTAGTTTTATTGATAGTATAACAAAACTCAAGATACTTCACGTTGATTCAATTGTGAAGTCCTTCAGCCTACAGTTTTTGAATCTTTATTCCTAACAGTATTTTTTTGCTAATATATATTTAGAAAACTAATATTAATGCAAGACCTGATTGCCTGTAGAGATAGTGACATTACAGTTAAGCCAGCTCAGTAATAATAGGAACTGTATAGGTAGTTCGTGTAATATTGGACAAAGAAAGTAGATGCTAAAAAGAAATTCTTGATGCTTTTTGAGTGATACCTTCACTGTCACTTTCATGCAAAATCCAAAAGACATTATTTCCTGCTCTTCCACTCTTCATTGCTGTGAGTAAAAGCACATGCTAAAATATATATTCCTAATACTATTTTTAAGTTTATGCAGTTGTGTTGAAAGACAGAACACTTTTAACCTGTTTGTTGTAAGTCAAGTTTTTTCCTAAATTCTAGTTGAGATTTGTATCCCAGTTAGGACTGCTTTCTAGGATTAGTTGGGTGGATTAGCAGGAATAGGTTCTACCTCGTTGCATTAATTGAAGGGAAAAAAAGTATGCTGAGCGTTTACTGTTTCTCTGTTGAAAGAGTAGCCTGGTTTTTCTGTGGGTGAAATCAAAGCCTGTATGATTCTTGGACTCAATGTATGGCGTACATTCCAGATGAATATACATTCTGCCACAAAACTTCCTGTGGGGCACCAACAAGTTTTTTTTCTGGGAGTGTTTGCTTCTGAAAATATTTGTCATCTTTGTAGATCATAAATGTGGTGTGGTTGGTTTGGAAGGGCAGAAGGGTGTCTGATTTTTCTTTCATTTAGCTTTCTTATGGGATGTGGCATTCTTTTAATTACTGGAACTTGAGTCTTACTCTTATTTCATAGTAGATTTACCTATGTGATGTCATCAACTTGTTTGGCTGGATCAGATGTCTCCATTCTAAACATGCTTCTGGCTCCAGTCACTCCTGCTGCAAATTGAAATGTATGAACAGCACTTGGGGAGGAAACTTTCATAGCTCCCTCATTTGCATTATGCCTGGCAGTAGCCATCAATGTTCATTTCTTTTGTGGTGATCCTACAATAGAGTGCGCTACATGAAATGAAATTTCAGTATCATAGCTGTATCTCTGCCTTTGGGAGCAGTCACTTTTCACTTAGCTTTCCAGGGAGGCAGAAAGAGTATTTCTACCTCCAGTCAAAAAATCTCATTCCACAGCTAAATGCACATCATGGATGGGTTGGTAGGGATTAATTGTCCTACCCATTTTTTTCTTTTAGACTGGGGGAAGGGGAATTACTAAATATCCTTCATTCTGGATTAGTGGATCTGAGGGTGCAGAAATATTTATTTCTTCTTTGGACACAGCTGTCTTGACTGGTAAGGCAGATAAACCTGTCAGTGTAGATTGGTTGAGACCAGTAACTGAAATTTGTGGATGAGAAATAACTTCTTGGGTTTTGGTTTTGTCTTTTTCCCAGGTCGTTCCAGCCCTCAGATAGATCATTTGAGAAGGAGCCCCACCATGGAACAAGCAGTACAAACAGCATCAGCCCACTTGCCTACTCCAGCACCAGTTGGGAGGAGGAGTCCTGTACCAGCCAGACCTTTGGTTTCTGCTAGCCAAAAATCGTTAGAGAATCAAGAGCACAGACGAGGTAGCTTTGGTTAATTTTCATACAGCTTGTTTTCTTCCATACACATATGAAGTACTCTTTTTAAGGGTAATGTGTAGGAATTTTCCTGCTGTCTATTAATATTAGACTGGTCATCACGGACCTGGATTATATGTATCATCTTAAAGTCAAGCATATATTCTAATTTATTTTTTCTTTTATGAAGTTAAACTTGTGGTTTACTTTTATAGGTTTAGATTTTTTTGAAATCTGAACTATATAACTATATACAGAAGTATGATCAAAATACCTAATTGGATAAACAAATCATTTTTTTATTTCCAACTTTAGCTGAAGCACACAAGGTTTCAAGATCAGAAAATGAGCTCAGAAATGAAAGCAAACGACAAATTGGTAAATCTTGTTTTGAGAAATAGCTGTCATTGTTTTCAGACTTCAGTAAGTTTTTTTTAAAGTCTGCTGGAAAACAGCATTGTGTATAATTTGCAAAGTGCTAAGACTTTGTTTCTAACGTCCAGAAGTCTTGCAGTTCAGATTACAGTAATAATTCATGCATTTAGAATGCGTTCACGTAATTGTTTTTAGTGAGCAACAGTAACCTTACATTGGGTCAGAATAAGACAAGCACAAAAAGGCAACATTAAAGAGAAAATCTCTTGTGGTTGCTCTGTATTAAGGGATTTGAATAAAAATGCAAAACAAAGCAATATTCCTGGATTTTATAAATGCAATAGCATGAAATAAAACCTGTTATCTTTCTATGAAAATATTAGTGGCTTTTCAGTCACTTAAGTCATCAAAAAGCTTTTAATGACTTCTAGAAAGTCTTTAAGTACCCATGTTTACTACTATTATGCCTTCTGTGTCACTGCTGTAATTATTGTAAGTGAATTTACAAATTACAAGCTGCTCCGACAGAACTTTTAACAACAAAAGTGCAGGAAGAGGATGCGTGAGGTCCCAACCTGCTAACTGTTAGGAAGTAAAAGAAAAAAAAAGTCAAAAAAAAAAAAGACCAACAAAAAACCCCTAAAAAAAGCCAACTACCACCACTTCCACCAGCCTGAAAGTAAAACCAAGCCACCAAACAGAATTTCCCTCTTTTCAGTTCCAGGTGGACCTGCAGCACGGAGAGGCCGTGGAGGTCACAGAGGGGGCCGAGGAAGATTTGGTATTAGGAGGGATGGTCCAATGAAGTTTGAGAAGGACTTTGACTTTGAAAGTGCAAATGCACAATTCAACAAGGAAGAAATTGATAGAGAATTTCATAATAAACTTAAACTAAAAGGTAAACCAATTTTTGCTTTAGATTTGAGGATGGAAAAATGGTATCTTGCTGTTTTAATCCTACCTTGAAGAACAGCTTTTAACAGGCATATCCTGCTAAGTCTTGTTTGCAGTCATTTAAAAAAAAACCTTTAAAAAAATCAATGAACGAGTAAATTGGGATCATCTTTTTTATTAAATAGTTGGGTCAGTGTTTAAGTTTTGAAGGAATTTTAACTGCCAAATATAAAGCATGTTCTAAATAGTCTTTTGGTTAAAAATGCAGATTACTTGAGTGGAAGTACCAATAATACCAGTTTATTTTTGAGTTCTGGAAAAGATGCCATGAAAGAAGACCCATATTTTATGTTTTCAATTATTAATAGACCAAAAGCAATCAAAAACCATGAGTCTAGGATCAGAACTTTGCTGGATGATGCACAGAGTTTCAATTTAAGAAAGCTTCTAGCATTTATTTGCTTTTACTCTTTTACAGAGAAACACAGGAGTAGCCTGAATTCATACTGCCAGGGCTTTTGTTTTGTTTTCTAGCAGGATTCTTTTTTGATTACCTCATTCTCTTGTGACCAGCCACCTGTTCATTACACTGCTGCTACTATTTTTGGACAAAATTGTAACAGGTTAAAATGGGGCTTTCCCTATTTCAGTAAATGATTGACTAAAAGCTGGGAAACAAAAAGTGAGAATAAATGGTCAGATTGCAGCATAGAGGAAAATCAACAGTCGAGTCCCCTAGGATTTGTTGTGTGATCTTGCCTCTTTTTCTGGATCATTTTTAAATGAGTTGACAGTTGTTGATACTATTTTTTTCAGAATAATAAAGAGGAAAGGGAAAGCTAACCATGAAGAGCTATAGCAATATTTTATGAGACAGTGGTAATTTGTGTGTGTGTTGTGGAAAGGTTGAGCTGGTTATCTGCAGTGTAGGCACAGCATCATGAGATTTACGCTCTAGGCATTTAGAAATAAGACTCAAGATCATACAGCTAGTTCTGTTGAATCATCAGCTTCTTTTTCAGTACCAGTCAAAATAGTAAGTTGAACTTCAGGCACTATTAGGAAAAAAACAAATCATAAGTTGGTTCACGGCGAAATATCTTGACTGCTGGACCTGTGTCTTGAAGGAGATAACAGCAAAGCCAGAAGACAAAGGAGAAGAGCAACAGGGATGGGCAGAAATGTGGAATGGCTTTTATGAGGAATGACTGAGGCTTTTAAGTCTGGAAAGGCAGAAGATAGGAGATTAGGAAATAAATAGCTATTGAATCCATTCTACCATAGGTTTCTTTTGTTAATTAAACCCACGGAGAATGTAGACAATATCAAGCCTCCAGATAGCAGCAGCAAAACATCCTAATTTATGTATCAAACTATTTGACTTCAACATTAAATTTTGACGGGATTTTTGTATTTTGGAGCATTCAGTATAGTTTGTGTCTGTCTGTGAATAACAGTACTGTTTTATTTAGCATGATGGTCTGGAAGGCTTCTGTTTACTTTTATTTCCCAGAAGATAAACTTGAGAAACCAGAGAAGCCTGTAAATGGAGAAGACAAAGGTGACTCAGGTGTTGATACCCAAAATAGCGAAGGGAACGCGGATGAGGAAGATCCACTTGGACCCAACTGCTACTACGACAAAACCAAATCCTTCTTCGATAACATCTCCTGTGATGACAATAGGTATGGCCTGCAAGGGGGAGCTTGGTAGTCTATTTAATGTATGTTTGTGTTGTAAGGGTAGTGTCGGCACTGCTCGCTACAGTAAACTCTGAACTGAAAGTGAGTAAAGCTTATTTCCACATACAGTGGGCAAAAATAAAACAGAAATATGGAGCATAAAATGTCTTTGTGTGCAATACATTAAGTATTTTTAAATGTTATTTTAGAACCATGCTTCTAGAACTTGGTGTACGTACCCTAAAATCTCCTTTCCAGATATACTAAAGTGGTTTGGTTGGGTTTTTTTTGCTACTAAATTGCCACTTTATTTAAATCAATTATGTGGGAGCTTTAGTAATGGTTTCTAAGTAGATTACATAACAGTCTTGGTCAGTAGTGTTGTTTGAATGGGAAGGTAGCATTTCAGGAAAATTAAAGCTTATGTTTTGCTGTTGCCTTTTTATTAGACGAGAAGATGTGGGTTGCTGACCTATTTTGAATTACAGGATGGGAGGGATTGATTTGTTGTAGTGACAGCTAGAGAAAATAACATACATAATTGAAAACTGTTTCTTGTTTCTAAGTGCAGACCAGCCTTTATTTTAATGTATGATGCTGTGTGCAGAGGATACAGACTTCTGTCATTCTGCATGGGAAACTCGTACAGCATTATTAATACATAATTAATTCTACTCTAACATATGCCTTTTTCGTGGAGTTAAATTAGTTGTGGCAGACACCTAGATTCTTGCAGAAGGGATAGTGTGGAGATTTACAGTGTGATTAATACAGCATTTTTCATTTCACGGGCTTACTGGTGATTCTGACTAAGCCAGGCAATCTTCATTCAGAAGTGTTTTAAAATAATCCTTGGTTCCTTTTGTGTGGCAGGGAACGGCGACCCACCTGGGCTGAGGAAAGAAGATTAAACGCCGAGACTTTTGGAATACCACTGCGTCCCAATCGCGGCCGTGGAGGGTACAGAGGCAGAGGGGGGATTGGCTTCCGAGGCGGAAGAGGAAGAGGAGGTGGAAGAGGTGGCTTCACTACCCCACGGGGATTTCGTGGTGGATTCAGAGGAGGTCGTGGAGGCAGGGAGTTTGCTGACTTTGAATATAGGGTAAAATATATTTAATCTTACTATGACCGTATCCACTGTTCTTGGAAACTAGTGGTAAAAAAACCCTCATGCGTTTAGATTTGTTGTTGGGCTAGAAGTCCTTGAATAGTACTTTGTAGGTACTCTAAGCTACTTAATTGAAAGTCTATTAATGCTGAAATTTTAGTTACATGGCAGCATTTTACTATCAACAGCAGCCAAAGCTAAAAGCTACCTTTCTTCACATGACCTAAATTTGTTCTATAGCTGGAATTGGGAGCGGGGGGAGAAAGGAAGGAGGGGGAAAAAAAAAGCCAAAGTTCTGTAGACTTATTACAAGTGTTACAAATATGAATTGCAAGTGTTTTTCTAAGCAATATTGTAAGAGTAAAGTTTGAAAGGGAGTAATTTAACTTTTTGTGTGCAACAATTTTTTTCCAATTCTTTGTGAATGAGTTGGCATAAAGCCTGTAGACTTCTAAGATCTTGTAACACCTAAAATATACAGTAAGTGAAGTTACTGAAGCAGAGCAGTGACCCTTTGCAAAAAGGAGGATTAAAAAAAATACTTGAACTCTGTAAGGTCCTGCTGCACACTTTTTCTTTCTCTCCTATAACTTTACATGATTATATGCAATAGCTGTTAGGAAAGCTGAGGCAGGATTGACTGTTTTTCAGCCAGTCGTTCAGTAAAAAGGAACTGTGGGAGATACAGCATAAAGGCTGCAAAAGACAAGACCTCTGTCTATCCCATAAAGTATTTTTTAAAAGATTAAAATAAGTACTGCTACTTTAGTTAAATATCAATGAAGCTTAAAGTTCCCTTAAGGGTTGTGCACAAGCGCCTGTGTAAATCTGCTGAAGTAACCTGATGCACAAACATGCTTTTGTAATCATGAAGCATAGAAATAGTAATTGGTTCTGTAAGAGCTGTGACTGCTAAAAAGCAGGATCTGCCTTTACCAATACAGTTCTGCAATTTGTTGCTTTTGCAACACCATTGAGACATCCATGGCTCTGGTTCCTGACTTCCTATGAGCCGCTCAGAGGGTGCACAAACTCGTCAGCCCTAGCGTGCAAAGCAATGATGTGTTCTGTGCTAGTGGATTCTTAAGGGCACTTCCTTTTTCTTGGAAACAACATAAATTCTCCTCTCTATGAAAGCTCATTGATAGTACAGATTATGTAAATCTGGGGAGCTCAGTTCCTTGCACAACCCAGAATCTTTTCATGATTTCAGTGCAGGTCATTTTTCTTGGCACTAAGTGTCTGTATTTAACTCGAACGTTGGGGGAGGCCTTTTCATCACGGAAGATTTCTGACTGTCCCTCAGTTATTCCTTTGTTAGTTTGCAGCAATTAGTCCCGTGATTTAAATAAATTCTTGGTAGCTGAGCATGAATTGAAATTAGGGGTTGAAGATCAAAGATTTGAATTTTTGAAGAATTTCACAGCCTTCCCGATGAGGAGGCGGTGGTGTGAAGAGCGAGGCTTGGTGCCAGGTGCCAGTCAAAGTGATGAGCTGCTTCAGTGTGTGCCAGGCTGTGGGTGCTGACCCGACCACACGGGGAGGTCTCCTTTCTGGTTGCAGAAGGTGGGAAGTAGCCCTCACATCTTTCTCCAGTGCTGTTGCCCAGATTAACTTGTGACTTCCGTTTCGCAAAATTAATATTAACATTCTACTGTTGTTCCCTCTAGAAAGACAACAAAGTTGCTGCATAGTCTACAAGAAAGCTGAAACTGGGTGAACGTCTAGATCTTCTTGATCCAGAGAATTAGTTTCAATCTCTGCAAAGAATGAAGTTAATTTGCTGTATACTTGTCACCAGCACTGGGATTTAACTATTTAATTTCAAAGGGGTGTAATGCAGTTACTTTTGAAAAATGGCCATCTTTGAAAACAGTGAGCATTAAATATATTTGAGACAGAAGGATAAGTAATTTCTTATGTATAGTTAATTATAAAGCAGTACTTCGATGGAGTTTAAGTATTTTTTCATCACTGAAAGGATTTTTTCTTATTACTAAACTGTATTTGATAATTGCTTCAAGTTGTAAGGACAATTGTATGCAGAAGGCCGTCGATACTGTGAGTGTTTTGATCCACTGAAGGTTGTTTTTTGGAAATCCTGTAATATCCCTTTTGAGATAGTTGTACTTTTATCAACTAGGGTGCTGGACAGTAGAAACCTTGCTTTGTCAGTCAGATATGTACACACAGTAAATACTGTTTCTTAGGCAAAGGAACCTTTTTATATAGTTGTAAAATTCCATTATATCCCATTGCCAAAGAAACATTACAAACTTTGTATAGCTGTATAAAAAGCAACTAATTTTTTAAAGAATAAACATTTTTAAGTCGGCAAACATACTGTGTTATTGCAAAAGTTGATATGCTGAAGAACACTGAAATTAGTTGGGTGTTTAGCAGCTTTTCAGGCTTAAATGTTTTGATTTTATATTTGGGCTATGATGAGGATTTGAAAATGTTCTTCCATTACACGAAACTGGATACACTTCACTTCTCTTGCAAGAATTTGATTTTGTAGTTTCTGGCATATCACAGGATTTGACCAAATCGAGGAGATATTTTCAAATAAGGAGAAAAGAAATTTTCATATGTCAAAGTTTGCAATTAATTTTACTTAGTGATGAATATTAACTTTTTTTAATACCGGACCAGGCCCACGAGTTCGTGATTCTGCTGGAAGGCCTGGGACAAAGCTGTGTCTCCATTCGTCAGTTCTTGAGATGTTAACTTTGTTGTAATACCTGTAGGCATAAGCAATTTAAAGAATTCTTAGTGTTTGGAGTTGTTTGCATTTTGATAGACCATAGCTTGGAGACACTGAGACTCTGCTTGAGACGGCGAGGTCACAAATGACGTAGTGTGGACTGCTTGCCCGTTCCAGTGCCTGGTTACAGCTCCGAGGGCTGACGTAGGACCCTGGTCATTTGTGTCTGTGTATGTGTATGAAGGCCACAGGAATAAAGGGATCCAAAGATTAAATCATTTTCATCTAATTTGCTGATTTTTTTTTTTACTTTATCTTCAAATTGTTCAGTGGTGATAAAGATGTGGAAAACTGCACTGTTGGAAAACGGGAATATTTAAAAGTGGTTGATAGAATCTTGGTTTTATACCTTTTGTACAGCACTACACGCAGTGTTTTGTAATTGTTCCCTGCGGGAGCCCCTGCCCGCCGTGAGTTCTGTTCCGTGCATGTTCACCGCGCTGCCGCGGCACCGCGAACCGTGTGTGCTGCACCAGGGCTGGGCAATACCGGCGGCGGATGGGCCCGGGGCCCTGGG
>VZRW01004275.1:175925-234609 GCA_013398125.1 Aegotheles bennettii | reverse complement strand
GGGCTCCCGTGCCGGTGCAGGGCGCCGAGCGGGGCTGGAGGGGCGCGGGGTTTGCTCAGCTCGCGGCTCCGCTGGGCTCTGGGGCAGTGACCGGGGGCTGGCAGCGCCGGGAGGGCTTTGTCCCGGTCCATTATCACTGTTCTCATGGTTTGCTGCTTCCCCGGCAGCAAGGATTGATCAGATGTGGGTAGTTTGCTATTCGAACACATTTCCCAGATGTTGTTTCTTCCTCTCCCAGGTACCAGCACATCCTGCACAGAAATCTCATTTATTTAGCCACGATAGCCGATGCGACGCCGCCCGGCGCACAGAAGGCTGGAGAGTGACCCCACCTGCCTGGACACGAGCTGTGGTGCTTTAGTTTAGAGCCCCATATTTGAGAGCTGGAAAGGTGTGGGCTTGAAAGGCAGGTACAAAGTCATCCATACTTTAAAAAGCAAATGTAATTTCTGATGTAATATCAAGCTAGCTTTTCTCCATTACTGTAAGCAGAACTTAGGGGTGATAATTATCACGCTCCCTTTTTTCCCCTCTGAAAAGCACCATGTCATGTATTTCTGAGCATAGCCTGGTTGTTGGGAGGGCACCACCGGAGGTGCCTCTGGAGGACTCACAGTCTCATTGAAGCAACTTAAGGTCGTATCCTAGGGTAAGCAGTGAGCTAGGTAACTTCTGTACCTCCAGGGTCATGAGAAGTCACTTGTGTGTTGCTGTGTATTTAAGCAGTAGACTGTACTGTATCTTGTATTTTAGGAATTGTGCTTAATAAACTAAAGATGTTCTTTGTCAATTACAGTATATTCTGGATTAATGTAACTTTCACAGAGGAGCAGCTCAGTGATTCAGTGAGCCAGAAATGTTAACTTCTCTCGGAAAGATGGCATTGAGCACTTAAGGGCTGGATTTCTCTGTTGTGGTTATTTCAGTGAGAAGGCTGCGTGTTTGTCCACGTTATGTCAACTTTTCTTTTGTGCCTGTAAATGTTCTGTATTACGGCCTCTATAAACAAGTAAATTCTTGCCTCAAAATGGATTCTGGGTCCATGAGAATGTTTGTGCTCAGCTGTATGCTTGCCTACTCTTACCCAGGAAGAGCAGAGCTTGCTCCCACACCCCAGATAGATTGTGCATTTCAGTGGCCTAAGTAACAAACTAAACTAACAGGCTTGGTAGTAGTTCGGGGGGGGGGGAAGATTTTACCTTTTTGCTCACTACCATCAAAATTTCTTCCTTTATGACTGCTAAGAATGCAAGTAACTTGGTTTTGGCAGTTTTCATGTGCACTGCTGGTTCAGAGACAGGCGTTTTCTGTGTCACCTCCTTCAGGGCAACCTACGTGAAAAAGTAGCCTTAAAATGCTTCAACTTGTACAATGCATAAAGTTCATTTTTATATGATGAGTCAGTAAGTAGGCAGTTGACAATTTTCAAACTGTTAAATAATCCCATGTTAATGAAATAAGATCTTTTTGTTTACAAACCAAAGTTACAGTTGAAGGTGCTGCTCATTTTCAGCAAGGTGCATATTTTAAACAGGTATGACCTATTAAACGTATATCTTTAATAAAGCAAATAGTTTACTTTTACAGAAGCTTTAAAATACAAAATGTACAGTTCCAGTTCAGAAGCATTAGCTATTCACAAGAAGCACTGCAATAAGGGTAAGTTAACTAAAGCACCAAACCCTTGCACTTGGCAGTGTAAGTGAAGTTTAATGGCAAGACTCACTCGCCAAGTGCAACAATTCTTAAAATTACCAGTGTTCAGAACAATCGGAAGCAAAGGACAGAGTAGCACCTACGTGGTCAAAATGCAGACAAACTTTCTTCCTTTTCGAATTCATTTGTGTAGGTCCAGAAACTTGCCAGCATTTGTAATTATGAACAAACTGCAAAAACTACAGCAATAATTTTGGCACTTGTTAGAAAAAGTTCAAAATTAAGTCGTTTCAGTAACTTTCATTTTGGTCTTAGTATGAATAACCAGTAAGTACAACCAAATTTAGGATTTAATATTAGATCTAAATGACAAGATTTAGGAAACTCAAAACCATTCATCAAGTTAAACAACCACTAACATTTTCAGCAGAGGGTTTTCAAAAATCATAGTAGTACAGACCATTAACAATTTACAGACAGAAGCCACACTGATTGTGCAAAGCACGTTACTGTAAAAAGTCTATGTACAGCAAACAAATCTTTGTAAACATGGTAAGTATGAAGTTTCAGAAAACATGGTGACAATATCATAAATACAGGCAACATTGGCATCCTCAAACAGCACAAAGGTAACAATCTGGGCCTGCAAATACAGCCCGTCACCATACAAACAAAAAAGGTGGATGGGTTTTAAATACCCACATGTTTAATAGTATTAGTGTTGTGTATACTTTTTATTTATATATATATATATATAATGTATTTACTTTTTGGTATCTTTAGATATAATGTACTTAGTTTGTAAAAACAAAAACAACAAATGTGCTTTATCTTCATTGAAAAATTATGTAGTTAGAACTAATAACCCATTTTACTAGTAGTTAACATATTAGAATGATATGACTTAAGAAAAATACAAAAATAAGATTAATACTGTCAAAACTCTTATACCAGAAAATATTGTGGTTTTTAGACTCTTTCAAAGATGAAATATGAAAATTTAAATAAGCTCTTAACTATATAAAGAATCTTCTGTAATCTCAATTAATATACAGTGGGATAGCTATACATATATTTACCATTGTTCTTCAAATTTTTAAGCACCAGTCACTCTCCCGGATCCACTTTGGTTGGAAGATTATTCCTAATTCCACAGGTTCACTTAATGGCACATATTGACTGCAAATAATTACTTTATCCCTTTAAAAAAAATAATGTTCTTTTAACTAACTGCTACCCCACATTTCAGTTTAGTATCTTCTGAGCCAGCTCACAATTTTTCATCAACTGTAGCATCTGAAATAAGACTTTAAATATATGCAAGTAGTCTTTTAGGCTATGCTTTCACACACTTAGTAAGGAGCACGGTGTGGATAACGCCTTTGGCCAGACGATGCGGTAAGAACCGCTATGTTTATTTCAAAACCAATGTCATACTATCCACACAGATGCCATCTACTCGAAGCAGCTCAGATAACATTTTTGACACAAGGTTGAGTGGTTCTGCTGATCTTTACTTAGAGTAAGGAAACTACCACCAGACTCAATTTCGCGACTGTTTCTGCAGCCGTTTCATAATGAATTCACTTGTGTGGCACATGAAAAGCTGCTGCTGCAGTTCATTTAAAAAAGCTGCCCACAGGCCATTTATGGAGAATACAAAGGCTTTACAGCTTGTCCATTAGAAATTTAACACAAACAGTGTTGAGCAAAGTGACCTATATATTCGCCTCAACATATTCAGTGTGTTTCAGTAAGATGTTTAACTATAAATCTATATGAAAAATAGCTATAAAATACAGTGTTTCTTGTATGGTAGTCCTTCAGCAGTTCCTTTAAAAAAAAGGTTTTGAAATTAAAGGCAATATACACACATTTAAAAGCATTTTACACAGTTTTGGGCTGTCTCGTACAAACACACACACATTGGCCATATTTGCTCAGCACTGTAAATCAGAATTCAAGAGTTTGCGTATCGCACTGAAACCCCCTCGATTCCACATTTTAGGAGATAAACAGGATATAGCCAATACACAATTGTGAAACTATGTGTAATTTATGTTTGGCCCTGTGCTGCATTTTCCAATATGAAAAGCAATTAGTACTGATGCAGGTAAGATGGTCTGCGTTCGTGCTTCACTGGAAAAGATTTAAAGCCCTTATTCATCTGTTTGTGCTGGGAAGCCTGTTGTTGTGATTGCTGCTGCTGCGCGAAGGCAAAGTTAGAGGAAATCCCGGCTGCTGGAGCGCAGTCGTTGGCTGCTGCCCACATGGGCGACTGGAGAATCTGCATCGTGTCGCTCCACTGGCTGACAGGGCTGCTCATGGGATACAAGGATGTACTCTGACTGGGTAGTGTGTTCGTGACGGAGGACACGTGCTGCCAGGGTGCCTTCGGAGGCCAGGTTTTGGTTTTATTATCCTGAGAAAACAAAATTAGTTGGGTTTTGTTGTAATACCAAAGCACTTCTTTTTTGAGACCATATTTAACACATCACCTTTTCTCCTCAAGTCATTTTCAGAAGATAAATTCACAATTAAAAGCAGAATGGATGTATGTATATACAGCACACTCAGTTCTCAAAATATCTGCCTGTTGAAAAGCCGTTCATTTACTTCAGTACATTTGTCTGACACACAGTAGCCCCACTCCAAGTCAAAATTTCTAGCAAGACAGGTAATAAATCTGACATACTTTAGTTTTCTCTGCTATAAGTGAAAAATAGAAGTGATTTCCAATTTTAATATTTAGACTTGGTACCTGATAAAAGCACGTGGTACTGCTTGGTTTGGGTTTTAGCTGGGGTAAGCAATCTGGAGACACAGATGCTGTTCTAGTTGTTTTCCCAGTATAAACCACCCCAAAGTGCAAACAGGAGAAATGACTGAGCAAAGCCATTTTCAGCTTACCTGATTACGGTCATCTGCTGCAGAAAGGAGAGGTGGTGATGGTAGTGTACTAGGTTCCTGTTCACCACTACTGTGTTTTCTGCCCAAAAAGAGAGGGACATTTACTTTTTTTTTGTTTTTAAAAAGGGATTCACCCACATTCATCTGCCACAGGCACAGACCATTCTGTGGTTTCAGGCTGTCATACCTGACTGCCTAGAATGCATCGTGACATTTCACCTTGTTTCATGTATTTTTGCTCAGTACAGGTAAAAGAAGCAATGCAGAATTAAATTCATTACTGAATACTGCCAGAGGCTCGACAGTGCAGTACTTCTTTGAGCTACACCTTTCAGCGACATGCACACTTTTTTGTTGAGGTGAAAGGAAGATGGGCTAAGTCTTTTGCCCACTTTGAAGAAATCTGCCAGAAATTGCCTTTTTCTTAGTATCTTTTTGAAATAACTTTACAGACAAGACAAACAGTTGAGCAAGTGAAACACCTGCTGAAACACAGTGACTTCACTGAGGAGAAACGCTACACCTTTCATTTAAATGTGTGACTTAGTGCCCAACATCAAATAGAAGTCCTTGATGACATGCACATTCTGGAAGGGTTTTTTTGGTTTTGTGGGTTGGGGGGTTTTTTTGTTTGTTTTGTTTGTCTCTTTGGTTTGGTTTTGTGTTTTGTTTTATTTTTGTTTTGGTAGGTTTGGATTAAAGCTGAATCTCTTATCCTTTAATTCTTAGCTTAGAAAAAAAAATAATCACCATGCTGCAATCCCCAAACCTCCGTAAGTAAGCAGTCCTTTGCAGGTCTAAATGTATTGACTCTGAATTATTCTGTGATCTAAACAAAAAGAGAATATTTGGCCACAGAAAGAGCTTTTTAGAAAAGGCTCTGAAAAATAGTTTGAGAGAATGATCCCAGACTGGAATTGGGTTGGTATTCATACTTCATCTTGTGACTTCTATTACTGTCTTAACTACCCTCTACTATAGAATCATTGAGGTTCCAAAGATAGCCAGCTTCCAATCCTTTAGAAAAGCAAAAAGCAAAAGTAGTAGTGTGAATTGCAACAATTAAGTGGATTATCCATAGCTGAAAATCCTGGCCTAGTTTTTAAGTTACTAAGCTTATTTATGAATGCAATTAAGCCTTCTCTTCATAATGTCAGAAATAAAGGACTAAATAGGCTTGTATTTACAACTGCTCAAATGGTGGTGGTAGGCAAGAGGAGACAAAAGTCTACACAACATTATCAGCAGTGTTTCTTGAGCACCACAAAGTTGCCATAGGAACCAAGAAACAGGAACTTCTGGCATCAAAATGCACAAGGATAGGGGCATGACAAAGCTGCAGTGAAGTACCTGGTTTAGAAAACCAAAGATCATCTCTGGTGCCTCAGTAGTTTAGAAGGAATTGGCATCTAAAACACATCTTGGAAGAGAGAAAGCATCAGATCTTTTCTAGACACACAGCTAACACCTAGCTATCTGCACAGATGCTCGTTTGCATAAGGAGACAGCTACTAATGTAACTTGATTTGGGAATCCCCAGCATTAAAGTCAGACACACTACACGCTGATCCTCATCCATTAGCATGCAAACTGACAGTCACATACTTCATCTAATTGGCAGGAATTTCCTTTGTGTGGCTACTCGAATTATCAGAAAAAGGAGAATCTTAGGAAGCGGCATGATTTCTGTTCTTTTTGCTCACCTTCTCTGCTTTACAGCAGCAACAAGGTCTGGCCCTGAGAACATGGAGAACAAGCTGTCTCCATTAGCTGAGGAGGTCTCATCACTTGAGCTGGCGGAGTCTCCTTGAGTACCAGACCAGCTGTTCGCCACATCACTAAGACAGAAAGTTGTGTTAGTTCTTGTACACACAGTGCTTGGTCCAGACTGCATGCCTAAGTTAGTTATGCTGAATCTTTGTCACAGGCAATACCTCAAAGCACAAAGAAATTTCAGTACTGTATAAAATGTACCAATAATACAAATACTTTCACTTATTTACTTCTGAGTGATCACATCCACTGCTTTGTCTGTTATAGTCACTTCATATATGCACACATACACACACAGAGGATTTAAGTAAATTCTGTAAATTAAAAGTGCCTCTCTTGACCAGGAAGGAGAAATAGTGATGCTTGGTTTTAGAATCATTAAGCATTTGGCTTCTTCATTGCAAAACTGAACTGTAACACACACTTGTTCTACCGGTTTTAAGCTAGCTTGAGAGTCTCAGCTATTACAGTATGGACAAATGGACATGAGGAACTTGAAACACTTCTGTGGTAATAAATAATTACAATTTGGAAGAGATTAAGAACTAATAACATACTTGCTGTAAGGTACCTGCCTTACAGGAGCAAGATGGCTAAAATCTGGGAAGCTGAATTCAGTCAGGCACTGCAGCTTTGATAGCATCACTTTTCATCAAAACTAGGTTTTCAAAATACTGAAAGAACCATTCTGAAAGAATGTGTGCTATAAATTCCTTATTTCCTCTGTTCGAGTCAAAGTCAGTGTACACTACACTCTAAAGAAGACATCAAACAAATGTCAGCAGTGTTCAGTATCACAGGGAAGCAGGAAGGGCTCAGATTTCTCACTCTTGAGATAATGAAGTGCAGCTTTCACAGATGCAGCAGCAATTGGAAAAAGCACCCAGTATTCCCATGTTCTGCCAAGTCTGAGTGTAAAACAGAGTAACACACAATAAAAATACGTAGCCTGTCCAATCTCTTACCCTTCTGTGAAATACTCAGGAAAGGGCCAGGTTTTATGAGGATCATCAGGAAGAGGCCAGTTGCTGCGCGTGTTGCTTGGGCGACGGACATGCTGTGCTTGCCTTTTTTGTTGCATAGCCTGGTTGACCCCAGCAACATAGCGGGCAAATTCTGGATCAGAGCCAACTGAATAAAAGAAACCAAGAAGTC
The DNA here is from genome assembly GCA_013398125.1 of Aegotheles bennettii. Taxonomy (NCBI): domain Eukaryota; kingdom Metazoa; phylum Chordata; class Aves; order Caprimulgiformes; family Aegothelidae; genus Aegotheles; species Aegotheles bennettii. The sequence goes on along the minus strand of VZRW01004275.1, from coordinate 227,115 downwards.
AGTTGCTGACATTCAGCTATTTCTACTGCAGTTATCACCCTCGTTTAATCCTTTAGGCTTGACCGTACCCCACAACAGAAAATAATTCCCTCACTGATGATAAATGCCAGACAGCAATTGATACCTCTTTGTGGAGCAGGGAAGAACACTGAATGGAAAATGCTTTTAAAAAGTAGATACGCACCACCCATACATGGTGGATGGTAATTCTGACATGGAAGTACACCTGCCCCTGGCATTCCATCAGGGAAACAGCATTTGTCACTATGATCATGTCCATACACTGACAGGTCTAATATCCCATCAGCAGACACTGAGGGAATTGAAGCCTGTACATTTATCCAAGCTCAGAGAAAAATAAGGTACCAATTACTACAGTTGATTCCAGACTGCAACATGATTTCCTGCTATGTTGTGATCCTGCTTACTCTGAGAAATCAGAATCTCAGATTGATCTTATTAGAATATACAGCCCAGAAACTGCCTACTTCCTACAAAGACTAGGCAATTCATAAACATTCTGATCCTGACCTGCAAAATATTTCAGAATAAGATTGATATTTACAGAAAAAGCAGCAATTCTTAAAAATTCTTCCATTCTTAAATGCTATATGCTTTATTCCTTCATTCCTTCTACTAGTTCTTACTGCAACATTCCTTCATCAAGTTCTTACAGGTGATAAAAACACGGCAAAATACATTTTTAGTAGCTTGTTAAGCCTTTGACATGAAAAGCCATCGATTTTCTAAATTCTTAATTAGCAGATCTGCATCTGAAAAGAGACATTTTCAGGCTCTAAAAATATTTATCAGAAAAGTAATGCCATTTGTTTCAAATTACAAATGTACAAAGTCCTAAGAAAGTCTGGAAATGAAAAGGTGTTTTGTGTTTTAAAGCATTCAGTACTACACTAGAATTAGAGCTTAGAATGAAAACTTCTACATCACAGCTCAATCTGCCAAGTTATATGAAGAAAAGTTACCTTTCCAATGGAAAAATGTATTTGATTGGAAGTGTTGTTTGGTTTCGTTTTTTTAAACCCCAGATCTATCAAAATTGTGAGTCAAGTGAGCTGGTTGCTGAGATGCCTACACAGTCCAAACACACACACGTGTGCAAGTGAGCACTGGAAACAGAGTCATGGTTTGATACAAGGTTTTCCTGTTAGCTCCAGGCAGTTTTCACAAAAGCATACTACAAAGTTTCTGTAGCTATGTTTCAGGCCAACAGAAATTATATTTGAGACAACAGATTTGCAAGTTGTTCTTAGTACTGCTATCAGAAGAATTCATTAATCTCATCTTAGACCACAGTCAATTTCATAGTCTTTAGCTATTTGCTTATGGCTATAAAATTTTATCTTTGACAATAATCCCTCTACATTTACAATTTATTGGTGGTTCAGACACATCTGGCAAACCACATGGCACTTGCTCTTTAGTCTCTAATCCTTCAGCATCCAGCCTCTTCACTGCAGTAACAGGTGTAGACCAGGAAGCAGTATGAATGCCACGAGCTGCACAGGAATGGAGGGGAAATGCAGGAGTATGGCAAGGATGCAATCCGGCTGCATCTCCAGACTGCAAGATTGGTAAAGAGCAGGAAGGATCATTTTGGGTAGAGGCAAAATACGTAACTTCAAAAGTTTTGTTATAAGCAATTTTACAAATCAACAACAGGAGGAACATCATCTGTAAGTACCTGTTTCAGTACTTTGATGTGGTCATATAGGAAAGGTCAGAACTACTACAACTGGGGCAAGAAACAAGGAATATGTTCCCATTCTTATTTATTAAAGAAAGTTGTACTTTAGTTCACCTTCTGTTAAAAAAGAAAAAAGCATACATATAAATACCTGCTTGCTTTGTAAGCACCCTAGCATCTGATGGATAGCACTAGGAAGTGACAGTTACTGCTAGCAATATTTGTAAAAGGACCTTTATAAAAAACATAATAAAGGAAAAGACACACACCTGCAGGGTCAAAAGGCAGGATTTCTCCCAACATCCCAAACACTCCATCAGTTTGGTCACGATTTGGCCATGTGTTGTTTCTAGGTCCTTGTGGTTTCTGTCCTAACATCTCTGACATCATATTGTCCATATAGCTGCTCACAAGACCCAAGCTGTACAAATCAGAGCTTAAATCTGAAAAACCAGGATTATTCCACTGGTTTATATGAGACAATCCAGCTCCAACAGCTTGGGCTGGCTGCTGTGAAGAATTAGTCAGCCATTTGGCAGGTACACGTTGCTGTGGTCCAATAGGTTGAAGCAAGTGCTGGTAATACTGCATTTGCTGCTGCTGCTGCTTTTGTGACTGTTGTTGCTGAGACAAGCCTTGCTGAGAAGGGTGAAGTGGTGTGTGAGAGACAGACTGCGGTTGCTGCTGTACTGTTCCTGATTTTTGTTCTGTTGCTGTAGAGGATGCAACAGAGTTCCTTCTTTTCACCATTGGAGAAGTCTGCTGGGATTTGCCCATGTTAAAACCAGACAAGAAATCTATAACATCCTGCATTTCTTGGTCAGTTGGTAAATTCATACCTTTGTCATCTTTGCCATCATCGGGTTTGAAGAAGTTATCCCGTCTTTCAACCAGAAACCCATTCACTAGCTGATTATTTGTGCTCTGAATTGACTGCAGTGGATCTGCGGTCCTAGGAAAATTACCAATGTTCAAAATGCTTTGTAGCCGTGCGTCCATGTTAGCAGGAATTTTAGCTTTCTCCTCTGAGTTGGAGCTTATGAAGACATTTTTGGAAGGTGTATTGGGGATTGAATAACTTCCAGTATTACTTGTACTGGTGCAGGAAGTTTTTTTTGTAAATCGTGAAGTCAGTTTGGAGAAGGTCTTCTGTAGACCACCCGAGGATTTGCTTCCATTTCCAGATGGCATGTCAACTTGATTCCCAAAGTCTGAGATTTCACGCTGTAACTGGATCTGAATACAAGGCAAAGCTTGCTCCCTGCATCAACAAAAACACGTATATCAAACCACCTAATAAATAACTGAGCTTGTACTTTGGAGAAAAGCATGTACTTGGGTAATAGCTAGCGGAAGAAACAAACCCAAAGACTGCCAAGTTCATTAGCTACTTCTTACAGTAACAGTGCAAATTACTACTAATATTTGCAATAGCATTAACTACTTTTCATTCCTTAAGAAAATGTAATAGTGCTTCAAGACCTAAATGGAGACTAATTTAATATAAATCAAGTATTTTTGTAAGAGAAAAGCAAATACTTTTGTACACTTGGATAAGCTGCTGGTTTGTTTTTAAAAAGCCTGCTGTATCTCTGTATGTACTCAGAAGGTACCTGTGTAGATTACCAATTTCTTGCTCTCAGTTTGACCCCTTCTGATAAACCAGTACTATCAAATTCCTCAGTACAGATCTTTCAATAATGATGGCTTCGTTTAAACTAGGAAAGTAGAGTAAGAGGCTCAAAAGGAGATGTACCTTCCTTCCTTCCACCTGTGTATGTCAAACACAGCAGTATAGAGCACATCTACTAGTCCCAAAGTCTTCTCTGGATCCAGACTCCTCTGTAGCAAAGACATTGTTGCTGGATCTTCTTTCAGACACCTGTAATCATTAAGTTAAAAATCAAATTTTTTATTTTTTACAATTTTACCATACTAGTCAGATAATAAAAGGCCAATTGATGCACCACCACTGCTCCTACAGAGGTGCAACCAGTAAGTGTGTGAATACCTGCGGGTTCCTAAAGGCTACACCGGCAGCCCCAGTTGCTTTCTACTGTTGAATATACAACTAAAATAACTTTAAATTATAGATTTTATAGAATAATATATAATTTATAGAATTATAGAATTTATTTTCTAGAATTTATTTTTATAGTTGTAAAATTTAGTTTAAAATCATGATTAATGATTAGCTCTTCAGCTGAGCAGGCATAATGCAGGCACAGAGGTAAGAAACAACAAACACCCAAAGCCTATTTCTGAAAATGGCAAAACACTCAACAAACCTGACACAAAACACCAGCACAGGCGTGCATTCGAATTCAGCAGTAAGAACCCCCACCCGACAGACACCCCGGGGAGAGTGATTCAGCACATCCAACAGTCTGGGGAAGACTTTACTGAGCTGTGAAGATGCAGGATTAGTGAATTCTCCTCATTAATGGGACTGAATTAGGACTGAATTTGAGGTGAAGAAAGAACAAATGAAATCTAAATACTAGCATGTTTGTCAGCACTTAACCAGCCCCTCCAGAGTAGAGAGGCACTCTCACTGTGTGTCAGCAGGAGGAGCTCTTCCAGAGCACACAAAGCCCAGCCCAAAGCACTCCGCATTATTTTAGTTCCTTCATAATAGAACAATTTACATGAAGAGAACAGAGAAGTGCCAGTTTATAGAGGAATTAAGGATGTATTTGAGCAAACAGACTACCAGTTGACTCGTACTTCTGGACGTACCATCAGTACCATTAGTAACAGGCTCTTGCACTGTGGACCCACATGAATGAACAGTGTTGTACTGAAATCCTAACACTGAGTACTCCAAAGTAACACAGAAAGGAAGTGTTCTAATTCCAAACCATTGTCTCAAAAGGGAAAAAATCCTCACCTAAACTGCAGATTAATACTACCGCTCTTTCCCAGGCAGTCAGCTAATCTGGTGGGAATAGCATCTCTTGGACCACAGAGTTCTGCAGCTCATGGCAGCACTTAAAGAGCAGCTCAGTGAAAAAAGAGCTGAAGCTCTCCTATTAATCTCATCTAATTCCTGGCCTTCCTGAGGTAACAGCTGTGAGGATCTGCCAGGGAGGAGCATAACAGGAATACTAATGAATTGTATTTTATTTTTAAACCTTGTCTTTCACCATCAAGCTTTTATTTTTTCTTTAAAAGTATGTTTTAGTGCCCCAGCACTGCCTCTCTTCCATTGCCTCCAACAGAGGCAGCACTAGTATGGAGACAGATAAATTACAACTGTCAGTGTGTCAGGAATGGTGCTATTCAGCAGTTCCAGATAAAGGAACTCAAGGAAGATATGCCATAATTGCATAGTATTCTCTTCTCCATTTGTACTGCAATATTTTTCCCTATATATTTCAGTCATAGCTATTTGTATATATTTTTATTTACCAAGTTGACGGAACTTGCACCACAATTCTGGATCCTTCTAAACTTATCTGAGGAGCATAGGCTTCTTTATTTTCAATCTGTGCGGTGTCCACAACCACCTAGCAAATAAAGTGAAAATTAAAGGGAAATTATTTGAAGAATTAGTTCTAGTTGTTTTATCAGCCCCGTGGTTAAGATGCAGTAATAGTCTCACCTCCCTGCCATGCTACAAGTGCAAAAAAAGAACCCAATAAAAGCAAATCAACTCACAAAATCATTAAAGGTTGATTTCAATTTTAATATATAAAAAAAGAAAGAATATAAAATTATTAGTTTGATACAGTAACCTGTATTTCAAGGACAATTCTTCTCAATTACACACTGTAGTTATGCATCACTGTGTAGTTACCAACTGCTTTACCTAACAGCTGGTAGTTATCAATGGCTTCATGTAACAGCCCTTATATTTGAGAGGTTTGGCAAAATTACTACTTTAATAGCTCCAAAACACTTATTTATGACAATATTTTAAATAATTGAACTGCAGTGCATGGTATGATAAAGGCAAGTAGTATTTAGTCAGAAACTCTTGACATAGCTCACAATTCTTAACACCCCTCCCCCTCCATTTAAGGTTGTAAAATCCCACACCAACATTTATCTGTTCTACCTAATGGAACTGCACTATTATTAATTCTCTATTATATAAAGAGGAGACAAGTGACTGTTCAATTTGTTGAATTCTGAGCCCTCTATAAGACATCATGAAGATATATAGAAGATGAAAGTCTTGAAAATTAACCTTCTGTCATGAACCTTTCTTTTTATGGAACTGAAGGAATGGATTCACTTCAGCTTCATTTAAAGTTTAAGACCAGTGATAGTAAGTTCCATATTTGGTTCATGCTTTCTGTTGTTGTCCAGTCTGCATGCGTTGGCCTTTTTGATCATTTCCATAATTTCCTATTTTGGTCATGCTGAACCAGCAGCTTTTTGGCAGCAGTCAGCAGTTCTTGCTTCAGTGACTAGCAGATTAGCTGTACCACTTATCCTTGAAATGGCAGAAATTCTCCGGTACAAATAAGCCTCAAGGAGCATAACTGGCTTTTTTTCAATCATCCTACACTGGTTCTACTTCTAACCGGTTGTCTACTACTGGTTATGAAGAAATGTAAAATATGAATAATGCTGAGTGTCTTTTGTCTTTCTTGCTTTAACTAAACCATCCAGGGACACTTGAACACAATTATTTCCCACATTTTAGGCCTTAGTCTTCCTCCCATTGACTCCAAGCATTTGCCCGAGTTTATTAAAACTTGTAAAACATGTCTAAGCACAGGGACAAAACGCCATGCTATTATCCACTCATGAAAATGCCTCTCATTTAATAACAGGGCAACTCCATTAATTTTTCCCTTGTGTTTGTACCATTTTAATTTTATGTATTTTGATAATTTGCAATTCAGCTATATTGCAATTATAATTGGGATAAGGAGAGATAAACTTACGAGTGATTTTTCCCAAGAAAAATACTGCCTGCATCTAAGACCTGTAAGTCAGAACTAAAATTATGATTTGTTCAGACCCAGATCAACTTCTGGTAGTGGTGCATGGTACTGCTCATGGTCTGGGCTTTCTTGGGGGTTGTCCACCTCTCCCCCCATATCTTCCTTTTTACCCCTTAAAAGAAGTTTTACATTTCTCAACATTTAGTCAGTTATGACATCTGGGATTTAAACATTACTAGATTTAGTGTTTCTGCAAGGTACGGGTTTTTTTGCTACATAAGATATGTTAGCACAAAAAAGGATGGCTAGAGACTCAGTTAAACCTTCTCTTCATGACTTTGCTTGAGGACAATTCAGAGTTTTATTTCCACTCATCCTCTGAATTCAACTATTCTAATACATGTTACATTTATTGAAACATGGAGACTTCTTCAGCTGACCCAAATCTGAAAAAACAATTTTTAATATATATGCTAAGGTAAAAACTAAAAAACTGCACTTTGAAGAATTATTTCTTTTGTTAAAAAACTGAAGCCTAAAATAACCAAGCAAACTAAGTTGCATCTCATTGTGCTTTCCACTCTTAACAAGCTCCTTCTTAAAAGGCACATGGCAAGACAGGCTAAAGATAGTGACACTGTCCAGTAATGTTCTTTTTTAAAATTCAGTATTTAAGTGACAAATTTACACACAAACCTGAACTAATGCAGACAGCTCAGTTTCTAAAAGCTGTCTAAAACACTACATAATATTGTCCCATGATTCATTTATCTGAGTTGTACACAAAATAAACACATTCTGCGTCTCCGCCTGGCGAGTGCTTAGAGGATAGCTTCCTGTGCATTAGACATCCATTGTTCTTGTTTTACAGGTGTTTCCTCTCTCATCTCCACCCAGAGAAGGCTTTAAAGAAGCAAATTACAATTTGTCATCATTGCATGAGGCTACATACAAGCATAATTGAATTTGTAAAAAATTATGGCACGTATTTTATAAAGAAAAACCTCAGCCCTCACACCCTGCCACACTGTAACAAATCAAAGTCAGAATGAAGTAAGGAGAGAAAGCTCACAAGTATTCTGTCATGTGTATAGCTCATTACTGTGTCTTTGAAGATAGAAACCTGCTACTTTCAGAAACTGAGGTTCATGCAAAAATCTTCAGAGACATTCACGATTCAACACAAGAAACATTCCTTATATCAGCACTGTAATTTGGGAGAATGTGTAAGTAGGTTTTATGCTGACAACTCTCCAAATATTATGATAAACCTGAAGAATATCAGTGCTTTAATTACCAGCAGGTCTAACTAGTTATGTCTAGACTGGGGGACACCAGGAGATTTCCAGACTCCCGAGTCCAAATGACCTCAGGCCACTCCCCAAATCTCATCAGGGTAGGACTTGGGTGTGCACAATCGCAAAACCCCCTGGAAAGGAAATGGTGGGAGGTGCAGCATCCTCCAAGGCATTCCTCATCTAGACACTCCGGAGCCAAGAACTCCTCCTGAGTTACAGCACACTCCCATAGGGCTGCTGAGAAACAGTTTCTTTCTTGGCCTCATTTCCTGAACCTTACTGCCGACTCCCGACATCCTACCATGAGCTATGGCAGGTGAAGACACAATCCCACTTAACCATATCCTTTTTTCTAGTTGTTCTTGTATTTATTAATATTTAATACATATTTTCCAAGTAGAAATTTCATCAATACTACTATTCCACAGTAGTTTCTCTCCCTGCAAAGATACCACCTTCTTACACCTCCCTGTAAAATAAAACTCCCTCATACAAGGTGGTTAATGCACTACCATCTCCTATCCTTAAATCCCTGTATCATGCTGAAATAAGGATTGATAGCAGGTACACTGCTCTTATGATACTAATAGTTTGTCCCTTTGATTTTAACCCCTCTTTACATGAAAAGTAGGTGAATTCCTTTATGATTTGTACCTGCTCCTCTAACAGATACTTAATACTAAGGGAATGTCTGGTATCTAGGATCAAAGGAATGCTAAAGTAGAAATATCTGACAAATTTATTATTTACAATTTATCATTCACTGTTACTGGAGAACCTATTATTGGTACCAAAAAACATGGTTTAATGAACCAGGACAGAATGTCAGTCACTTAATCAGCTGTGTGATTTGTTTGAAAAATGTGATATTTACAAAGTGGGTAGCAATACGGATCCTTTCAGAAATTACAGTTAGTTACAAAGTCCTGATGGCCTGCCACCACCTTGAACAAAGAATCAGTATCTGAATCAACAAGAAGCAATCACAGGTCATGGTGTACCTTTATGTTTTTGTTCCCTTCCTATCCTATTGCATTCGTGCCCTCATTTTATTTGTCCAGTCAAATGAAAACTCACAGGAGTCCAAAAAACCTACGTGTCATGAATGAACACTTCATTAACTGAAGACATTGTAGTAATTAGTTATGGAAGCACAAATGCATTTTCTTAGAGTATGTTCCAAGCATTTATTTTTAGCAACTGTTTAGTCACTATAAATCCATGGGGTTTGTTTTTAAAGAACAGATATGTCCACAGCAAAGTATTTAATTGCTCTGTTCTCTGTTGGAGATGTCAGGTAGCCAGTACTCGGTACAGAGGACTTCTTGGTTTAGGTTGGACAGGAAACCCAGCTTCCATTCAGAGCAGAGAGGAAATGAAAACATGGCAGTTTTAAAGCTAATCTGAGAGAAGGGGGGAAGGGGTGTTTCTTTTAAACATGGTCACCTATAGATTTGAAAAATCTTTCTATTTCATTATGAATTAGAAGTTTTCACTTCTTGTGTTCTCTCTAGCAATGGCGACTACGAAGCACACAGGACATTCTCCTGTTCCTATCAACTACAGATGCAGCTGCAAACTTGCACTCTATGAGGATACATTTTGCTCATAAATCAAGCTGCAGCATTAAAAACGAAGAAACACAATGTAAGACACTGGAAATGAATTTCCAAACTCTTTAAAATATCTAGTTCCTCTTCAGGACGTTTAAGTAACCCTTTTTTTTCCTAAGCCTATTCATAGTCACTTACCAGTCCAGCTTGGCCAAATAACAGTTGTACAGCAGTTTTGCAGGCTCCTCGCCAAGTGGAAGGGCAAACCTGATTTAGTACTTCAGTAACAGGAGAGTCATCCCGTGGTGTAAGTCCATTATGGCATCCAGCTTCCTTAATCAACTGCAGCATTGTGTGCTGAAAAAAATAGTAACAAGTTTGTCATACTAAACACGTGATTCAGAAATGTTAACACCAAGGCTTCCATATGTATTTATCACTGTTCTACACGTTTTTCAAACAATCATAATGTCTGTTACCTCCAAACAGTCCTGTATAACTAGAAGAGCTCAAATGCAGAACAAATACAAAATCTCTGCTATTTGGAACACAATACTCCTCCAAAATCATAAACAGTATTTTTGCAAAACAGTTTAATCAAAACTACAAAAAGCACTGCAAAGACAACAGAAAAGCAGCATTTTGAGCTGTGGATTTTTTCCAACTCTTTCAGGAGCAAGGAACTGGGCTTACCCCAAAAAAATGTGAAAATGCTGATTAAAATTGCCTAAATTACTTCTGAATGGACATCTTCTCCATTCCTTTATATTGAAAATACAATTAACTTCCCCACAATTTAAAATTATTTTTAAAAGTTTGTAAGAAGACATTAAAAGCAGCTTTGTTACAAAGTATTTTTTCAAGCACCTCCCTTAGCACTTGGCTGGGCTCAACTTATTTTGGCATGGTTGGAGGGCTCACTTTCCTCTGCACTTCTTGATACCTAACCATCTATTTTCAAAAAGTTCATAGAAGCTTCATTACCTCCTAGATTTCTGTGCTTTTCTCAGATTGGACTGAACTTGCCCAGGTGGTTAAAATGTTACAAGAAGCAGGCATGGACCTACAATGTTATCAACATCTTGTTTCCACAGGAAGTCAGGCTAAAAATACGCACTTCTAAATACAAGTTTGGCACTGGACTTGTACTGCAGTTGTTTGCTGAATTTTAAGGAGTTCTACTCTTTTTTCCTTTTTTTCCCCTTCATTCCTGTGGTTAAGATTCAGGGCTATTACCGTTTTCAGCTTCAGGTTTTCTGCTGCAGACTCATTAAAGGATATTCCTTTCAGAAAATGTGATCCTATCTGAACAGGTACAGTGGGCAGTTCACACTGAATCGGCTGAGATGGAGTCTGTCTCCTTCCTGTTTGCTGGGCTTCAGCTTCACTGCAACAGCCCTAAAATATAAAAGAGAACAGAATTAGAAGAAATAAAGACATTAGAAAATCCTAATTTGGGTACAATTTTTTTTTAGTAGTTATTTTCAAGGTGAGGAGGGATGAAAGGGAGCAGGTTTAGCAGATCCTACCTGAAGACTTGCTTCAATAGCTTTTGGGTTCAAGTGGAAGCCAGCCTTCATTGCATATTCACAATGACCTAAACTCTCCAAAGCCACTTTGTAAGCCTGACATTAAACAAAAAGTTGAGACAGAACACATCAGCCTGTAAGTAAGCATGCAGTCATTGCATCTGGATACATATATAAGAACTGTTACATGGATTTACCCTACTCAGTTCTACAGCATACACTCATTTATCATACGATCCAATATTGTAACTCTCAAATACCTCATGGCTGCCTGTGGTACATAGTTCTGCAGCAATACACTCCTTCCCCATTTCATTCCTTGGCCCACTGACTGTACTACATGCACATGAAAGCACCAGACTTTAAGAACTCACCTGCAAAGCACTGTCAATTTTCATATTTAGCTCTTTGAGCTGATGTTCAGGGATTGCCACACTCTGTGAGCAGAAAAGTTGCTGAACTTCAATTCCTGCCAAACATCCATCACAGCCTCTTTCTCGTAGTCGAGATGTGGCCTGTAATGTGAAATAAAAATCTAGGGTAAAGAGGTTCAACATTAAATCAGGTCAAGCTTAATTAAATTTAAAAAAAAATAGCAAAACAAAAAAGCCCACAGAGTTTAAAACATTATAAAGGAGATGAAAAGCAGTACCTGGTGGAAAGAATCTGTAGGAGATTATTTATTATAATTTATTAAACCTCTACTGTGACTTTGGAATTCAAATCTCACATAATTTGTATGGCATATAGGTGTTGGCTAGCAATTTAATTCAACATTGTTTGCTGTTACTATTTCAGCTCTCTCTCAGGGCTAAGGATCCTGTTACACAGGCCACATGACAACTGTGGTTACCAGAGGAGGGACTTGTAACTTCAACATAAAGGGTATTACTTGCCACAGAAACAGAAGATACATTTAATCGTGTGTACAAACACTCCCATATACATGAGAAGATGTATTTCATAAAATTAAGGGTGATTACTGTGGTGCAATTTGAGAAGAGCCACACAAGACTCAGCACAGGAGAGAACAGCTTTATGTAATGATTTGGAAAAATAAGAAATATGAAAAGCCACATATCTGGTTCTAACTGTAAACTATTACACTACTGAGCAAAGTAAAACAAATAGAAACCTACTCTCAACTGCATTTAAGGCCTCAGATATAGCTTATTTTTCAGTCTAGGAAAGAGTCTTGCTCTAAAGTAGGATGTCCAAACTGGAGATTTGGTACTACAGCCAATGGACAGACACTGCTCACCTCAACAGACCATGAGATTGTAGACCAAGGCAAGACGATTAGCATGCCTGTGGGGGCTGCCAAATTAACACTTCAAAAGCACATGCTCCGATTTACTTGAATTTAAGGAAACCATGCACTCAGTGTCTGAATCCATTCTGCTCTGTCAGTCTGCAGACTACAAGAGCGTAAGGGAAAGCAGAAAAGCTCATAAAACTTTTTTTTTTGTAAAGTACTTTTTTCAGCAGGAAAAATCAAGATTCCACAGATGGCAAATGTTTGTGGAAATACACGTCCAGAGAGTGGACTTAAGTAATACAATTAACATTCCAACAATTGATGGATCAAGCAAAATCAAGCTTAACAGCATGAAGACAGAAGTTACTGTACAGATGTTTAAGTATAAAATAGAATTAATATTCAAAATTCAGGAAAAAGACATTATCTAAATTATTTTTCATCACAATTTTGCTGGTTTTGAAAGATTTGTTGTATGCTGTTTTTTTTTAAATTTGCTGTCTGCCAAACCACATTGTTAATTCATTACTAGTAACAAAAAGCTGTTTCCACTGCTTGTACACTCCCTATGTGCCATCGTATCACAAAGGAAATTTTACACAGGGCAAGGACAGTATAATCACCATGTAGGTAAAACAAATTTTAGCATCAGAATCCAAATGCACTGTTCCCCCCTCCAAATGTAGCACATCTTTGAAGTCAGAGATTTTCTTCCTTTATTAGGGCATCCAGTCTGAATTTAGGTTTCACTAAATTTAACTGTCATTTCACTAAATATAATATCACCACAGCAAGGCCTCTGTACCTCTGCTGCTCCTCTCCATGATCTTATTGCATCTTCTAGCTCATTTGTGGGGTTTAAATTTGAGGCTCCAGCTCCACCAACGTTCTTCCTCTCCTGAGCTACAGCTTCAGCAAAACAAGAATGTGCCACTGGCTGGACCTTCTGCAAAGCTTGTGACAGGAACTGAAAGTGGACCTGCATCACTGTCAAGAAACATCGCCCAAGTACCTGTGAGAGAAGAAACAAACCAGTTTCAAGCAAGTAGAAGACTTCATGAAGTTTCCCTTCTTCCTTTTTGTTCAATGTTTGATGTAAGGAACTAAGTTAAACGCAGATCTTTTTTTATTAAAATAATGCTTCAGATCATAGATAACACATGATATTTAACCATTTACTTAAAATAAGACAAACAGTGAGCATTGGAGAGGGAGATAAGAGTGATCACACATCATTTTTACTTCTGCACTGCAGTTAGTTATTTGAAGAATGAAAAGCTTGTTAAGTTACTTAGCAATATTGAGCACATGAAACAATACAAGACTGGGAGTAGCACATTATCACAAGAACAAAGTCAGCAGCAAAACCTACTTGCACATAGACCCAGCTGAATTTATGCTTTAAAAAATAAAATAAATATCTGAATAACTTTAAAACTGTCAAAAATCAGAAAAGATTAATCCAGCAGTTTATCTTCCAAGCAGAGCAATAACCAGGAATAAGCACGAAAAACATTTTACCACATAACAGAGTGGCAACACAGTGCCATTTTTAGAATATAATAGTGACTGCAAAACACACACACAAAGTTGCAGCCCTGTCACTTGCATTGTCTGACAGGAACTGCTAATGCTGGCACAACTCTTCTCTTCAGAACATTTCACTGAAACGGGCCATGTAATACTCACTTCGAAAGCCTGAGGAAAGGCAGGGGGTGAAGGGCTGCCAGTCCCTCCCCATCCTCACTGGGCTGAGGGCAGTGCCAGCATCGCACCAGGGGAGGGGTGCTCACCTCTGCCAGGCAAAGCTGGGCTCCACGTCCTGGACCTCTGTCTGCTGTGCATTTCCATCCCCCATTTATCTCCCTCTCTCATACCAGTGCTAATAAGAATTACGACCACAGACAGACACATGCCCCAGTAGCTACAGGCAAAACAAAACAGGTAAAAATCTGAGTATTTAGGTGCAGCCACCATATGTGGAAGAACAGACTGGAGTGCAACCATCCGGAAGGACAACCTGGAGAGCAAAGCAGCATGAACAGGAGTGCTCCGTCCATCTTCAGGACCACACTCTCCTAAGCAGACAAAAGCTTATAACAAAGCATAACTAGAATGCAGCAGAGAAGCAAGTATTGTCCAAATTACTGTAGAGAGTCTTTAAAAGCTATTCAAAGTTTTTTCTTTCTTCTGCAGAGTGTGTCACACAAAGTTGTTTAAAACATGTATTTCACATGATTAAAAAGACTCAACTTGAATTCCACTTCAGGAATAATTAATAAAATGTACAGATAATGTACAAAGCCATCGTGCCTTAGAGCAAATAATTTATCTGGCTTATTTTCAGCTACATTCTTCTGGAATAAAAATATTCAGACACAATGATCTTACTGGCAAGACTCTCTAGTCACACGAACAGTTATATGCATTAACTATCTACTTCAGAAGAACCAGTGGTGGCAACGCTTTTTTCCATTGCATCCAGACTCCTTTTGACATTCCATTCTGGTTCAATCACTTCCCTTCTTTGTACAGGCATAAAATTAAACATTTTTGGTACTTTGACTGACCTCTGAAAGTGGAATTTGCCTTATTAAAAAGGCAGTCAGCAAATGATAAAATGAGTAAAACTCCAACTTTCCTGGCTACAAGATCAGAAAGATTTATAAGAAAACTGCAGAAAAAGGCAACTGGTGATGTGTGTATTTCTGTGTACGAAGAATGCTGTTCTCAGGGGAAGAAGAAACTAGGACTCATTAGGAATTTCAAGCCGATTAAGTTTCAAAGAATATTTAAGGTACAGAGGTTGAAGTTTTCCCTGCCTGGGAATAACGCTCAAAATAAACAAATGATTTAGTTTTTAAGTGGCAGCACACAACATTCCTAGTATAATTTACAATGTTAAACAGAAAAGATAAATAGTAACATCTGCTTTACTGAACTTCTATTTTGTTTGAAAAATAATCTGTTTCAGTCTTCCTCAGAAATGGGTAAGGATTGTTTTAACTGCTTAAATAAAACCCAAGTGGTGGAGGATTTTTGCACTGTTGAACACTCTCTGCAGATGCCAAACTCACTTTGCTTTAAAGTTCACTTCTTGAGGATTTTCTTCCAAAGAGCTGAAACTCTGACTTAACTGTGGGAAAGAAGCGCGACCGCCACCAGTTTAACAAATACAGCCAGGGCTGGCCAGCACCTACCGAGGTGTGTAAAGCAAAATGCTACATCTCTATTGCAAAGTCTGCAGAACAGTATTAGCTTAGGGATGTGGGGTTTTTTCACAGTTAGAGACACCACCACCTCTTTTTCGAGTTTATTTTTCCTTACTTTCCCATCAAAAAGTGTTTGACACTCCTGCTTTAGACCATAATAAGAACCAACTAAAACCTAGAGACTGTGTGGTGATCAAAGATGAACTGGAGTCACCACAGGTGACAACTAGTAAGTTTTTCTTGGTAGTGGTGGTTTTTAAAATCTTTCTTAGAATAATTTATATTGCATATACAATGAGGTCTTCAGCTTGCAAACTTTTTGTCCCAAGATAATACAGCTCTAGCACCTTGAGTTTCCTAACCCATTACCAGGTAGGACAGCTATCTATCTCAGCAGGTAAATAACCCTACCTAAAGGAATCTGTCTTCCTGTTTAGGCAGTTGGAATCAATGGGACTTTCTGGGGAGGTCTTGCTTCCTTGTCTCTGAAACAGGTGATGAGTTTAATCAAACTGGTTACATACAAGCAGGAGCATCAGGTGGAGATGCAGTGTTATGTTACTCTGTCCTGTATTGTCCTCCAAATGGGAGCACACAAATCAACTCTGGAATATTTTGCTGGACAAAGTGCACACATAAAATTGCCAGATTCCATTGTTTAGCAGTGATGCCACGATAATTCCCTGGCAAGCAAATCTCATAAAACAGATTCTTTAAAACAGAACACTACTGCTAGTGAAGAGCAAACAACCAGTGTCAGTCTTCCAAACTTGATACAAAGATTGACTTACAGTTTCAAGTACCTTTTTATGTAGTATAAATTTTTTTTTCTTTTTTTTTTTTTGGCTATTTGCCTAAACAAAACCAAACCCTCAAAACACCCAAACACCGCAACATGCTTATTCAGTTGTTTCCTATCATGCTCATTTCCCTTAACTGAGTTCTTAACAGCTTTGGTAACGATAAACCCTGTGCACAACCTGTCTACCCACTGGAGAGACCAGATTAAAATAGCAGCATAATGAAATTCACAATGAAGTATGACTCAAACTGGTGTACCAAGCTATGAGATAACCCCCTTTCCCACATATTACTGAAAGGGAGCAGAATACAATTCATTTTTACTATGTAGCAACGCCCTGCAGTTCGGAAGATCTCATGGCCAAAACATCTCCAAGGCAAGACACGATCCTGCTCATTGAAAAAGTTACCTACGAGATGAGCTAGACTGCAGCAGAAGGTGCACCTTTCCACCTAGAGTGTGAGGAGACACGGGCAACCTCAAAGACTCATTCCTGGGAACAGGCAACCGGAAAGCACAGTAGTGATAATCTGACATCGACAACTACTAAAATGCTAACTATAATTTAGTAAAAAGGCATTTAAGTGTTAAGCATTTTAAAAACAAAAAGCAGCAATCAAAATGTAATACAAAATATTTCTGAAGACAATGCTAGCAGTTCTGAGAGCAGACCATGAGATTACAGACCAAGACACAATGCCACCCCAGCAAGCCATAGCATTTTCTGCTGCTTTGAAGCAGCTTTTTGCTAGTAACAATTTCTCAATTCAATTCTAAGTCTGAAGCCAATCCCTGCAAATCACGGGGAAGATAATAATTTGAAGAAATATTTAAATTGGGTTTTACAATGTTTGCTAAGGAAAGCCTACATTTTATATTTAGTCAAGATATTTTTGTCCCACAAGCTTCTTACTCAAAAATCTTCAGTTATTTTATACACATAAAAGCCAAAAATTATCTACATTTAATACAAAACAGACCATCCAAGTAAGTATCTGGTGCTCATTCATGCTTTCCTTTTGTTCAGGAAGGCAACATGTACATCTCTTATTGCTATCACTTTTAAGACAATACACAAGCTCCATGTAACTAAACCAAGATTCATTCTTTGTATTTTGCAGTACTGAGGCTGCTGCAAAGCTTCATAAAACATGAGGAAATACACAGACTTTTTTCCAGGTTTTCACACACACACAATTTCCTTTAACGCTTTTATTAACACAAGTACAGTTTTACTGCATTGTTCCAGCTTACAAAACTTTAACAATAGATCTAAAACCAACATAAAACACTCTCATTCCCCCCGATTTCTACGCTGTTCCTCACCCATACAGACAGAAACACCTGAGAATTCAAATTTTTTGAAAGGGGAAAAGGAAAGGCAGAAAATAAAAATCAGCATTTGCACTTCTGAAATTCAGAAACCTTGGAAAACTTCACCTGTCAGCAATACCTTGATCAAGAGGAGTCACCTTCTTACACATCTTGGCAGACAATTCTGAACTAGCAAGCTGGGTTCTCCTAAAAAACCTCACTCGCTGCTGCTACACTCCAGTGTAGTTTTAGTCCAAATCCAAGTCAGTGTATATTTAACAGAACTTGAAGTTTTCTTGATATTGCCTTCCCTGGGGGGTATTGCCCACTACATCAGATAAAAACGTGTGGCACAGAAAGGCTACAGCTCTCCTAAATTTCTGAAGCCAAACCTGCTGTGCTTATGTTTCTCATTCTTCCTCAAAACACACAGCCTTTGTCAAGGACAACCTAGGAAAAGTAAGTTTTCCTTAGCTGGGCTCATGCATAGAGAAAGCCCCATTCTCGTGTCCTTTTCAAGAATCTGGGGTTGTTGTCTTCCCTCCCCAACATCACAACTCACCTCTCACTGCTTCCGTAATACCAGACTCCATCCCTCAAACAAGAGGCTCTGGAGTGCCTCTTCACAGAATATTGCTGAGTCGCCACTCAGACATCTAACCATCTCTCAAGTCTTTCTCAAACTGTTTTAAGCTCTTTCAGCCACCTAACCAGGGAATCTGCAAAAGCAGCTACAGATATGGCTGCATTTCCTCCCTTGGATTTTTCAAGGCAAACTGCACTGTCTCTCACACTCTCTGCCCCTCGTTTCCCCTGGTTAGTGAACTCTGATGAGGCCAGGCAAGCCCTTTGTATTTTTCTGCTTCCATTGTTTTAATCCTGCTGGTAGTTTTAGGAAACGTTAGCTTTTTTATAATCAGAGGGGAAAAAAACCAAACCACACTTCTTAAAAATTAAAATTTCAGCACAAATACCTCAGCCTTTACACACCACAGAAAAGCAGAGTAGGAGTGGCTCACAAAAGGTCATTGTGCCGTCCCAAGCCAAGAAGCAATTTCACTTGGGTCAGTTTTGCTAGATGCAGGTTTAACCTGTTCTGTAAGTTCTTCATGATGGAGGCTCCCTACCCTTTGTAGCAATCCACACCAGTGCTTCACCAACATTACAAAGTATTTCCACAGCATCTAATATGAATCTTTCCTTCTGAAATGTAAGTTCATTACTTCTTGCTCCACCTTACATGGACATGAAGAACAGAACACTGCCACATCTTCTGGCAGCTTCTTACATACCTGAACATATCTGATTTTCCTTCTTAGTCTTCTCTTCTGTAGAGTCAGCCTTTTCAATTTGTCCTCTGAAGTCCTATTTCCTGGATGTCTGATTACTCTTGCTATTCTCCTCTGGTGCCTCTCCAGTTGCTCACTATTTCTCTAAGTGCAACAGCAGTGGTGTGTGGCTGCACTGTTGTGTTTAAGGTCGTAATAACCAAAGTGAAGAGAGTTGAATGCTTATTTCATGGTCTTGCAGGTTATAATTGTTCCATACATGACAACTGCCTCTTTGCACAATAGCAACAACACTGACTTATTATTTGCAACCACACAACATTGACTCCTACTCAACACACAACCGCCAACTGCTGCCCAGTGGACTCCACTTGTGAGGCTGGAAATTTCTATTTAAGTATTGGAACATTCAGTTTTTCCCTCTGAATTCCATCCCAACTGGAAAAGGCTTTTGTTTGATTCAATATTATTTTGAATGCAATAGGCCTTCCAGCATACTTATACCACATACTTTCAAGTCACCTACAAAATTAAGTATATTCTCTACACTGACATCTGCCAATGTCTATTTTGACAGTGAGCAACTGATAACTGCCTCCTGGGCACAGCCATCCAACCAGCTTGCCCATATACTGAAGTCATCTAAACCATGCTCGCTGGCTGACTTATAAAACACCCATGTGAGTCAGTGTCATATCCTTAAATATTGCTGATTTCCTAAGCAAAAGCAGAACGCAATAATTGACTCATTACGCAAAAGTTTCCATAAATCTTGCATATTGACTTGTTTTAAAGCTATGTGCAAGATGCAGTTTTAATTAAGAAAAATACCATGACAGGGGGTCAATTTCCACAAGATCTGCCACAAAAGAAAACCAAGCAATCCAGCTGTTTTGTCTGCATTCTTTTTACATTTGTTCCTACCAAAAAGTCACCTGGTTTGCATGAAGCTCAAGTAGGTTTTCCTACCAGAGAGCACTGCAGGTGCGCATGGAGCTCAGGAACAAGGGTTAAGTCTATACAGGTAAAGCAGGGACCAAAGCAAGTTTCTCTAGCTTTGCTTTAAGCTGGCAGGACATGTGGCCAACTTATGCAAATGATGCTTTGCCTTTGCTCCTGAACTCCACTCATTGCTGAAGAAACACTCTCCCCACACTTTGTGGGGCAGGGTATGAATTAGCACCTAGAATTGCTTGAGTAGGTCACAAAAGCAGTATATAGACAGTTGTGTAAGACACAGTTTCAAAGTCTACAAAAATGCCCTAGAAGAAAGGCAATGCTTCATATGCTTTTGCTTTTTTAAATTAAAAAAAAAAAAAAGCATTTCAGCACAGGTATTACCAAGGTCTTTATTTACATAAACTCACACTGATTTTTAATTTTTTTAAAAAACATATTTTGTCCTAAAGTCTTGGCTAAACATAGTGGTGGTGTTAGATTTTTTTTCAAAAACACCAGCCTACAGAAGACACACATAACAAATATATAGCCAATCTTACTTCATTCTATACAACACTGAAAACTGCCAGTCATGTTTCTCACTACAGTTATGTACTACAAATAGCATTCCACTTAACTACTTCACCTGTGAGTTGTGCAGTTACAGAAAGCAGATAATGCTTGATAAGCATGTGTGTATAACATTCATCCATACAAAGTTACCTGAAATCTGTATCAAAATAAGAGAACTAAAAAACAAGTTTTCCACTCAGGATGGAATTCTGTAGGAATAACTTTGCAAAGACTGCTGTAAAGTGAAGACATGTGTCAAAACACAAGGAACTACTAAAACCTCCAGGGATTCCTACGTGACTATCACTTAACACAGACTGTTACATAATTAAGACATTTACTACAGAAGAAATATCCAGAAATCCCCAGCCAGGCATGATGAGAGCTGGGGATCCTCTTAACTTCAAAACCTCTGAATTCTGACTGTTGGGCACTCACTGCCAGCATACAGAAATTACAGCAAAGTCATAACAAATTTTTACAGCACAAACCTCTCATGCTAGCATGATATTTTCCTTTTAAGCACAGCAGGTTAAAAAGACAAAAATGTTTTCAAGAGTGATAAAACACTATTTTACACAAATTTCAATCGTTGGTCATCTAATACGCAGTTCTACACAAACACTGGTGACAACATTCTGCTTCCAAGTGGTCAGGTTTCCACTCAGAATGGATAATATGCAGGAAACTATACATTAACTTAGAGTAAGATGGCTCAATAGCATTAGAAATATTAGATAACATGAAACAGAAAGTTGTTTAAAGCTTCCATTTAGTTGGTTTGGAGGGGCAGGGTGTTAGTGGGTTTTTTGTTTCTTTTTCATTATTAATATTTTTAAACTAAGCATGATTTCCCCAAAGAAGAAAGATGTTGTTGGATTACTGGTTCTAAGTTTAAATCATAAAGAAGATTACCACTTAGAATTACATACATAGAACAATGTAATTAGAAGTTGGAAGTCAGGCACTTAATACTTTCAAGAAGAAAATAAACATGAGTTTCTCTTTTTACCAGCATTACCCACAAACACAAAGCAAGGCAGAGAGAACTTTTGGTGTAGAAGTGCTTGTGAAGAGAAATCCAATTAAAGAGGAATGATACAAATTCACATGCAAAACAGTAACTTACCTCAATGTCTTGTAGGCTGAACTCTTTTTGATCTTTAAAGTTTGCAGCTCCTGCACTCAGTTCCATCAGCATTTTTGCTATTTCTGGTTTTATTGCTGCTGTGAGTCGACTTGCTGCTTCCATGACATGTTCCTGCACGTCTTTCAGTTGCATAGCTGCCTTAGAATAGTGCGAGTTCCTAAATACACTGCTGAAAAGGTCTGTAAGGAAAGTGCTCGTACGGCAAAACACGTTGAGTGCATCCAGGTATTTGGAGATTCCCTGCTGGATGTCTGCGATCGGAGTAGTGTGGGACACAGGGTGGTTGCAGCTGCCTGCAGCAGCTGAGGAGACCAAAGGGGATGCTGGGGTTGTAGATGCCAGCGGTGCGCTCAGGGTCCTGCCTAGCTCAGGCATTTGATACTGCTGGTGTTGCTGCACTTTTTGCTTGGACCCGCCAAGCAAAAAGCGCCGCTTATAGTCCATTTTGCTTTCTTGTGCACTACAGCAATACATAAGTGAGTGCTTGTCCAAAGATTTCTTGAATTAACAATCACTTGTCAAATTCCTTCCTCAAATATAAAGTTATGTACAGTAACAGTGGAGGACTGCGTACATAGGTTTCACAAAAGGCATTTCAAAAAGGCAAGCGTCTGTATAATCTGTATCAGCAGTGGGAAAGGCAGCAGATTTGCTGACTTCGTATTTTCAGTGCAGCCCTGCTGCAGTTATAAACTGTACTCAAAAAGCAAGCTGAAGTATCTTGATAATGCTCTGTCTCTTGTTTGGTATTCCACTCTGCACACAGAAAAGCAACACTGGAGCAGAGAAGTTATCACCTACAATTTCTTCATGGGAATATTATTCTCACTTGCTGTTAAGTCTACAAAAGTCACTTTTGTCAATGCAAATTATAGTTTTAGAAGCAATACCTTAATACAATTTTTCCATTAGTAATATCAGGAAAAGTAGAGCAAACCACTGATCAACAGCGATTATAAAAGCAGTGCAGAGGCTCCTTCCTTGAAAAAGCAAATCCTTATGTCAGCAGATCAAATATCTTCAAATGTCTTGACAGATCCAGTCTGCCAAATTAGTTTACTTGTAGTGTCTCTTCTTAATACTGGAGGGAAAAAAAAATCTGGACTCTGTTTACAGAAGACTTTGCAAGTATAAGCTATTAAAAATTAGAGTGTTTATTATTGAAAGTCTTCTTCCCCTTTCCCTGTTTGTTGAGGTAGTTGTTTCCGTTGTAACATTAAGAAGTGGTGCTTCCAGACTGCATTTGCCCTCAATTGTAGACTCGGAACAAAAATGCACAAATGTATTTGTAAGGCCTCTAGGTCATTTCCTGGGAAGGGGAAAAAAAAAAAAAGAAAAGAAGTTTAAAATGTTATGGAACAATGAGAAGGTTTAAGATTTTAACTCCTGCAGTGTCCTGGTGTACTTCTCTAGGCATACTTTGTCAACAACGCACAAGATTAAAAGGAAGGGAGAGTTGCACAGTTTACAAAGCAGTTACAAGTTGGTGCCATCCTGTTACTCAATGCTGCTGAGCATTTTCTTACTAATTCTCCCATCCTAGACTGTCAAACATAAGACTATAGTTAATCCCCAGTGCAACCCCTGTACAGTTAAGAACAGTGAAAGTCTATTAATGCAGAGCTCAGGAGGAATTAATCACATTTTCTAACCTCATCCTTTTTAAATAGTTTAAAAATTAAGTCAATGAAACGTTTTTTCAGGTACCATAATTCATTGCAGAAATCTGAGACTTCCATTCATTTTAATAGTTTACTAAATTAACAGGTACAGGTCCTTATTTTTTTTCAATACAACAGCAGACTTTCCAGTGTTCCTCGCTTTGAGAGAGAAACGTTCTGTTTCTTGAGGCTGCAAAAGACACTGATTAACAATGTCAAGGCATTAACAGAAGAAAAGTATAATGTAGAGAAATACAATTTATTCAATCGGTTTATCTAGTCCTAGCTATTAGTCACACTTTATGCCACTCTCTCGCTCTCCTACATGTACACGTAACTTGATCTGATCAAATAAGGACATTCTTTTCCTTACTGCAGCAATTTGACAAACAAAGCTAATATCAAACAGTAATTCATAATAGGGTTTGTTCCCTGAGCACTTAAAAGACTAATCCAGATATAACAGGAAGGAACATTTTGTTGTATTAAAGAGCTCCTTTCGTTATTATATTTGAGATATGAAACCCATATTAATGCTGTCAAAGTGGCTGGGGAATAAAGATTTTATCTTCAGTCAAAATTTCTTATTTCCACCTGTCTGAAGAAACAAGATACCAATTCATTCACATAATGTGTTTTGACACATATGTATGACAAAATCCCACAGATAAAAAAGCAAGCAAGACATAGCAGGACAAAACACCATATAGAGCCGGATAGTCTCACACCCACTAAAACAACAGACGCACAAGTTTTTCAGGAAGTCACTGCTGCAGATGGTTCTGCTTCTGAGATCTAGAGCAACATATTCTTTTGCATTCCCACTTTTTAAAACATGATAATCAGATAAAACACAGCAGAAATTCCCATGCTCATTTCAGCATCCCTTATTAAAGTACTCTAAGCTGATTACTTTCTTTCCTAGCTACTTCTCTCAATATTCACATTGAATGTGTCAAAATGCATTAAACCCATTAAAAAAAGGAATTTTCTGGGAAGTCTTGATATCATATACATAGCTGAAAATATTTTTCTCCTTCCTTTTCAAGTTATGATGACTTACATTGGAAAGCACGATTAAATTGCTTTTCTTGACTGCATATCAATGTGGATGATACAAAAGAGTTGGTTAATTTATATGCATTGTATAAGTAAATTGGTGATTATTTTCCCTAAGTAAACATTAATTTCACATTTCAGAGGAACCTAAGAAAAGATCATGAAACATCTGAATGTTCAATAGTGCCAAAAGTAGAAAAAGCTAAGAAGAAGGGGTTTTGAAGCTATACAGCACAGAATTAGAAAAGCCTAATAGCAATGCACTATAATTTAGTGGTTCTGATTATGGACTGAGCCTTTCAGGATCAAACCAAGACACTAACCTGATCATTTGATATATTCTGATATTTAGCCAATACATAAACTGCTACCTCCTAAAAGAATATAAATGCAATTAATAGGGAAAAAAAGGTGTTCTCATGTATTTTAAAGCTATAAACAAACATGATAGATCATTGTGTTCTACTTCTAGGCAGTTTCATAGTCCAACCTGCAGGTACCAATTCTTCAATATTTCCTTGCAATAAAACCAACACGAAAACTTAACGAGCACAGCTTCTATCTTCAGCATCTTGAGAGGTATTTATTTAGAACAAGGGAAGCTACAGCTCTCAAGTCTTCTCAATGCTATGCACATGGGTAATGCTACATGTCTTACACTTTCTGTAATGAGATCTCTAACATGCTAGGTACAAAATGAATATTCTTCCTTTAGCATCTTTTCCTGAAAAAGTGAAGTAGAGAATGATCCTACGCTCTCCTCTCCCTTCCCCAGTGCCACGGTTCCCCCGTTGCTCTTGGTGCCTTGACTCAACGTGGGGGTTCCATACTGTGAATATATGAACTTTATGCCAATCTAACTCTTGCCATACTAGGGAAAAAAAATAAATCAAAAATCAAAGTGTTTCAATCTAGTGATACAAGAACAGCATGTTATCAGTCCAAAATATAAACCTTATTCTTGTACTTAATTTTTAATTATTTGAACTTCCACAAAGAATCAGGCAGACATCTGCATGAGTTGCTCTAAAAATGGCCACATTTGCATAGAGGAAACAGAAATTGCATGAAAATGAGTGCATATGCAAATCAAGTTCACTGTTCTTTTTATAAACGTAACATCCAAAATGTTTTGCTTAGGTACTTCCCAGAAAATCAGAAGTATTTTCTCCAACTTCATTGATTGCAAGAGACACAAAATAACAGGGAAGACTTCCAGACAAACATGATCTGGCACCTCCCAGTTTCTGTTTTTGGACCAGCAACAACGGGTCTTATCCCCCATCCATCCCATCTGGGATTACCCTGATAGAAGAGGAGACAACTTTTTCCCTAAATCAACACGAAAATTGAGCAGAGAGAGTACTGAGATGTACAAGTCTATCAGCAGTTTAGTTACACAGTTACCCATACTGTCAACTACCTACAAGAATGCTTTGCAGGCCACACTGGTTAAACATTTTTGGATCAAAAGAAATTTTTTTCATGCTTTAAACAGGGTTCTAATCCCAATTGAAAAAAAAACAATTGCAAAGGTGTTCTTTATGAATTCTGTTGTCCTTCCAGTGAATGTGCAATATAATATATATAAAATAATCCAAAATACCTGAGTTAAATTCTTTTGAAAGTAATGCTTCCAGATACTGTATGTTGATTTTCATTTTATGAGATACACATTCCGAATCTCAGGATGAGCTTAACATTGCAAGCACCATTCATGTAAAACAATCAAACATGAAAGCAACTAAATTCAAATAACATCCCAGAAAATGTAACTCCAAAAGAAACAACCCAGAACACCCGGAGTGCTTACCGGGGAAAGGCCTGAACAAACAAAGCCTACTGGAAGGGCCAAAAGGTCAGCAAGCTGCTAGAGCCCAGGGCCTCGTGTGGAGAACACACCAATTCCCTCACACTTCGCTATGGAAATCTAATCTAGATTTTACGTAAAACTAATCTAGAAGTTACTCCACAAGAAAAGCATCTTTCCACCTTCCAGTTCTGCTGTCACTAACGTGCACATCAGATGCATCTCCTGACCAGGCCACCCGAAGTCCAGACACGGATCCCTTAAACTAAAAACATCCCAAATGGCCTTCGGCATCCGAACAGCCAAGTGGGAGCAGGGCGGCAGGGCAAGCCCATACACTGTGTCCTGAACACCAGTCTCCCCACTACTAGCTAGCTCAGAACTAAAAAAGTTACCAGCCCAGGCCCGAACAGCATCGATCTGTCAGTACTTCACAACACAGTGACATCCCGGCCGAGGAAACCCGGCGGCCTGGAGCAGGGACCCTCAGCTGGGGGCCAAACCCAGCCAGGGCCAAGCTGAGCACACAGGGTATCACAGGCAGGGACCCTCAGCTGGGGGCCAAACCCAGCCAGGGCCAAGCTGAGCACACAGGGTATCACAGGCAGGCTCTGCTGCTTCACTCACCTCGGGCACCACACTGGCACGGGCAGAGGCAAGGACAAGAGACAACAGCAAGGGATGTTGGAGAGGGCAGCACTAAGAGGCCCAACTATAAATCAGTTTCAAACCAGTAGCCTACATGAAAGCACAGACACAGTACTTCAACAGGAGGAATGGGATGTTGGTCCCAGACAGGGGCCTTGTGAAGCAGAGCACCACTGCGCTCGAGGCACCGAAACCTGAAAGAGCCACAGGCTGCATCCGATGGAAGAGGTAATTTCTTGCTTCTCCTTTTAGATGGGCTACTAATTGTAGCTAAGAATACAAGTGAACTAAGACAGGTGGTGGAAACTCTTTCAGATAAATTTCTCAGCATCCTCATCAACAAACAGGTTAGGAAAAACAATCAAGTAGTCTTAACTGCTTTTGGGGGCAGATTTTCAGACAGACATCAACATAGTATTCTACAGATTGTTAACAGGGAGTTGGTTCATTTTACACTATCCCAAACTACAGATGGATTACATCTACAGCTAGAGAGTGCATTTAGCACTTACCAAACACATTTGTTCAAAAATACCAGGAACTGGAATCCACATACTAGAGATTCAGTATAAAGAATATTAGAATTTCAGTAACAAATCTCAACCTGAGAAATTAAATTCTGATTTGAACTACACCTTCAATACTCAATTTATACACCACCTCTACTAACATTAAAATTGCCATAAGCCTAACAACTGTATAATATATTCAATCCATCCATAAAAAGAAAATGCACACAATTAAATGTGAGGGCTTTTAAAGTTTAATTTTTAAACACTATCTTGGACATAAAACTTCTCAAAATAACACAAGAGCTGAAACTATGTTTTGAAAATTAAAACTTTCAGTGGACAAGAACACTTGTCTCCAAGTAGTGCTGACTGGCAGAAAATACACATTAATCTCTGACATCAACTAAGTTATTTTGCACCTGTAATTTCTTACCAACACATCATAAATACTTAAAGCATGCAAATGCTTTTATAGGAGTTGACAAGTATAATTATCTTCAGCATCAGGGCAAACGAGGCTTAGAGTTTCTCAGGACTGGCTCCACATAGCTGTCAGGATGCAGGCACAGGACAAGAACCCCAGCAGCCTGCCAGCGCCAGCAGGGAGAGGATGCACGTCCTGGTACCTCAACCTATTGGAATGCAACTCACGTCACCAAACTCTGATTGCTTTTGGTCAGGTGCCCATATTTAGGCTACAAAGCCAGAAAGGAAAACCAACCTCACTTTTTAAGGCTCATAGCGTTTCTAATGAGGTGAGCTCCAGCCACTAAAAGACCTGAGCACCTCCTGTATGTTGTTTTGGTGCTTTTTTGGTGGTTTGTTTTTGGGGTGGGGTTGGTATTTCTTGGGGGGGTGGAAGCAGAGTTGCCATCCAAGTTGTAAAAATCTCTTATTAAAGGAAGACAGGTGGAGAGAGGGGAAAAGAGACAGAAATAGCCTATTATACCAGTATCATTTTAGTTCTTGTTGGCTCATGAATTGCTTATTGGAATTCCTTTTGGCCGCTTGCCCAGAACAGTTGGAGTAAAAAACCAAACCAAAACAAAGAAAGCAGCAAACCAAACCTTAGTGAACCCACAAAGCTCCTGTTGGAAATGTCCTCCTACCAGGGTCTCCCCTTCCTAATACCTGCTCACCAGATGCTCTCCAGGTTACTTCAGGGTGAGATAGGTGACAATAGCCACAGTGTTAAAACTGATACAGTGTCTTCCCTCCTACCAGTTGGGGACCAGAGCTTGCAGGACATACTCTACAGAGTATACATACTCTACAGCTCTACAGGGACTATGTAGTTAGCATAGTTTAACTAGAATCATCAATTTGAGCATCCTATTTAAGTGTACACAAATCTAACCAGAACAACTTTATTAATACAGAAACTGATCTCAGTTACCAGTGAAGCAATTAAAAACAGAAACATGGAGATTTGTTACACCTAAATGGAAGGCTCCAGCAACTCTGTTTTATTAACTCAGAGACCAATTTCACTGATGAGATATTTGCCTAATATTTATAGACAGTCTCTTTTTATAGTGTCTTTGTTTACAGTTTTTTACCCTTAAAAATAACCCTCCTTAAAACAAAGCCATTAACTTAGTTATGCCTATTTGTGTCTTTTGCACTTACACTGAAAAATCCTCTAGATGCACATCTACACTAGAATGCCCTAAAGCAAAGACAAAAATATTCCCAGTGTCCTGCCCCAAAAAAAACCAAATCAAAGACTGTTGTGAAAACCACTTGGAAACAGAGAGAACTGCAAAAGGCTGAAGAACACCAAATTTCTGGAGCTAGGTAAGGACTGAGGGTCTTGGCTGCTCAGCACTATATCACCTTGCTTCCAAGCCTTAACCTTCCAGAAAAGAATCCATAGCCCTGAACTGTATGACTCCTCTCCCTATAAAATCCACATGGAAGGTAACTGTCTCCGAATCAGTCTCAGAGCTGTGTCAGTATGCTGAGCAGGATTTTTCCAAGGCAGAGCCAACAATGCACGAGGAGACTTCTTGCGTTTTGTTTGAAGTAAAACATGTAACACACCCAATAGCACTAACTCGAGTCTCAGCAATAAGATATGACAGCAAAAGGAAAAGCTGGTGAAAGGAATGTGTTAAACCAGACCTTCTTTCAGACTTGGGTGCCTCCCTGGATGTCAAAAATAGATGCCTGTGTCAGATCAGGATCACTGTTTCAATCCCTTGGCAATAGGTGCTTACGTTATCTATTTTGAAAGCAGGACCAGTTCCCTTTTGAAAGAGAACTGTGGGTGCAGAAGAAAAGGAAAAGAAAATAATGTCGATTCTTTTGATACAGTAGCCTAACAAAGCGTTTGGACACAGCATGAGAAATTCCCATGCAATGTGACTGTCAGCCAGAAGAGACTCAAGACTCCATCTCATCTCCCAAAAGGGTGCACTCTCTCTTGCACTCTCATCAGAGCTGTAAAACTTGCTAAGATGAAGAAAAGGCTCATGGGACCACAGCGAGAGCAAGCAGGAACAGCAGAAAGTTTCTGCAGAGAAGGCACAGCTCTGCCTCCCAGAACAGATTGCCTACAGAATTCTTTGACTCCGGCCACTACCTGCAGGACTGCTTGGGAAGAGACACCTGCTCACACCGAAAGCCAGCCACTTGCAGCCAGTCATTGGAAAAATACACTTTCCTTCAAAAATAGAGTGAAGGTCATGGTTTCAAGGAAGGGATAGAGAGCTGACAATTTCTAGTAGAGTCTTGAGAATGCATTAACATCTATTCCTATAAATGGCCTTTTTTAGACAGAGATTTCATTTTCTGCTGAAGGAAAGGCAGGAAGAAAAGGCTGAACTAGAGAAATATTCTATTAAAGTGTATGTGGAACAAGAATGCCAGGAAGCCTTGGTCAGGCTTGTGCATCATCGTCCAGTTACGGCCATTTGAGACAACTCTACCTCACCCACCCTCTTCCAAGTCTTTCTTGCAAACCCACCCAGCACACCATCTATGCACTTAAAGTCTTTGTAAGCTACAGTGGAAGCCACCTATGTTAGACCATTCTTCTTCGCCCTGTCACTCCTGATTAGTCTCACTTCTAAATACAATAAGCACAAAGAGTCTAGGATGGTATTTCTCTGCTAAAACTTAACAGAGAAAACAATTCAATTTTGTTTTTCACTTCTGTAGTAACTACAAAAATCACGACTTCCCATGTTTCTGCCTAAGACCAGCTTTCACGGGGGGGATGGGACACAATACAACAAAGAACAACACAACCCTAGAATCCCATAATCTCACACTAGACAACCTTTGGGCTCACTTCAGCAATGGACTTAATCATATGATTAGTTCCAGTAAAGTTAGTGGTACCTCTCACACACTCAAGTGGGAGATAAATCTCCTTGTTAAATCATGAATTGCAGTTTTCCAGCGTAAGCAAATGCCACATGCATTTGCCCATACCATTCACTGGTAAGAGAGGGTTTTAATACACATTTTAAAATGCATGCTAAAAAAATCTACTGGAATTTGTTAAAGAGGTTTAGGAAATTGCCTTGAAGAGCTTAGTTACTGCTGAGTCAGTGCAGATGAACTAAAAAACAGAGGGTTCTATGTAGAGTTTTATTCCCACTAGCTTAAAATTATTTGTCCTTGGACCCAAATCCTGCACAAAAACCTTCTCCACCTAGAAGAATGGGAATAATTTCCACCCTTCGGCAAAGTACTTTAAGAAATAATTGAAAGAAATGCTAATCTAGAAATGCTACCTTCAATGCATCTTCTTTCAAAAGTGAGGTTCTTCTGAGGAAGTTCTCATTGCCCCAAACAAGTCACACTTGGAAAGACAGGTGGGAGTAAGAGCCCAAGTGAAATACTACAGCATTTAGGCGTGACATACTACATGCACATATACACACAGACACATACACGCGTGTGTGTGTATCTATATATACACATACCCACAGAATGGCATAACTTTACAGGACTGAGGGACTAAAATAAGAGACTAGATTCATTACAGACAAATTTAAACTCATACGTGGAAGAACAACCCTAGCCTGACATACCAAGTGATGAGCTCTGGCCTGATCATTACCACTTAGGAAGATGATCTCGGTGTTACAACAGTTTTTGCTAAAATGTCAGCTTGATGCTGAATGGTAGAGTCAGAAGAGTAAATCTTATGTTACAAATTATTAGCAAAGGAATTTGGAAAGGAGCAGCAGTGTCAGGAAAGCCAGTAACAATTATGCCACTGCATAAATCCATGGTTTACCCACACTTCAAATTTAGCATGCAGTTCTGGTCTTCTTACCGCTCTTTCTTCCAGAGGGGCTCATTTGGCTTACTAAAAGACTAACCACAGGCTCAGGAAATTCTATATGTAGCAAATCATTGAAGACAAGAGTTTTAAATTATTGTAGCCCACAAATTCACCCTGTTCTTGCCTTTCCCTGGGTATCTGTCTATAACCTCCAGGAGATGCAGAACATTGAGTTGGATCAGTTTTGAAGTCTGAATCAGAGTGGCCACTTTTACCTTCTTATTCACTCCAATTTAGTGATCGTCAAAACCAGTATACCACAATGATGTACAGTTTACAACTGCTCTGGAATCACAGCATTTCCTCACCAATAAATCAGCTGTTAACTTTTAAAAGAGGCTTTCAGCCATTTTGCTGCTCTAGCAAGCATAGATACTACATTTCAGAAATGCCAGAGTGCTCACACGTATTAGCATATACACATTTGAAATTGCCACTGAAATAAGTATCTCTAAACCAAATTTCTAGACTGTTTTAACTGAGTTTGTGATGCCATGCAACTTTAAAAGGAAAGCCCGAACTCAAGACTAGCTTCAGTACACATTTTAATTATTTTAGTAGTGTTAAAGTAGTATTTCAAGGCAATGAAAATTCTGTATCATCTACATGTTTAAAGCTCTTCTATGAAGAAGGAAGTTTTGAGTACTAGAAACATAAGACAGATTATGTACAGAAAATCCTGTAAAGCCTTTATGTGATTTTTCATGATTTGTTGTTCTGGGCTTTTTTTGCCTGTTTGTAGCAAGGATGATGGAAGCTTTCAAAACATTTGGAGTAACTCAACACCAACAATCTTTCCTTTCCCAAATTACTATGCTGCTTCTGAATTCTCAACACTTGCCACAGAATACAGCTACAACATTCTCTTGATACTAGACTACATCAAAAAAGAGAAAGAAAAAGCTCTGCACATGTGTTTTCTTAGTTGCATTAAACGTACTAATCCTAACCCACTCATATCAATGAAGTGGCCACTATTAGCATGTATTTCCACATGTAAGCTATTCATTTTTTCATATTTAATACGTATAGTACCATACTACTTCTTTGTGACTGAAATTAAAACCTAATCCAATATTTACTAATGTTTAATTCTCTTCAGAACACAGCAGAAGCTTTATCTATCTTAATGTTTGCCTTCTCCCCCAGCTCATTCACTGAAAGTCTGCTGCTTGAAAAGAATTAAGTATTCTGAAATGACATGAATTTCATTTCCAAAAATAGGAAACAGGAGTATACAGCAGAAAAACTGACATCAGCACATACACTTACTGTCTCATGACAGTTGCAGCCATGAGCTCTTTTGTCGTCTAGCTAATACAGAGATTCATGCCTCCATACCATAACTCAGGCATTCTGAGAGCAGACTTTCCAAACGGTTTATGGGCTTACTGTATTTGAGTAGCAGTAGATTCATCACTGAACAGCTGGAGTTTTGCCCAGGAAAACAAACTATATTCTATACTGAAGAGAGGGACATGATGATTAGGCCTTTTATATTCCTCTCATGTTGAAAATTATGGAATTATCAGAAAACTGTAATCATGAAAATGTTAAACTAAGGAGAATGTATTTTTACATCAAATCAACATAATTATGTTTACCATATTTGGGCCTGAAGTTGGCTGGCAATTCAGTCTGTATCTAGACAGCAATATCTGATTCACTGTCACAGGATATGAATAAACCAGAGCAATCCAGCATGAATAACAATCTCCCTCCTATAACAAAACCAAACATTAGTGTGTACCTAATACTCCAAAAGCACCATAAAATACTACTGTAAATAGCAATTTCATAAGTAGTAGTAGTTGATTAATTTTTAAAATTTTAACTTGAATAATTTTTAAAAGTTGAAGTAATTTTTAAAAGATCATTCTTGAACTAGATCTTTTTAACAGGAGACTTTTAGAACTGTCAAAATGCTTTATTTCTAATAAGTCTATGGGTTTTAATGTATTAGAATATGTAGGTCTAATTTCTGTAGGTGATGAAGGAACAGTGGTAACAAGTAATTTGAGATCATAAAGATTTAAAAAGTAGAAACGGTCGCGTGCATACTTCATAACCTTTCCTCATCTTTTTCTAATCAAAGAAGCTGCTTGTGTCTTGGGCACAGCATTCTCCTCCTCATTAAGACCAGAATTTATAAAATTTACAAGTCTTAATTAAATATAGATGAGATTTTTTAAATAGCACTAACTCATCCTCCATAGCTGGGGTCATAGCATGATTAGTTACAGGATCAAATGTAGCACCCTTCCAGTTTATAAATCTCTAATACAGATCAAAAGGGAAAAATACAGCCAAATCTTGCCAACTGTAACCTTCAAGAACACCCAAAACTTAGGGCTTTTCTGGTTGTTCTGCCTGCTTTACACAGCAATTTCAAAAACCCTTCCCCGAGTTGCTCAATCATTTGCAAATGCCATCAACAACTTGTTCAGACACAAGTTAAGCACCAGAGACAAAAGGATTCTCCTCTTGCACTTCTTCTGCAAGCCCCTGTGTCCCAGTAAGTACCACCCCGCCTTCACCACAATAACAACAGCTTACATCTCTGAGATTCCAGTATCTAGCATCTTCTATTAGCTGCTTCAGTAATGCTGCTTTCTATTTCAGTCCACAGGATAATTTGTTGCCTTTCACCCACACAATGTAAATGCCAAAACAGACAAACAGGTCAACCTGAAATCAAAAAGCTGCAGACTGAAGGCTGAGGAATGCTGGAGCAATCCTAGGTCTTCTGCATCTACTCTTTACACTGACATGTCTGTAAGAAATTTGTGGTTTTAAAAGCAATTAGTTATTTGTTTTTTGTATAGTATATGTTCTTTCTAGGAAGACTAGCTTGATTAGAGTTACTTTCCTTTTATTAAGAAAAGCAAAAGATTTTAATATTTTAACAGATTATTATTTTCCTGCTTCTTTAAAACAGCACAAACACTCATAATAATGAAGTTTAATTTCTTTCAACACAAAAAAATTTACACATTTGGAAAATGAATCTCATTTTTAATGTCTAGTGTAGATGCTACCAAAGAATATAAATAACTTCACACGAGCTACTTGCTAACAAATGCATACATGGAATTCTGCCGGCACGTCTCGGCAGCACACACAGCTTCCCTGGCTTCCGGCTTCAAGCTGCTACATTAAGTATATGGCATGGAAAGGCACACAACAGTCAAACTGATGTTCAGATGAACACTGACATGATTTGACTGATGCAATGTGATTTTTCCTTTAAAAAACGCATTGTTCTTAGGTTAAAAATTATCCCCCAGAGAACTCTCAGAATATTTCCGAATACAATTATCAATCGTTAAATAATTAATGATCCTAATTTACAACATACAAAGCACAGTCAGACCATCTTACCATCTCCTGGAAGTAGAAGTACTGATAGTTTTATATAAACAACTAAGCCCTCAATCATGGGAATGATTTGTCACCAGGTTATGTGCCAGAATTTCTGCACCGAGTTGTGCAAGATATTTTTTGCCCAGCAGAGGATACAAGGGGATATTTATGCTGGTATAAGACAACTTGAAAGAGAAACAAATGTAATGTTTTAATCCACAAACCAAATTAACATGATGTGATTGATCTGTTCAGTAGAAATCAAATATCCATAAGCAAGCCTGAAGACTTAAGCTTGAACTTTTATTATTTGTTAGCTCTTTCTGAAAACTCACGTGTGTGTTCCCCCTGAAGCACCCAGTACCAACAGCCCTCCTGGTACCACACACACATCAGTGGGAGATCCTAACGTCGTACCTCAGTAACTACATGCAATGGTATCTCTCAATATTTATTAACAGAGCTGCATTTTGTTCACAAATGAACACTGGAAAGAAACATTTAAAATTTTAAGAGGTATCGTCTGATGTGTCAATTACACTTAAAAATTATTACCAACAAAAAAGACCAGGCTTGCATTAAATGATGTTTGGGTGAGTTAAGCCATGCTGACACTCCTCCCCAGTAACTTCTGTTGACAAAAGGCTTTCAGCTGCAGAAATTGCGACACAGTAAAGCTCTGCCAGCCATAAGACACTGCAAAGATGCCAAATACATTTAAGCAATGTTTCAATACCAGCTGATGCGTCTATTACAGATCTGGCCATACTCCTTTGAAATGTATTTCCTAAGTATTAGACTTAGAAAAAGCAACCTTTTCACCACCAGAACTGTTTGTGCAGAGGGCGCGATGACAACCAGGACCACCCCGCTGGTACCAAGCACTGTCCACGACTCACCATCGCTTGCTGGTGCCAGCTTAGGAGAAGGCTACAATACACAACATTAAGCATCAACACGATGCCTGGCGATTTCTACTTATACATTACTACAAAACCCTCTCCCCAGGCACCATTTTTAGCCACTGTTGAATTTCCTCCCTTCTCCCCATCCCCCAACTAGGCTCCAAACCTTGAAGTAACCTTGTTCTGTTCCCCCCCCAGAGACAGTTCCATGCCTGAAACATAACCTCTAATCTTATTTTCTATTTCTAGCATACAATTCATGACCCTTATCCCAATTTTTTTAAATTAAATATCCTCCATGTTGCAGACTCTGCTTCCTATAGTCAGGATAGCTCACAGAGTACATCAGAACTTATAACCATATGTTTCTTGTTGTGGGCAATTTTACATTACTTTTAAGAGCATTAGAAACTTATAGTATTTATGCAATATAAGTTTAAAAGCCTTCTCTGAAAAAGAGGTTTACAGTACTACTGTCAGTACTTCACTGCAATAAAACAGCTTTATTTGTTAGAAAGTTTAGATAAAGACCTTAAAATACAACATATCTGCACTTCAGGGCAGTTTGCAAAGCATTAACTTCCAGCAATTATTGATACTTGGAGAGTATCTGTGAACATTAAGCTAAAGTCTTAAAAATCACAAGGTTTTATTATAAAGGAAGTCTTCTCATCTGACACCATCTATTAATGAGAAGGACTTTGCTTAAACTTGTTTGTTTTTTGGCAACACTAAAATATGTCATTTGTTTGCCATGGATTATGTAACATTTCTTACACAAACCAAATTAAAACAAAAATGGCCCACTGGATCAGATGGCCATCTAGGCCACAGTGGCAGTGGTCAAAACTTCTACTTTTAATTAACTAGCACTATCCATAACCCTCTTTCATATTTTTATTAATTATACCAAGTTTGTGCTAGGGCAAAATGTTCCTCCAAGCACAAATCTCCCCACAAAAGCACTTTGATACAGAACAGCTCCCTGAAGAATGAAAAAATATTTTTCTGGTCTCCAAAGTGCTGAAAAACAAGAAGTTTCCAGGATGCGTCCCAAGCCTGGTGGTTACAGTCTGACACAGCCATGTCCTCTCGGAGCTGGAGAGAGTTACAAATACACGTCTGCGTTTTCATCAGCCACATGCTAACACTTCTGCCTACCCCAAAATAAGCTATTTCAATCCCAGAAAACACATCCCACGGAGCGTAGAGGGAATATCTGTCACTGTTCAGCCAGCTGTGTGCTTACCCTGCAGACAGGAATTGATTTCGTCACTGTGCATTAGTGAATACCTTCAAATACCTTCACTTACACTCAGTGAAAGTAAGGAAAAAAGGTTAATTCCAATGTACCCACACACCAAAATATTTATAATGTTTATACCATGCTAGCAGCTAGCCTTTCAAAGCAAGGCCAAATATATCTCTGTGACTTTCTGTTGATTAATCAGAAAATTAATCAGCCTAGGATGCTAACAGCAAAGGAATAGCTACTACTTCACAAAATTACTTTCTGAATTCCATTTTAGACATAATCAGTTATGGGACAACATAATCAGTAATGGGACAACTTGACCACACAAGCAAAATTAGGAAAGGAGGAATAATCCTTGAACATGAAGTGTTACGTGTTTGTCAAATTCATATATACCTTAGCAACATTTCACATTAAACACCGTTTGTTTCATATTGGTCTGCACAGGCAGTTCTAATAAACACCTTTAGTTTGTTCTACTTTCTCTCTCCCACTTCTTCAGCTTCCATCCTATTCTCAGCAGGACTTCGTTTGAATTTATTGCACTACTCAGTTTCTGTGGAGCTACCAAGTGGGAGGACAGCCTCCAGCAATTAAGAATAAAAGCAGATAAGTGAACATACAACAGACTGGAGAAAATCTTGTGTGAGAACTTTTTAAGGTAGCAGAACTGGATTCTGAAATGGATTGGAAAACAATAAATATAGAAATAGTGAAGTCAAGAGTGATCTCATCAACATACTTGACAGATCAATTTATAATATGAAGCAAAAGTAAACATGATAACAGAAGCAGTGTAATCAGAAATTGCCCGACATGAGATTCATTCCTAGGTGGCTGCTGGAGGAACAGCAACACTTTCTTTCCTTACTTAAAAAAAATTAAAATAAAATTACATTGTCAACATAAAAGATAATTGCAAGTCAGGACTGCCTTTCCTTCAGCAAAACAACCCCACAAAACCAGCATGTCATAAAAGCATCTTTTGACTGGTAGCTTCATTGAGTCTTAAGGTTCAATGCTGGAAAGCTTCTCCAACCCACCCCAAAATGAGAACTAGAAACATCTCAATAAACCTTACTGAGGTTTTCATGTCAATGAATGACAGCCACAAAAATTTATCATAGCACTAGGAAAATATTTGCAAGTATGTTTTCAAAAGGATACTATTATTCAAACGGAAAAAGAATATCACACCACCACTGTCCAACAACCCAACTATTCCAAAATATTAAATTCATTAAGTATTTATTACTGTGGTCTCCAAAAAATACATAATTAAAAAACTAATATAATATTGCTTGTCACTGAAAGACAATTTTAAAAACGTTTTCCCAGTCTCTACCTTTAGTATGAAAGTTACAGAAGCAATTCTGAAGTCCTCACTGAGGACAGTATTAAGGTCTTTTTCAAAACTGTTCCCACTCCTACCTTTCATAAATTTGTGGAAACACAGAATAGGTGGTTTTAGTCATGTAAGAATATCCTTCATTAGTCATAAAGAATAAAAACCAAGTATGTACCAAAGTAAATCCATACTTGACACCATTTTAACATCCTTACTTCACAGGGAAAGGGCTCCTGGCAAACAACCACTGATGCAGGCTGGAGATGCATGACAATTTGTGCCTAAATTTTGCGTAAAGCATGCAATAGACATTCTACTAAGTCAAAACAACCCTTTTAACATATGATAGTTTACATGAAACATTCAAATTATTCAATGAGCATCTGAAAAAACATTTAAGCTCACTGAAAGTGTAGTGATCTTTTTTTAAATTTCTGAAACGAAATCTGAGAAGGATTTCTGAAAAATAACACTTTCCACTTGCAGCCCCCCAGCATCATCAGGGGAAGTCATCACACTGCTACTGCTGCAAGTACTGAAGCATAAAGAAATGAATACTGATCACTATCATGGCTGATTGTTTTGTTTGGTATTTATCAATACTGTTATTAATTATTTTTTTAAATAAATTAATAATTCCCTTTTTTTTCCATTTTGGTGATACGGTTTAGTGGTGAAATAGGTAGGTGGTTGGACTGGATGATCTTAAAGGTCTCTTCCAGCCTC
Organism: Aegotheles bennettii; assembly: GCA_013398125.1. Classification (NCBI taxonomy): domain Eukaryota; kingdom Metazoa; phylum Chordata; class Aves; order Caprimulgiformes; family Aegothelidae; genus Aegotheles; species Aegotheles bennettii. Next base: position 188,008 of record VZRW01004275.1, on the reverse strand, counting down.
GATGATTCTATGATACTATGATTCTATAAATATTAAGGATGTTAACACAATCTACAAGAACATTAATGTGTTCTAGTAAACATTATATTTAAGATAAAATCAGTGGCCAAAATAAACAATGTGTGCCTTCTGCCCTGCTACCTGCCATAAACTTCCACAATTTGCTTCGGTCCACATGCAGCATCCCTGCCAGGGGAGCCTGTAGCCTGCTATGAAACCCACCTTCCCACGAGAAGCCAGACACTGCTGTCATCAACACCTCTCAACAACCAGCGCCAGAGATCTTCTGTTTGAACACAGACCTCCCACAAATCCACTACTTTCAATTTATTCCAGCCCCAGTAGAACATGGCTACAGCTACCACACAGGGGCTATGGCTCAGCTAGGCTGATTTTTGACAAAACTCAATGCTCATTACTGCTCCATAATCAGTATTATGGAAACAACTCCTTCCACGTGTGTCTCAGTAGAGGAAATTATTACTTAGGCAAAAAGTTCACCTTACATCTGCTTTAAGATAAACAACACAGTAACAGACCCCCACAGAACAATTAACTGGAGTGAACCCTGTTGCTAGACCCCAAGATCTAAGGCTCAAACTTCCACCATAGCTCTTTACTATGTCCTCCATTTACAGATAATACATCATCTTCCACATTTTTTCGACATTAGGCAAGCTCTAACAAAAACCTGAACTTGTGTACACTCTGGTCCTGAACTACTGATGGCAGCAAAAAGTGCAAATTGCTACTGCACAACAGAACAAAAGAGCTAACATGCTTTTGCAGGAAGGGTTTCCACCCAGTCCTGCTCTCCAAAGCATTATATAGGAAAAAAAAAACAACGTATAAAACGGTGTTCCTACTGCTACTAACACACCTTCCTTCCAAGGCTCTGTGAGGGTCTTGCTCTATTTCTAGAATTATTCTGTTAGGCAATTACAAATTCTACATTCTGCATAAGCCTACAATATGTATCTGTGGAAATCTCTCAGGGAACACTACAATGGATAAACACAGGCATGCTACATTTTCCTTTTACATCTTCTTTTCAAAAAAACCTATTATAATATGAAGGCTGTAGTTAGCTGCAACTTTTGAACACTAAAAATATATCTTACTTTCTTGCTTTCAATTCAACAGCACTAGTCCTGTTTTCAATTTCTTTTTCCTACTTTTAGATTCATTCTAGCAAGCCTAAAACACACAGTTTAGAGATGCATCCTTACTACACTCGAAGGTATTTATAGATTTGTTTTTATCCACAATACAAAATATTTATTTCCTGCATACACCTAACAATACCTGTTATGTGCATATCACACAATATATGTTCTCCTTCATTAAGGATTTGAATTTCAATGAGTCATTTTCTCAAAATTTCCATTCTATAAATAAATAATTACCTTCCTTCAAAGTGTCCAGTAACACTATGCAGTTGGAGCAGACCATGACACTTTTTGCATTTCTTATTTTATTAGGAACAATGTGTACTACAGTCAGAACCATACTAACCACAATCTGAGTATTATTTGATCCATCAGGGGATTTTTTATCATCAGCTACCACTCACGTGTTGTTGTGCAGCAGGAGAGGCTGAGCAGTGCTTCAGCTGTGTGGACACTAACAGTTACACCAAACTGAGTTCAGAACAACAGGAAACCTTCTGCATTTTCAGCACAGCAGATTTCTCTCCCCATCTTTCAGTAACATTCCAATCCTCACTGTGTAATACATACAAACAGGAGAATTCTAAGTGTGAATTAAAGTGTAAGGCAGGAAAAGAGCCGTATAATTAGGAACAAAAAAAAACAAAAGGAGAAAAGAAAAGGAGAGCAACTGGATTCAGCAGCATAAGAAAATTGTGGGCTTGGCAACGAAACTGATGGTTTTCTTTACAGTGTATCAATATGATGATATTAAAAATTGAGATTAAACTATATTTTAGGGCTCTCAAATCCTATTAGTAAGGCATTCTGCTGCTTTTTGAGTTGCTGTATGCATACTGGCAAATCATTTTAAACAGTATAGCCACTTGTAAAATGGAGTCTTATCTCCTCTTATAGCTAATGTATTATTCTGTCTGGAATAGAAATTTCTTCCACAGGCTGCTTTTCATATCTTTCAGGTGATTATGCCAGCATTTCTTTGCCTCTGAAGTCGAAACACAGACTCCATTTACATAGATACTTCTTTGTCCATGTTTTGGACAAGACAGTGGATTTTTATTGGCCAGCCGTGGTACTTATTCACTGCTAATGAAAGCAAGTTCAATGTTATATTAAGCAATCTACAGTAGTAAGTTCCTAAAAGATAACTACTCAAGAAAAAACATCAATGAAAAAAATATTGTGGTATCTAGGTTTTTACCACATCAATGCTGTAAAAATCTGAATATCTCATCCTCATTTAAGCTTGTTATTCATAAAAGAATTGAAAGTTTTTTACCTAATTATTTATTTCTAAAAGTTTACATTGAGTAATCTCGATGATTACCCACTGAGTTTATTACTATGAGTAGTTGCTATGTTATGTTTCTTACAATACTCTTAAACATGAAGGTATTTAAGAAGAAACCAAAGCCTTTGAACCGAGAAAAGAAAACAAACAAGAAAAGAAGAAAGCAGAAGGAGAGGCATTCCGGTGTAAGCGTGAGTAAGCTGTAAGTACCTGCCATACATCCTACAGCTTACCCCCAGCCCAAGCTGAGGCCACACCTTCCATATGGAAGAACATAAGTAGCAGTTTTAGAAAAAAGAAATCATTCCACCAGTGAAAACAAAAAGTAATTCTTCCCTTCACATCAAATCCAAAGCATCAGTTTCAAAATATTACTTCTTAAAATGCTGGTTTCTTACCTAAAAGATATAGAAGGTCTCACCAGTGCTGTACACAGCTGTTCTAAGACAAGGGTTATCTTGCATTTGAGAACACATACCGGTGTAGTTAAATCAACTTGTCAAATGCTTCCCCTCTCCAAGTGATATTCTACAGCTGCAATTACTGTTCTCTGCTTTTTTCAGAATATATTAAGTGGGTCTTCCCAGATCCCCAGGTTTGGACTATTTCAGATGGAGTACTGTTCCTCACAACACCACCTTTTGGCCAAAATGCCATCTGCCCGTGACAGTGTACGGTCAGTGAAAACCAACAAACTGTAGGTCTTAAGTCGGTGGTGTGATGTAAAAGAAGAAAAAAAACCCCTCACAACACAAACCTTTGAGATGGCTAAATAAGGGATCAGGAGTGCACTAAATGAACAGAGTTTTAAGGCATGATCAGGTATTTTGTATGCTACCAAGCACTATACTCAATATTCACACATATCTAGTTGCATAATATTTGCTAAGTCTACTGTTCAAAATTACATCCATTTAACTTTGCTCACATTAGGATTCATTTTAGAGAAAAATATTTAGCATAGGCATAGCATGCAAGATACCCTGCATTCCTATTATAATTTATTCCTCAACACACTGAACAACTGGATCAAAATACAGCACACCTTCCTATCTACACTCATAATTATAAGAACTGTATCACCTACAAAACCTTAAGTTAAAAGGAAAAATAGCATAATTAGGTCATGTAGAAAATTGCATAAACTACATTTACCTGTGTTTTTCTCAATATATGATTTAATGTGCAGTGAAAAACAACCAACACAGAAGAGATGAGCAACTCGGGTTCCAGTACAGAATATATCAAACAGCATATGCAAGGAAGACACAATATACTATTTCCCCGAAACCACAAGAATTTTTGGAAAGAAATTGCCTCATCTGTACTAAAACAAATTCAGAACAAAAAACAAGTACAACTTTTTAGCAGAAAGTCCCTAACTGAAATACAAAATTTTCTCATTTCAAGAAGCAACTTAAAATACCAGTAACACCACACTGTATCAGAGAAAAGCATCCACCGGCTGCACTGTGAAGCTGGAGAAGCCCATAAAAATCTGAATGTCTCTAGAAAAAGAAACCACAGCTTCACGTCAAGTCAAATTTTATCAGTCACATTAGCAGCAGTCTCCATCTATCACAATGCACCAAGCTGAGGGCCATGGAGGCCTTTCAAGTGGAACAAACACTTAGCAAAAGGTGTTGAAATACAAGAGAAGGCAGAGCCTAAATAGACATTTTCCATCAATAATCCCCTAAAGCGCAAGGGACAGAGAAGCACACACTAAAACACAAAACAATTAATAAAAAGGTAAGGACATGCTATTCTGAAGACCAACAGCAACATGCTAATCTATAGGTATTTCCTCAGAAACTAACTCGAGAAGTTTAGTTTAAAAACACCCTAAATTGTCACCAGAACACATCAATGTATTGCACAAGCAATGAACTCTGTGGAGCTGTTTGAGAACAAGTTAAATTTAATATATTGTACCTTTAAAGTCAGAGGAGCTATTCAGCCACGAACTCTGGTATCTGTAAGCCACAGCAACTCTCACACCCAGTATTCAGTCCAACATTTCTGATTAAAGTGTACTCTTCAGAAAAACATCCAGAATCAAAGACACCATGAAAGGTTTTGGAGTAGTAACTCTTGACATATGACCAGCAACAAGGTAAATAGCATTAGAGATTCAGTGACAAAAACACCTCCTGATGCCTAAAAGACAGTGTTTATGATTTGGAAGGGATCTCTGCAGCCCTCGTGATCACCGTGATATGGAAAGAGGCAGAGTGAGAGAAGAGCTAGAATCTTTTAACACATGTTCAGGGGAAACATAATTAAGAGGCAAATCACGGTCTGTTATTCATTTGTCTGACTGTATCAGACAACCCTAATCAAATCTCATAAAACCCAACTGTTCCAGAAACTAAAATGGAAAAAAGAAAAAAGTCTTTTCCTGCTGCGTCTTCAAAGGAAGAAAATGTGCTTTTCCCAAAAATCATTTCACTAAATCTTGTGTGTCAACTACAGATTTACTTTATCATACCAATCTATCACCACAAAAATGTAACATTCCTATATAAAAACAAAAAATGTAACATTAGTGGTTTTCAACAGATTTCATGTCCAGCAACATCTGCAGAGCAATAGATTTCACTTAACCAGACCAGGATCTTTCCTAACCACAAAACCAAGCAACAGATTAATTTCAAAATAGCACAGGTCAGACATACCACTTTTCCACATGGATAAAGCAATAAGTGAACCTGACCCAAGACTGCCAAACTACACCATATGCTGTCCCATGACCCAAACTGCTATTTCAGTTTTAAGATCAAACACGATGTGAGAGACCACATTTAAATTAGAGTTGATAACTTCGATCTGTACAACATCTTTGCTAAGAAGAACTCACGAACAAACTCATGTTCAATTCACAGACAACTTTTATATAAATTTTGTGAGTTACCAAAGTTATTTTGTAATAACTTGTCTCAAACTTCACCATACTCACTCCTGTTTGAACCTGAAATGAGGTCAAAGTGCTGAATTCGACACCACAATCTGTTGCCCTGGAAATCATTGCAATATTTAGACAAAGAAGTTTATTATGAGATCTAATAGGATTGCTTGAGAGAAAATGTTTTCATTCTCTTCCTGAAAGCAACACAAGACAGACAGAAAGACTGGAAGGTCATTGAGTAAGGACCCTTCCAACATTTTAATACAGAACCAAGACTACTACAAATAACATATACGTGCTCTTTTATTCAGGATTTTATGCTAATAATTGGGATTTTCTCCCAGCATTCCATACAGGTTTCATCAGCATGGAATTCTCTTAAGAAAAATAAGCTACAATTACCGGTCCACTCAGACTGCATTAATTTAGGGAATATAATTTTCAGTTAACCTACCCTGCTCTTCTATACATACACTTCAGCAGCTCCTCTTCAAAAATAGCTAAAACAGAAACACAAGTTGTAATACTCCCAAAACCTTAACCTTGTTTGTATCATAACTTCTGTATCTATAATGGTAGCTGCCCAGCACAGCAATTTGTACTCCACCATTGAGTTAGCAAAGTACGCCCAGTTTGCTCTCTGTAGGTGAATGTACAAGTACCCACTCAAACCCCTGCTTTCCTGCCGACAGCAGCAGCATTCTGGCAGTCTTGATGATTTCATTTGCACTACTCAGAACTGAACTCAGTAAAACAGAACTCCAATTGCAACCAAATATTACACGTTTTTTCATTCTCTTTTGCTTTTTATTTAATAAATGAAAGGTTTAGCTTTTCCAAATGATACGTGCATACTTAGCAGCAGACCTATTTTTCAGCATCAAAGTTCTTGATTACATCACCTGCTTGTAAATGTTCATCTCATGCAGGAAAATGTTTTATCTTATTACCTTATTACTTAAATATTTGCAAAACTGTGTTGCTCAGCCAAAAAGACACAAGTATCTAATTATACCCTTGGTAAAAGGCTAAATAAATTTATTCTGGAGCTATGAAACGTGCACTGATGAAGCTGGATTCTGTAATGACATATTTGCATAGTTTTAGTTAATGCCTTTCTACACCACCTTGCCTTTAATTCCTGCTTGGACAAAGAACTGCAGACCATACAACAGCAGACAGTATTGTTATTCTTCCCTCCCCCTAGAAAATCTCCTATCCTCAGAATCTTTCCATCCTTTACTAAACACGGGTGCCTTTAACAAACAGTGAAAAGCTGCATTCATTTTTATCTTCATTTGACAAATGTGGTTTCTTCTGAGAACCTGGAGATGACAAATTCTTTCTACATTGAAGTTACCCTGCAAGATGCATGCAGGTGAACGTACAGATACGGAAGAATGAAATTTTCACGTAGCCTCTTCTTCCTTGTATTCTTCCTTCTTCTACACAATACCATCTGGTGCAAGACTTGCAAATAGCATTCTGCTAAAAATTTTGAAATACTCAACAGAAAGAGATCACGTTCCTCAAATATTTTGGAGTCTGGCATAGAATTACATTTACCCAAAGTGATCTTTCCCCTGTGATACCAAGTCTTTTAGTCAAGCTGTGAGGATGCAGACACAAGAAAAGCCTTTCAACAACAAGAACTGTTTATGTCTGTCCGTTCTAGTCACTACAGCTTTCACTGGTTTTCAGCATTTGTTATATGCTGGGTTCCATAAAAAGCATGTTTAGCTTCTTCAGGATGAGATTGCCAGCTTCAAGTATTTTTAAGGAACTTTTAAAAATATTACCTTGTACTTAAGAGTCCTAGGAAGCAACACTTAAAAGAGCTCCAGATTTTTCTGGAATGTGAGCTGTAGGCATTCAGGTGCTTTATCTTTCTCTGGGGAAGCTCTTGTGCTTGAACTCAAACTGTTCTTCCAAGGTACAATCAGCCGAGTTCTGTAATCTGTACAGAAGAACAGAAAGTTCAACTTCCATTAAAAAGAAAAAACAAAACAAAACAAAAACCTAGGAGCATTGCTCTGAATATCCTGGTATCAGACAGACCATGTGGACATGCTTCAAAGGATCTAATTTTACCCCAGTAAATCCAGAGGAATTCCCAATACCATCCAGAAACTCATAAACACAGCAAGTTATCACAATGAGGTAATTCACTTGGGAAACTAAAAACACTAAGTTACTGACAGGATTAAAGATATATTTCATTGCTAGATAACTCATACAAATGAATCACACTAGGGAGACATGTGGAGAAGTGAGTGAAGAAAAAGGTCCATCACAGTTCTTTCTTGCGACTCTACTCCTACCCTCTCCTCTCCAACACATTCCATACACTGCTTTAAAGATCCCCAAATCCAGAATGTTAGAATAAAGCCTTATAGAATCAAAGTCAGATATTATTTCCACCATGGGAAACAAACTTCCCCTTACATTCAGAAATGGTTATAATTGAGGTGTTTTGTTCCATTCCCAGATTGCAGAGCACACTGCACCGAACCTGTGAGCATTTTTCTGCAATCGGACAGTACCATTTAAATAATCAACTTTGAGTGCACAACTAAACAAGAATCACACCTAAAATAATGTTATTAAACAGCCAGTCGACATGTTTCCTTATAACTTCCTAACCAAGACATTGTAGTGTCAGGCAAGAACAAAAATAAAATACCCAAACCTGAGGAGTGGCTGACAAGGTGGTAGAGGGATCTTCCTGTTGAAATTTTCCAAATAATCTGTCTTTTGCAATGCTATGGTACAGAAATGCTTACCAGAAAACATCAGCTTCTGACAAGTACCCTACTGAAACATGACTAGATAAAATAAAACAAAAAAAAAGTCACATTGACCAAAAAACCTCTAACCACTTGAAAAAGTAGAAAACTGTTAGAATAGCAAGAAACAAAGGACCACAAAGAGGGAATACAGTTATGTTGCAATACAATGAAAATCTAGCTGGCCTAAAACACAAAATAGGCATCAGTCATTTCAAGGAGTAAATTTTACTAAAAACGTAAGCAGGAATTGGTCACAATGTAGGGAGGTATTGTAAAGATGTTTCCTAAGGAATTATTTTCTCTGATGTGACCCTAACAGTAAAAGCACACAAGGTAAAAATTTATTTTAAAAAACACAGACAGCTACTTTACAGCAAAGTATTTTAAAAGTTTTTTGTTTTGCTTTTTAGTTATTACAGCAGAAATTCTATCTACTAGTGCTACCATGTTCTCCTAGGAGGGCTTTCCTAAGAAGGGAGAGTATTTACTGCCTTTGTGAAAACAGTTCTTCAAAGGAAAGCCCTAGAATATCCCACTTCAAACTTGAATTGTTTTAATAAGGTTATAATAGGTGCTTGCCCTGATCAGCTGCCGTATGTTACCATCAGACTGAAGCCAATGTCCCACCAATGGTATGCAATACCACAGCTAGAAAAGTGTCTGACTTGCTGTAAAGGCTCTTGAACATGCCCGAAAGCCTCACAGAGCCTCAGTTACTCCCACCTCAGATAGACCCCTACTGATCTTCACTCAGACACCCCAGGATTCCCCCCAGCCACATCTGGAGTACTCTGCATTCCCCTTTTCAGCCCTTGTCATTCATTATCAACCATTAACCAGCATTTCCAGACCTTCTATTCTGCTGAAAACCTCGCACTCGTCCCTCTTTTCTTGTACTCCAAGGCTGCTCCAACCCAGGTCCCTGGAAGTGAGCTTGCTTTGTGCAAAGTGTATGACCTTAATAGAACCACACAGATCGAACCTCCCAAATTTCCCTTAAGTAACCAACACACTGATCTTCATTAATAACAGCAGAGCAAGAAAAGATTGATTCAAGACTACAGTTCTCAAAATAATTTGTCTTGTCACATTAGAGCACTTTGAAGTAAAACACACCTCATTAACACCAACATCATCTTTTTGAAGTTGCATAGAAAAAAAAAATACTTTTTTTTTAATTACTGTTTCGGCAAAACACAAGGACTGGACCAAAACTGTTTATTCATAGAACATGAGAAGACTATGATCATATCAGACCAGATCAGCATAGTTTCTCTGGGGACAGAAGGGATGAAAGCCTATACCTAAACCACTCCTGTCATAAAATTATCCTGAGGTACATAAACAGCAGAAGAGAAGAAACTCGAGCAAAGCCAGAGGCACAATACCCCACAATTACTACCAGCTTCTTCTCAGTGAGTTTGGAACCTATCTGTAACAAATTCTACTCAAAAAATATTTCTTCATCCTACCAGGCAGATTTTACAGATAGCAAGAAACAGCACCTTCTATGATTTAGATCTGCAGCCCCCATATAAGCTTAAAGTGTTGCTTTCAGCCACAAGACGTACAAAAGCTAAACAGAACCCAGAACACAACAGTGCCTGGAGATCACAAGATTGCCTGCAGCACGTTACTAATAAATTGTTGTTATCCAGAGGCCAATTAATGTTAAGAAACACCAATCCAAACACATCACCAAGGTCTAGGAGGACCAGTGCAGTTTTCATACAGATTTTGTCAAGCCTTGCAGAGCCAGCTGCCCTCCGAGCCAGCCCCAGCACAACGTTTTGTGATGGTTACCCATGCTGCTGGAAATGTCATCTTTCATGTATGATATAAAACCCCTTCTATAGCTACTAACAATACCCCGGCATTGTTCGCAACATGTAGGGTGCTGTTCTGGCTAACATCCAATTCCAGTAATAATATTCTATCTACCTACAGTAACCACAAGAAGATATTCTTCATTTTCAGCCCCAAGTGGTTTTGCAGCACAGCAGCAAGCTCTTAGAGAATTGCCACACTTCACTGGAAGTTCCGCATTTCACTGTGCATTTATCCATCTACACAGAATAGGCATTTCTCTAGAACTGTAGAAACACCTTGAGATTACTAGGAATAAAGGAGCTCCTTTCACATGCCACAATTAGTCATATCAGCAGTGATGCCTATTTTGAGCAGCACCTATTAATCACTATCATTAGCAGGATTTCTGGTGTACCAGCATTCATTGTACCAAGAACAAGTCTTTTCCTATCACAGCACTACTATATAAACAAAAGCAGCAGCACAATTTCTCTTGACACAATCCTGTTTTGAGCAACGAGAGGCAAGTGGCAGCACTTAAACTAGTCAATTCAGGGTATAAAGGGGAGTTTACTTAGACCTTATCAGACTGCAAAAATACAGTTGTTCTGCTGCAAAGAAAAACTGGCCACCATTTGAATGCTGAGGAAGACGAGGTGTTGAAAAGTAATAAACAGTGGGAAGAAGTGGGGAAAAAAAGCTCTCAGGTTGGAGAGAGCAAGAAGAAACCCACAGAAAAATTAAGAAGAAAAAGATTCAAGTGATCAAATACAAGTTTATATCTCACTTGAAGAAACCTAGTTTTAAACACCCATAGCAGATATTTTCATATTTGTATGAAGGATTATTTACCTGTCAATCAAATTTCAGAGTCTCAGAAAAGACAACCAGGAAAATATTCCCTGTATGCATTTTTTCTAGTTTCCCAGTAGCCCCGTGTAAATCCCGATTCAGAATGAAGAACACCAACAGAAGGATCTATGCACCATGCTGACCTAGGAAGAAGTACCACAAGGCACGTGGGACTCACACCAGTTCCTCACACCCCAAAGGTTCAATGAAGCAGAAACGCATATGCCGACCTGAAACACACCTTCTTAGAAAGCCTGTCCTTCCTTCTAGGAAGGAAAGTACAGAACAGAAAATAAAGGAATTAAAAAAACACCTTGTGCAAGTTGAACTTAAAAACAATATCCATTCTTTAAAGAAGGGTCCATCTTAGTAGAACACTGCAGCAAAACCATGCTGATACCCATGACACACAAATAGCACCTGTGCACATACCAAGCCTGGCCAACACTTCTGATCCCATGAGCTACATAGCAAAACCTTTGTGTGGCTGGGAGCTACACGATACATACCACAAGCCTCAGAGAGGGGAGGGGAGGGGAGAGTCCCACTGGAGCTTCACCCACCCGTCACCCACAGAAACCAGCAGTTCCTCAAGAGCACTCCTGCCACTCCGCAAGACAGCACTGGGCTGAGAAAACAGAAACGCCAAGCGACAGCAGCCTTGAAATCCACAGCAACCTTTACCCCAGCTTCTGGATTTGAGATTATCCAACGGCCAGGAGATGCAGTGCTGTTTTGGGAGCCAAGCCTCAGCCCTTGGGCAGCACCACGTGCCCCCAGGACCCACGCTGGCAGGGCAGCCAGCCCTCTGCAGGGACACACGCCTGCCGCACGCCGCTCCTCAGGGTACCCAGGCACCTGCTCCTCTATAAACCAATGATGACAGCAATAATGGCAGCTTTATACCTGTAATTAGGTTTGTAATCTTACATGAAACAAATAAACAAGATCTTTTGACTTCTGTCAAATTCCTAAGCCAACATCCACCTGACAAACGTCTCCCTGCCCCATCCCTTCCCCGGCCAAGTCAAACCCTACCCGCGGGGAGGGGCCGAGGTGCATCAGTAAAGTTTTAAGCTACAACCCCGGCCCAGAGTCACCTCTCCTGCCCGCAGCTGCCATTTGCACACCACGCACCAACCGCCAGGCTCGGCACCACCGCACCGCGCTTTCGGGCAGCACCAGGGGGAGCCCCGCGCCGGCACAGCCCCCGCAGCGGCGGCCGCCACGGAGCCCCTCGGCCCGGGGACGCGCAGAGACCCCCG
>VZRW01004275.1:156201-174841 GCA_013398125.1 Aegotheles bennettii | reverse complement strand
AAGGGAAGGGGGAAAAACAATGGGTGACTGTTTTATGTGTGCTTAAAGTAACGAGGGCTCTGTCCTGTTCTGTGGCAAGGGGCAGTGTCCTAGCACAGCAGGCTGTGACAGAGCTCGCCAGTGGCACCTGCACAGCACTGTGCTCCCCTGCCCCTCAGCATCGCCGGCCGGAGGAACGGCAGAGTTCAACACTGCTGCTAAACGGATTTCTTTGGGAATTAGGTAAAACGCACGAAAATTATCTCCGACTGATCCCTTGGACATAATTGTCATGGTGCCACCAGCTGTAGGGGTTGTTCAGAACCAGGCCTGGGCTGTGGTGGCTCTGCTGTCTGAGTTTAACCTGGTTTGTTGTTATTTCTCATGCATCATGCAGATTTAATACAGAAGAGTTTGCTGTGTGATTCGATGTATTTTCAAATCCTATTTCCATAGAAATAGTCTTCTCTTAATCCTGTCTTTCTTATTAGAAAGTGATTATTTTTCATCTCCAAGGCTTATTTAGAATCTTACATTTGAAATGGAACAAGCATTTAATAACATACAGAAATGTCTGGTAGAAGTTAAAAATTAAGGTAACACACAATAGTAGGAGAGTAGCTAAAAATTGTTGGAATATATTTAAGCAATAACTTTGTTTAAGGGTAAGCATCCACTCATTTGGCTCTGATTCCCCCCCCCCTCAAAAAAAAAAAAAAGCAAGCAAAACAACCCCCACACTTGGGTATGATACTATTAAAGTGAAAATAACAGTAATTTCCACTAGTTTCAGTGCTGCTAATCAGAAAACTCTGTGGGAAGAAGTGAAATTGTCAATTTACTGGACACCTTCTAGCTACAACCTAGAAATAGTCCTCAAGTAGTGTCTGTGGGGAGCTGCCTAGGAGCAATCTGTGGCTTTGTTTCCTTCTCCGTAACAGATGGTTGCTGGCAGACTGAGCTTCTCATCAGTGCATTCCCTCCGAACTTTTCTGATTCTTGCATGTCTACTAAGCATGTCTTCTCCTAGTAAATTGAGTCCTCAAATTAAGAGATACCTGAGAAATACTTGGAAAGCACACAAGGGAACAGAAGGCTGTCATATTGGCTGCTTCAAGAGACGCAGGTGTCGGAGTATTCTTTGTGCTGGAAGAGTGCAATAAAGGGCTGGAGGGAGAAGGTACTTTTTTTTCTTTTTTTGTCTGTTTTTAACTAAATGGTAGATGAAACCTTCATTTTAAAAAAAGATAAAAAAGACTGATGAAGTTTCAACAAGTTTTTGATTGGAAGAAAGGATAGGTACAAAGTGGAAAAACCGAGTGTAATGGAAGTCAGAAGGAGCTAAAGAGGAAGGGAAAGAGAGTCCATACTGGGATAGATTTTCCTTCCTCCCAGGCCAGATTCTAAGGCTACACCTTAAAAGTAACCCAAAAAAACTCCACAAAATACCCCCTGGTTTTTGTGTTGAGGTTTTTTTAAAGAATGAAGAGAGATTAACACACACAAACAGACATGTATTTTTAGGGATGCTTGTATTTCCAGCAGGGTGGCCAGTCTGGAGCTTTTTAGCTGCAAGCAGCTCTCCAGGAGCTCAAGTTTTGCTCTTGTGCTGAGGTTGTGTCATGTAGCCAGTGCAGAGCAGTCAAAGGAACCATTGCAGGAAGAAGCAAACCCATCAGGAGTTACTAAGGCAAACATTACCACTCACACTTGAGTCTTGTTACATGTCCAGTCCCGGCCTGTCTAAGAAGAAATCTAGAACCCCTAGTGAGCTATTGACATTTCTCATCTATAAATGGTTCTGCTTTCCAGAAAGCCTCCTGTTCTCCAAGCCATGTACCTTGTGGTTCTTGGTCACGTGAAGAGTGTGATACGGTGTTTACAGGACCACAACAATCTCCTGCTCTGATGAATAGCTGGCAGATTGCACTAGCTGATGGCCATCCACCAGAACTTTTTCTAATAGTGCTCCATGTTTTACCAACATGCAGTTTTACCAGTAGATCCCAAAACTACACAAGCTGTGCTGATTAAAGCATACTGTATTCACAGGCAGAAATTTGTTCTATAGACCCAGTCTTACAATTCAATACAACACATGAACATGTTCTTTCACACTACCAGGAGGTGTCCAAATCTGCTCCATATTTTGTTATCCTAGTGATTTAATTGTATTCAGCAGATCTGTGCAGAGTTGGGTTCTGTCAACACTAACAGTGGAGTTACACACAGTAAGTGTATTTTTTTTATTTTGACTTGCAGGATTTATTTACACATTACTATAATTTTTTTTACAATGCTGTGTAACAACTTTTAACACATAAATGTCTCTGAAGATCAGATATTTACTTTGAAATTTATTACAGATTTATTACAGAAGAGCATAAAGGCGCAGAAGACTGGTAAGAATCCTAGCCTTAAAGCTGGTGTGTCTTAACCAGATGGTAGGAATTTAAGACAGACTGAGAAATAAATAGGAAGTTCACACTTCCTAATATGAACAGAGTATGAAAACATAAGTGCATAATAACCAATGCAGAATAAAGAGGAAAGATGTCTTAAGGACAAGAAAATACATAGTGTAGATACTTATTGTGACATTGTATATTAAAATGATTTTCCTGAATGCTTACAGTGCTATATTTATACTGAATATTCTTTTTTATTATTATTTTGGGAATTCTAAATATGTTGAAAGATGGTAGTATGAGTAACTATTTAGTCAAGTCATATGTAAATCAGCATAGCTATATTCAGTTATATTTATGATTTTTCTATTGATGTTACATATATGTGAAAAGTGCTTCCCAAGACCTCTGTTGAAAAGGAAGGGAAGGAAACGGTGCATTGTTTAAACAAAAAATGTAACAATGTTGTTTAGAGAGAGAGGAAGCCAGCTTTGGAAGGTATTATGAGTGCAACTTGATGTCATGGGCTGTAGGAGGAAGAAATCATTAGCTTGGAAAAAAAGCAGCACTGGCACAATAGCCATGTGTAAATGTTAATAAGGATATGCATATCAGCAAGGTGTGGGATAAGATTAGGAGGATGAATGTTAGTAATAAAATCCCTCAAGAGTGCGTTGTCTTGTTGAAGGAAAAAGCTAATTTACAGGAGATTGTTGTTTCTTTTAATCAGATAGAGGTATGTTTAGAAAAAGGAAATGTGGGGAAAACCAGGGTGATTTTGGAAAACAGACCTGATCACTAATGTCCTATTGTATCAGCAGTGATTTTCCCCTTTGTGGTTGCTAAATCCTGTGAATGCTGTGTGTTGATGTGTATGCTGAATGATAGTGTGTTGAAGTACAGGAAGAACAGCTGTAGTGTTGCATTAATATTTGGACTGTGTATTTGCAGTTGGACTGTATAGTGCACAGAGAAATAATGAAAATGCAGGTTTACATCCAGATATGTTATACAGTGTCTACAGTATGTCACAGACCTCGTGGCTTGTAGCCTAACTTGCTCTGGCTGCCTGAATGTTTGACAATGCAGGCATACACGCAGGCAAATAAGACTTCTAAAAATACATTTCACAAATCATCCATTCCAGCTGTCAGGGTGAGAACAGCCCTTTTGTCCTGCAGCCCTGAACAACTAAAATCCTATTTCAGACAAGAGAAATTTAGTTATTTGCTGCCTGACAGGAAAGCTGCTGACCTATGCTTTATACCCCTCAGTACATTGACTGACCATTGTGTCCAACCTGAGGCTTAAAATGAGAACTGGCCTCATGCCCAGCTCTGTGTAAACACTACCAAACGGCAAAAGAAGTGCGTGGCTAGAGCCCCCAGACTGCTGTTTGGGAAAATTCCTGCCCGTTACCTCCACAGGGCAAGTCCCACTTTGGAAAGAGTGAACATGACTGACTATATATGGCCACATAGAAATAAAAATAGGGACAGTCACCTTTTCTTGTCAGACAAATCAGAGATCCCAGCTGCAAGCCAACGATACTGGCTATGGGGAAAATAAATATACATATATAAATCTCTTAATCCTGCACCAATCAGTCCAGTTTTGATTGAAGTGAATGGAGGCCATTGACTTCGATTGACGTTGGATATGTCCCATGACCTTCTAGTTTATATATTTAGACTCCCCATACTAATCTTCTCTTCTACAAGTCTGATGTCATCACCATTATTATAAGCAGAACTTGTCACTTGATTGACAGCAAATAACCTTTCCAAAAAGTAGCCAACGAGTAAGAATGTTTTGTCAGAGTGACATACGATCATGACTGCCTGCAGTCCATTTTTGTTTACAGGCAGTGGAAGAATTTCAGATATTTTTAAGGTCAGTGTCCCTAGTCCAGAGATGAAGGGGAAGATGTGTTTGTTTTTAAATTGCTGTTCTGCTTAAAGAACTGTGCTGAAATAGAGGACTAGAGTCTGAAAGAAATCCTTTGCCTGTTGCGACCAGCTAGATGGGCACAGGAATGGAGTCCTCCCAACTACATGCAGAAAATGGTCATTGGTATTTCATATTTTTGCTTCAGAAAGTCAACTACTTAAACATATGTAGATTTTTTTTTTTGAATGTCTGATGATTCAGATGTCTGGGATCTCGTTTTGCTTGTTTTCTTGAAAACTTTCAGAAAAAGGAGTTGGCTTGCAAAACCACAAAAATGTACTTCTCAGCCAGCTGTGGTAAAAGAGTTTGCATGGCCATCTAAATACTGCAGAAGTTTTTATGTTTAAAAGATTTATTCTGATGAGTAGCAAATTATTATGAGTTCCTTATTAGTTAGCATTTAGCAGTTGGCTTAGAACTGTCCAAAGTATGCAGCAAATATGGAGGTGTTGAGAGAATATTTGTTGTTGACTTTTTGTAATACTAGAACTTAGAAGATGGTTATAAAACAGATGTTGTAAATGTGTGAATGAGAACTAGGCTGATTTATTTTTTTTTACTTAGAAATTAGTATGGCATTTAGGTATATTCCATTGTAAGGTTGTGACTAAGAGTAAAATGTAATTCTATGTAATTGACCAAACTTATTAATAGGGTATTCAGGACTTCTAATATAATAGACTCTAAACACTATTTAAGAAGTCTAATAAAATTTAGAATTAATTCTAGAACATTTATAAACAGGTATAGAAAAATAGTATCCCTTCTACTAAATGTTTGAAATTAGAGGCTACTTGCCAAATTATGATTTGTTTATTTGACCTTGTATGACTGATTGCAATAAGGTGTTGTGTATATTTCAGATAACAGAACTTCACTTTTTTAGTAAGTGTCTTATGTTGGACACATAATTGTAATTTTAATAGTCTATGGTAAGTATGTTACTTTATGAATGGTGAATCTTAGGTTATTTACTTTATGTTTATATAAATATACAAAAATTATATGTGTTTGTAATATATGTAAATATTTAAAGTGGTCTAGAATGAAGCCTAAATGGCAGTTCTAAATAATTTCCATATGGCAGTTCCTAAAACACGGGATTGTTGCATGACAACTGAGCAGAGGACCAAATGCTATTGCATTGCCTTAGTTGCTGTTAGGGCACTGTAACAAAGGCAACTTAATTTCAACGGCCTTAGTGGTGCTGTTATTACCTTTTGCCTATACAGATTGTTTTGTCTTGTGGTAAACTGCCAAATAAGGAGTAATTTTGTAATGGAGAACATGGAATTACGAAAGTAGGTTGAACAGAAGACCAACATAGAACATGTAGGCCAATATCTCATGATTGAAACTTTGATAAATTACATGATAACATACAGAAAAGTGTAGCAGATAAAGCTGTGATCTGATGCAGGCATGAGACATGAATGAACTAGTCTTTTCTCTAGAGTTAATTACAGAAATATTCAAAGTCCACAGCTGGGATTGGGATTTAAGTAATCCATTTACAGGAAGACATTTATCAGGAACAACAAAATATGGGACTGACAAAGCTTCCTTGATAAATGACTCTTGCTAAACCCCTCAATACAGAGCCTCTTTGGGTCTCCTATCCAAACCAGTCCAGGTCTCCTGGTGACATAATGAAATGTGAGATGCCTACGACCTAGTCTTTGGTCACAATGGAGCTTTGGCCACCTGTCTGTCCTCTGCTGGAGAAGATATTCAGGATGTTGACAGAGAAGAGTGGGACTTAGCTACCAAACCTTGGCAACTCGGTCTCATCTGCTTTCCAAGGGACCAGTGCAGCTAGCAATGCTTGATAGGCCGAATACCATTTTCCTCTGGCTCCAACAGGAAGGCCAATGTAGTGGCCTCAGTGCCTGGTTTCAGGTTCTTGATTTGTGTAGTCAGCTGCTAGTGCTTTCATACTTCCTCTGTAACTGCAGCCAAGAGTGTAGTTGGTTTGCTTGCATCGTGGTCCACTGCCTGGACCTGGTTCTCCTTGATAAATCTGACATCAGGTTTGAGGAACTCACTCTGTTTATTGCTAAGCTAAAGCTGATGATACAGTGTCCACTGATTTTTTGTTTGTTTGCTTGCTTTTTAAACTTCCTCAGCCAAAATGGTACACAACTGACTGTGTTATTTGATGCAAATATCCTGCACTGCAGGACACATGCCAAGGATTCAGGAGCAGGTCTCACAGGGGTTATGGTTCTGTCTTTATAACAGCCCAGAAATTCCTCAGTTGGGTATTCATATGCTTGGAGTTGAAGGGCTACCAGAAGTTATTTCTCTGGAATCCCACAACAATTTTAGATCCTTCAAGAGGCACACACAAACATTTGGCTCTAAAGGTCCCAATTCATCTGTCATTAATGTAAAGTGTATGTAGCTTTGTTGAAATTGATAGTTGTGGTTCCAGCTCTTTTGCACAGCACCTAAACAACTGCAGTATTGTAAAACGAGGTATAAAAAGCTACCAACTCTGTATCAGACTATCAGATCACAGTTCTTGCTGGTGTGAGAGGCAGGAAACAAAACATCAGTCCCACCGAGACCTGCACATATGCAGTATACAACTCTTGTGTAAGTTGTATCTGTCAGCGTGAGGAACCGTGAGATAACAGCCCTGTGGTAGCAACTGACAACCAAGGTTTCAGGGGAAGAAAGATTTTCAGCTTTGTGTGTGCACTGCTAAATAATTCTAAGATGCAGATAAACAGTACCTACAGGTGTGTATTTTTTTTCACATTCACACTGATGAATCAAGATACTATAACCCAAATACATATACTTCAGATCCTTTTAGGCACACAACATCAAGCCAACAGTTACTAAAAGATAAGGGAGCAGTAAAACAATCTGTAGGCCATACAAGTTCTATATATTGGTTATTTCTGTTGTTGGATTTTACATACGTTAGTTTTCTTTTGAAATTCCAAGAGTTAGAGTGGGGAAATGATATTATATAGATCTTTCAAAGCTAAGCTTTGATAGTGGTATTGAAGATCAATACACTGTATATACATCTCAAGTATTGCTGTAATTCCAAGTGTTGGAAGATGAGAAGGCAGTAACTAATAGGATACAGAGTGTAATCTTTTTCCCTTTTAATGAGAGAATATTTCAGACATGGTGATGTAGTTGACAGATGTTCAGTTTAGCACAAAAGAAAAAAAGAAGAAAAGAGATTGAAATGCATAGTCATATAGGAAATAAACCTAATTAATAAGGGAACTAATTAGTAAAGGAAGCTATTGTGAATTTATCACAATAAATTAGCTTATGCTTAGCTTCCTCTACGTAAGCTAAATACAGGCTGCTTCAACATGAAATAAAGGTAATATAGAATGATAAGCCCATCATTTTTGATAGTTCACTAATGCTAGCTGCAACCTTAAAACAAGCCAAAAAACACATATATACATGCACAAGTACACACATGTTTGTCTTATCTTTAATTGTTACCACAGATATTGTGAGAAATAAATGAATTACCTATTTTTACAAAGATTGATATGATAAAAATGCACAGAGTTGATTTTTCATATTTATCTTTGTTTTTCACCGTACCACAGGCTACAAATAGAAGATGGTATATAGACTGCAGTAGCATCAGGGCTCATAAATAGCGTTCTGAGTTCAGGGCACAATGCAGATCTAAATATTTTCTCTTCTGTACAACTTTGGAGACAATTCTGTCCTGTAATAAAGACTGTACTGGATAATAATCATTAAAGTAGTGAAAAACTTGTATTGTGCTCATAAATTAAAATGTACAACATGCACTTCACCCCCCCAATCTACTCAATATTGCTTCTAGAGAACAAATTATACGTAGAGTGGTTGAGGTAACATGATTTGCTAATTCCTGGAATAATTGCCCACAAACATGTGAGCTTGACCCCTGTGCCAACTACCAGACTCTTGGCTATGTACGCAGAGTGACCCCAGTGATGGTTTCAGAAGAGTAGGATTTGGGGGTTGGTTAGATATATTTGTCCCTGACACGAGTTGTGTTTTTCTCCTCATATGGATTAAATAACATATTGACACTCTTCAGAGTTGCTAATTTTGGCCTTCTGATTGCAAGTTCCATGCAACTTAATGTTTTGCTTCATCTCACAATCCTAGGAATGGTGGTTTCTTGAAAAAATCAAGCTCATAATACTTAGGGATGCTCTCTCTCATGGTTTTTGTGCACATAGAATTGACAAACCAGTGCAGTACATAATAAGAATGAAGTTCAATCTGTAGTGGTTTTATACCCTGTGTTTTTAAGAGTGTGTAATCATTTTTCCAAAAATATATTAACAGAAATCATTGTAAAGCTCATTTCTCCAGCTGTACAATGGTATACATAAAATTTGGGGATTTCCAGACATAACTATAGTAGCAGCAACAAAAGATATTTAAAGCCTGTTAACCTCAGTTGTGTTTTTACTTAATAATTTTCAAAATCATGGTGCTGATCTTGCAGTGAGATTCATTTACACATAGATCTCATTGAAGACTCAGGACCTGAAGTTAATATTCCATTCTGTGTCTAATTGCACTCCCATTTTACATAAATTAAGTTTGGGCATTTGTTTTAAGGTCAGAAATTTATGAATTAAGAATAACATTTGTAAATATCCTCAAAATCCAATTAAATAGGAATTGGAAAACTTCAAAAATGCAAAATCTGGAGAGTTTCCCCCCCATCAGATTGTATAGTAGCATGAAGGATGAGGTACAAAGTTGTATCTGTAATTTGAGAGCCTGCAATTATTTGCATTGTAGTAATTTGTGCACTCTGTATGACCATACCCTTTTAAATTGAAGGAGTCTGATAATACATGAGCAAAAAAATGTAGGCAGGTATTTCAAACAGAATCTGTAGAGAGAACAACATTAACATGTAGATCTTTTTTAAAAGATTCAGTCTACAGAACTGGGATTTTAAAGAGAGATACTGGCAAAAGAATTGGGCTCATCTGATATGCACAGGAAAAAATGTCAGCTTGAAGGGTAGACATCTTCTGAAACAAAATCTACATTACCAGAGAACTTCCTTGAACCGAAACAAGCTGCAAGATGGGCTGATTTCTTAAAATATTAATAGTAAATTTCAATGAGACATTCTCATTATCCTTACAGCGATGCAAATTTATTAAATTGCAAGGATAATAAATCTTGAGAGATTAAGTTTATAAATGAATATCAAAGGATTGTTTCTGTGGTTTTTAAGAGCCTGAGATTTGTTTGGTATGTAGCTGAACAATCATTTATCTTTGCTGACAGCCTGGTTTACGTTACTAGACTATGTGCTGCTGTACACCAAATGGCATTGTCCAATTGGGTTTTATTTTTAGGCTGCTTTGTAGCAGATGCAGACTGGCACATCAGTGCTTACTCCAGTGATGTGTGTTACATTCCCAGCAGGAGCCCCACTGAGAGGGGAGGAAGGAAACTAGTCACAGAAATGATAGCAGTGCAAAGCACAAGTCTCAAAACTCTGCTTTAGTGGGTCAGCTGCCAAGAATTACTGTACGTGAATGCTACTTTAAAGCTGTCTTTGCTTCCCATTAGAGACTTGACTTACAATCAAAAAATCATACATAGAGAATTTACTAGAACTTTGAATTAATATGCACATGACCAAAGCCATTAAAGTCACCTCCTATTTAATACTGCAAATTCCTAATCCTCAGACGTGTATGCTATTTACTGCAGCAATGATGAACATTTAAAGTGCTAAGCATACTTTAAAGGATATATTTCAAGAGCTTGGTTCTGCTGCATTTAAGATGCAATCTTTGTGTTAAACTTAATGGGTGTAGATCAGACCCTATGACTTCAAAAAATGTATCTTTCCAGAAACCAAAGTAACTTAAATGTCTGAATTAAACCATGTCCATTGTGAAAAGTACTTTCAATCTGGAAATACATAGCATTTTCTCTGAATAGTATGTTTTAAGACCTTTCCTCTCTATTGTATAGTATACGTGCTAGGTAAGTACAACATGTAATATTTACATTATTAAAATGACACATGATTATAATAATTAATTAATGCTAATATAATGTATAATAAATATAACAACTACCTGGAAAAGTAATAGTTATGGGAACTGACATAATTCCACTAACATCAAAATTAATTTTCCATTGTTTTCAGTGGAACCGTATTTTACCTCACTGCTTGGCTCACCTTGTAACAACAAGAGAATGATGACTGGATCATAGACCTGCAAACCAGGCTTGCGCGATGATTTCCTCTTTGAACTTGGCAACTGCTTTTACTGTGAATATAGTCAAAAAGTCTACATAATTTAACAACTTCGCTATCCTTCTACATGAAAAAAATATCTGCTTGCTTTCTGTTTAGGTGAGTATTTTTCCTGCTGGTTTGTCTTATTAGTGTGACACACTAATGCAGTTACGAAAGAGTAAGCTTCCTGGCCATTACATCATTAGCAGAATTATTAATTGTGCTTCCTGAATTTCTATGCATTTTCATATTGAAGTCAACAATAGTAACTTTTAATATTAAATGGCCAAGGCTGACAACTAGTAAATAGATATATCTTTATTGAAATCGTAAACCAAATGTAATATAAAAATCAGAGGAGGCACCATTGCTGTTCTTTCAGTCACCTTTCAGAGTAAAAATCTTATTTCAGCTTCTCTGATTGTAAAGGGAAAGAAACACTGCATTACAAGAGACTGGGTGAAGTTTATATGTAATATCTAAAAATACACCAGCAGGATTTACCTGTCAGTGTTGATTACACAAAAAAAGCAGAAAAAGCTTGCTGCATGCAGTTGGCTTCTCAGAATACACAAAAACAATACGTATGCTGAGAGCTGCTTTTGTGGCACCACTGGCACCTGGATGATCACAGGCCATCATCTTGCAGGCTTTCTGATGGAGCAGAGAGCTCGCTGCTTTTGGAAGGGCAGCCCCACCGTGCCCTCCACCTCAGACTTCGCCACTGCTTGCGCTGTACACGCAGCAGTATTCTTGATGCTGTGTGCTAAGCCAGATGATGAGGCTTGAATAACAATCTTCTGCTGTGTATTATCTTTTTTGCCAGAGGTCTTTTGGAAAAGAGAAAGATTTTTCCGTGGACACTAAACTGCAGTCCAAGTAAGCATTCTGATGCTCCATAGTGTCATCTGCAGCTTGAAAACAACTACTGCATGGGGCTTGTTTTTATTGCTGCTGAAGTCACTGATGTCTCAACATTCCCAGTTGTTTTCCTTTATTAATGTTTATGGCACGATTGCCAATTGACCATGAAATTTTAGCTCACACATATATCTAAAGTGATTTTTTACTACTCAAGTAAGTGTTCTTGACCAACATTAAAAGCTCAGATGTCTGTAGCGTGGACAGTACTGAAAATTTGTAGTTCTTTGCTCATTATTCAAAAGAATACCCTTGCTTTTTGTAGTATTTGATATAACACAATGGTGAATTATAAATTAATTTCGTGATTTGTTAAAATCCATTGCGTGTAGAGGAATTGGACCCAAGATGAATATATTCCTATGCTACCAAAACAGATTTAAATCTGGTAGCCAGTAATTGTTTCATATAACAAAAAATAGCAGTCTTTGTTAGAACAAAGAAATGTTAGAGACACAGTGACTTTGTAGCTTCAGCAATACAATAGTTAACTGAAGAAGTTTTTTTCTGTGATAATAGAAGTGATACAATGTCACAATTTGTAAGTTCAGGAACTACATCTTCTAAAAATAACTCTTAACACAACTATACACCTCTCTCAAATGTAGGATTCTATTGTTGGATTTGACTTCCATGATCATTTAAACAGTAGTACCTGTGCTCCTCTCAAAAGAAATACATAGTTTAACTACACACGCATTTTATCAGAGACAAGAGACCCAAATGTGACAAAAAGGAAATTGCTCTCATCTTACACTTTGATTAAAGCTTTAGGCATAGGGCTTTTTAAATGACAAATGCTCAATGAAATAATATTATGCCTTTATACTCCAGAGCACTATTAATCTGAGGTTTCAAGACTTTAAGAAATGTTAATTAACTAGTTACTATTCATGTAAAGTGTTAGCATTACAGTCATTTTGTGGGCTGGTAACTGGAGCTTGGAAATACTAGGTTCTTCAGAAAGGATGAGACTGGGGTTCTCTTCCATGTGTGTTCCCTATCAGGTATTTACAGAGATGTTAACTGCTTATGTATGCAGCGGTGTTCTCCATGGATCTTCCATCAAGCTAGCCCAAAAGGAGCAGGAACAATCTTGGGAGAGACTGTGAACAACTTCAGTTGTACCCAAAGCACGATGTTAATGCAGCCTGAAGCTTTGTGTTGGACACTTGGGAGCCCAGATATGATGGCTAAGAAGCTGGGCAGTGTTCTTAAGGATTTGAAGCAGTTGCATATTGAAGGAAAGAACAGAGATGCTGTTGGCTTTCGGCAGGATGTTAAAGGTTTGCATCACTCATTTATTTTTTTTTATTTTCCAGAAAATCGCTTGCTATAACTAGGATAAATAATGTGCAAATTAGAAAGCCACTGTTAGGTCTTCTGAAATGCATCTCTGCACAGGCTTGCTGAAATCTATTGGTGATTTCAGTATAATTAAAAAATATGATAACTGCAGAATACAACTCACAACAGAAATTCCATGCAAGGTGGGTATAGGAATATAGCACAACATACACTTAGCCTAATGTCATTTTCAAGGGAAGCCATCAGCAGATGATTTGGAGGAAGGTGTGGAAGACCCATAGGTAATAATAATCTGCTGTACATATTAGATCTCAACTTGATCTTAAATCTGTTTTGAATGTTAAAAGCCTGAAGCATGATATTTCAATGTACTTCCTGCAGTTTTTTACTCAAAGAAATCACTACTTTCAAGTATTACTGGTAACAATTTAACCACTGAATCTCTTCTGGAATCTTGTGAAACTGTTGGTCTCAATGATTTCCCTTAACAGTAAGTTTTGTAATACAATTACATGCTTATTTTATTATTGTTATTTTTGCATTTCACAACAAATTTCTTCTTGTTTTCCTGTTACCAGACAACAAGAACTTAAGTTCAAAATATACCTTTTCCATAGTATTAATATTTATTTATTTATTTTAAATCATAGGCATTTCAGGCCTGATTCATTTTAACCAAACACCTTTCCGTTTGCCTTTTCCCTGGCCCAGGTCATTCTTCTCATCCTTTTTAAAATTTCATCTAGTTCTGCAGTATCCTTTATTGAGATCATTGCAGCCGTATCATTATACTTTCTCCCAGATGAAGATAACAATATTGATTACTCTAATTCTTCAGCTCATTCATTATTACTTTTCTTATGAATCCCAACATTTTGTTTACTTGTTTTGACCACAGCTAAACATGACCTCAGACTGTTTTGTAAGCTGATACACTTTTTTAGAATGCTGTGAATCATATAAATAACTCCTCTTCTTCCCTTCTGTAGCACAATACTTTGTAGTTACCAAAACTGAGTTTTGCTTGCCATCAGTCTGTATAATTTGGTCTTCTGAAGTTCTTTATACTCATCTCTAACCTGTCACCAGGACATAACCTTAATATAAATAACCTGTCATCTACAGATTTTGATGCTTCCTTTCCAGATCTTTGCTTTGTTTCCAGATCAGTAACAAATATATTAAATCACAGAGAACTATTATTTTACTTAGTGAAATGTATTTCTAATATAAAAAAGCTCTAGTTTGACGATTTTTGTGTCTCTGAGAAAATTAACCCATTTCCTGCCTGTGTTTTAAACTCTTTTTGCCATTATCCATTCTAGAATGGCAAGTAATTAAAATATGGTGGCTTAATGCTCATTTATACTCTGGCTCCATTTTTCACAGATGAAGAGCTATCTGTAATAATAAGAATGTATAGAAAATATCTCTATTTTGCACTATGTCTCTGACATAATGGAAAAATTATTCCCACTATAGTACAATTTATGTTCTTAGGATGCCCACATAATTATTTTTTATAAAGGATAAAGATGCCTTATTAAAAAATATAATTTCAAACTTTTGAAACTTGAGTTTTACATGTATAAAAAAAAGAATTTGGTGCTTTGGACAAATCTCTCATATTTTAAGGATGGTATCTTTCAGAAATATTGATTATTAACAGAACCCTCAGTGAAAGTACTGAATTTCCCATTACCTTCAGCGGGTAAATAGATGGGCCACCACTGATGGCATTCAGAACCACTGCCTCTGTATATAATCATCAAAACAAGTGATGTTCATAATTTTTTTTTAGAACGATTATGTTTGTGTGACCTCATTACAAGAGGAGTTTAAAACAAGGTAATGACCAGTTTGCAATTCCCTGGTAAGGACAGTGGGAAGTCCATAGGACTGCACACAGATGCCGAATCCTCAGTGCAGTATTGCCATCTGTTGGTAGCTGCTTAGCAAAGCTGTGCAGAACGGGAAGCCTTGGGTGATGAACTGCTACACTGCCTTTCTGTAGATTATTACTGGTTTCTGCTTCTGCAAGGCCGAGTGTCCTTGACAGGGCATTTGCCCTGCATTGCTGGGGAACTGGCTGGACAGGACACTGGGCCTCTGGCTCTAAGCTCTGGCCCGCATTGTTCAGACCCTCTTCCACATCTGATGCTACTATCCAGGGCAAAGTCAAAAGATTGCTACGTCCCTTTCTCCTGAAGCCTGCTCCAATCTCACCAAATGTACGAGTTTCTGTGCTGGTCTAAGTGAGCCCTGTTCCACCCAATTCACTGCAGTGAGCGTGCGATCGGGTTTCTTCCACTGCTACAGCCAAAAGCTGATGGCTGTGAAGCACTCTGCAAATCTGGCTCCTTTTTTGTATTTGAAACCTGAGACTGTAGTTGAAAATCTGGTCCCATTTCTTATTAGTCCTCAGAAGAATCCATTCTACCAGCTTCTCTGCGGCCTCCCAAGTATTTTGTTTCGTTAGTGGAAAATGAAAACAGGATTCAAGACTGTAGTTTTGTTTGCTTTCATATAATAAAATAACTTAGTACAATTGGATTTAAATGGAAGTGGAATTATATATGAAAATTTTTTATCATGCCAGAAAATTTAAATTAGGGGAAATTAGCCACTTGATTCTCTCTGATAAATTAATCATAGAGATTATCTATTAAATGTGCCACTTAACCTTTCTGGCATAAGTGCCTGAGGCAGTAGAATTTAGGATCTACACATTCATTTGGAAATATTAATTTCTTTGCAGCTGTCTTCCAAAATGGAATTTTCACTTGTCTTTTTTATAAGTAGGTCGTTGTGCAGCTGTTGTTAATAGAGGCTGCCATTTGTAAAATGGTAAATCCACCATTGTACCCTATAGGTCACAAAATTGATCTCCATCAATTACAGAATATCCTTTATTAAAATGCCCTTTCTGAGGCCCAAAGGGTGTCATCCCTTGCTGTGATAGCCTTTGGCCTTTTTGGGATGGGAATGTGTTTCAGCCGGTTATTTTGCAAGAGCTGAAGCACCACTATGTTCACACTATCTGTCTTCCATTAGCTTAAGGTTTTGCCTTGACCCTACAGTATTGCTTCCATCTACATTAGAGCTGCCTTAAAATTAATCTTGCAGGAAATTTCTGTGACAGCTATCAGCTGTCAAAGAAACGGCTGTCTCAGCTGCTGAACCTCCCAGGTCCAAATCCTCCTTCTAACCCTCTATAATGAAATTAATTGGTTTTTTCAATGTAGACAAGGCCTTACTGTCCCTGTAGTAGTCAGCTGTTACTCAGCTTATGGAGAGACAAGCAACTCTTGGAACAGCTACAAACCTTGTCCTATGGTCTTTAAAGATTAGAATTAGGACCTTGGCCTGGATATCTTTCTCATATGTCATAAAATTTGCATAGCCTGCTACAGAAATTGTTTGAAGTCTAGAATTCTCTCAGGTGTGTATACCCTATATCCTAGGGAAAGGAGAGAGGAAGTAAGAAAGGAGGAAGTCTAAGAAAAGAAAATACGAATGGCAGATAATTTATAAACTTTGTTAATTAAATGAGAGAGAACATCTCAAAATTTTAGAATAAAATATTACAAAAGAAAGTAAATTGAATTTACATTATGAGAGCAGCAAGCATGCTAGTTATGGTTAATAAAATTAACCTTTCAAGAAGCAAAATTGGTTGCAAGACGATGTTACAGTCACAGTTTGTCCATCCTGTGAATGTTACTGATTACAGTATTGATTAACTGAGCCTATACATTCTTGCACAGATACAATTAAGTATGAGAAGAACGCTTGCCAATTTGGGATGTGAGGCAAACAAAATCCTGCTGACTTTGTGTTTGAAGATCTTCAAGGTTTAAGATCTCAAGGTTTTGGAGACAATTCAAGTAAGGAGAGGACCATGATAAAAAAAGACAGGGAAGGGAGAACAATATTGAAGAGAGCTGCGTTGAAACTTGGACTGAGGTACAGTTGGGCAGCTGTGCAGCATAAGGACATAGGATTTCAATTTCATATGAAAAGGGAAAGCACAGTTACAAGATTCACACCTGCTATGTGATCAGAGCAGTAATAAGCTACAGAGCTATACTGTGGTTATGTAGTTTGGAAAGGAAGTGGAAAAGTGAGGTGGCCAGAAAAGAGAGCTGAGGTTATGAGTGAGGATTTAAGAAAGGAATCATTGAAAGACATTGTAAGAAAGTCAAATAACAAGAGGCAGTGAAGTCCTGAATGTGAAGAGAATGACACCTCGGATACCGCCTGAGTTTTACAGTGAAAGGCAGGACAGGGAAAATGGCAATTCTGAAATAATAAAAGCAGAGAAGTAGAAGCAAAACTGAGACATCATCAGCATTTAAGAAAATAACAGGGTAGCTGGGAGGACCTGCAAGAGAAGTAAACTTGTGTACATGTCAGACCTTTGGCTTGAGGCTAATCCATTGAAAGAGGTAAAGGTGCTCTATGAACAATGACTACTGCTGATAGCAGGAAAGAAACTCAGAAAAAATGTATGTAAGGGATCCCTGGATTTGGTAGGGATGAGACCACTTTAATGAAATCCCATTTGCCCTGATTTGAGAAAAATCAGACAGGTGAGTCAGGAGCATTTCACGGCTGACTATCAAATGTTATCAGTAAGGCTGATGTTTTAAAAAGGATGTTTGTTCTTACACTGTGACTAATAGGAGATATTTAGTAGGTCAAAGGACTTTACATCTTGGGTTACTACATCACTATGAACAGGAGTCTAGGATTACCGAGGGTTTTATCCTAAAGGAAGGAAAATGTGCAAAGTTTACATGGCAGCGTGCATGATGACCTCAGTGTCTTCTTAAAGACTTACTGGACCCTTCTGTGCTTTGTGGAAGCAACTCCACAGTCCAACTGTTACTTGTTTCATTTTCCTTCCTTAAACGAGGGTATGCAGGGACCCACACACACTGATGGGTGGGCAGGTAGATTGAGGCAGCTTTGCCTTGGAGAAGGTGCCCAGATGTATGATTGGCAGGGATGACAGTGGCCTCCAAAAATGTAGAAAAAAAACACGAAAACATATAAACTGATTAAGATTTATTTTGCTGAAGAAAAAGGCTTTGGCCTGTTAAACAGTGTAAGTCTGAAAAAGCAAACCTTAGAACCAAGTGTGAGGTACGGCAGGACCTTTTCTAGACAGCCTGTTATCAGTGCACCAGAGCTACACACTTGTTAACAGAGCTTAGGATCAGTGGAGAATGTTTTTTGTTTTGCAGAAAGGAAAAATGCTGATTCTGCTGCTTCAGGCCCGGGCTGTGATTTCAGCGATCCAAGTTCACGCTCCGTGACTCCGGTTTAGGCCCAGCTCCACGAAGGGGTTTAGGGGGGATTTATTCACCTAAGCCACAGAGTGCAATCTCTGGAATTTGACATGCTCCTTCACACGCCCAGGTTTGAACAACACTCTGCTTTATGCCCGCAGCAGCCTCTCATCCCCAGCTGCTCCCCGCCTGCCCGGGCCTGCCTCCAGGGCGAGCCCGCCACCGCCCGGCAGCGGGCCCGGCTGTGCGCTCCCTCCGCAACGGCGACCGGGCTGCCCCGGCACAGGGCGGAGCGGACACTGTCGTGCGGGAACCGCCTGAAGGCGCGGGTGGATGGTGCCGGCACAAAGCGTGGGCACCCTCCGGGGCTCAGGTGTCCAGCGCAGGGCCCGGGGGGCGTTGGTGCCAGCCTGGGGTCAGGGCCGCAGCCCTGCCCTGAGGCCTGGGGCGCTGGCACCACGGGGCGAGCGGCGCTCCCCGCCCCGCAGCTGGGCAGCGCCAGGCGGGACCAGGCC
>VZRW01004275.1:73310-155388 GCA_013398125.1 Aegotheles bennettii | reverse complement strand
GTCCGCCGTGCCTCGGGCTCCCGCACCGTGTGCTGAGTCACCGTGAGCCCCGTGATGGGAGCCCCCCCGGCACACACGGGGGGAGGCGGGGGAGCGGGGCGGGGGCAGCACCATCCTGTGCGGTGGGGCCGGTGCTGTCTGGAGGCGGCGGGGAGGCCGGGTGCGGTTGCACCGCTGGACCACGCCAGCACCCAGGGAGCCCGGTCCGTGTGGGTGCATCCGGAGCGGGGCTCTGAGCGAGCCCGAGTAACCCAGACCCGGTGAGCCCCGGCTCCTGAGTGCTGCAAAGGGACTTGTTGCATGTATCGACTTTTTCATGAGCACCTCGGGTGAAGCAGCTTTTCCTTCCTCTCAAGCTCATTAGGTAGTTCTTACACTGTAATTAAACACTGAGTAGGAAGTCCTGCATCCCCGTATGCAAGAGTTAAAATGACACTTCCACTGATGGGAAAGGTATGGTACGTTTCTGGAGTGTTGGCTTCATCTGGCTCCTCTAGTAGAAGGGCTTTATTAATATTATCTTATACAAATCTGCTAGTTCTGGTTGTGAGTTCTCCTTATTTCCGCTATATCCCAAGGACTGAATTTAACATCCTTTGTCCCAAGGATAGCTGAAGCAAACTAGCTAAATAAATTAAAAGATATAATCAAGAGATTTCATGAGGTTGCTTCCTGAATAGCCTAAGCAAGTATTCTTTTCATTTTCATCTCATTGGGTGTCACTGTAATATTAATCCAAGCTGCTTTAACCATAAAATGTACACTCTCAGTCTGAAGTAGTCTGTACCTAATTGCTCCTGTGAATGTATAATATATTTAAGGCTTTTGAGTGTTACACTGTTACTGTCTACAGTTGACCAAGGAGAAGATCCTTGTCAGCTGTTGTTTCAAGCACACATGCTCATCTCTAACACTTTCTCCATGCTGAAAGCAGTCAGTGTGTCTCCTAGAATGTGTTTATCTGATTTTCTTTTTTAATGAAACATTCTTTACCAAGTTTTATCTGTTTCAACTGGCTGCCCACTTTAATGTCCTACTGTGCTGCCTATACGGATAGGAAACAGTTCAAGTGTTTTAAGTTATCGTAATACTTTCTTTTTGTGATTTCAGTCCTGTTTCCTGGTAAACCTACACAATCTGGACTATCAGGAGGACTATTCTCATAGCAGAATACGATTGCAAAACTGAAAGCCTGGATTAATTTGACAGATCTACTTGTATACTTCTTGCTGATTGACACTTTATGAGTCAGATCAGCAGGGTGGTGGTAGTTAACATCTGCTGAAAGCCAAAGCAGTCTGGAGGTTTGGCCACAAGGTCCTCTCTGTAGTTTGCACCTCTCTCCTCATGTGAAATTAATCTTTATGAATGCATTTCTGTTAGTCCTGCTAGGTATTATAATAAAATCACTTACTATCTCTATTCCTTTAGAATGAAAAGCAAAACCTATACCCATGTAAAAGTGCTTCCTGATACTGTTTCTGGAAACATTTCAGACTGATGGGAATAACTTTTAATCTGAATGTTTTGTCTCTGAACACAAGTATCTATTTAATGTTATTCTCATAACCTTACACTTGGTGCCCTGCAGAATACAGATGGAAGATCCTTTCTTCATTTTGTCCTGCTTTCTTCCTCAGAATTTGTGTATCCCGTTTTCCCGATTGGGAGTGTAGTCAAACCTGTAGGATATGCTTTTGGTTTTCTTTGCCACCCAAATGTAAGGTCAGGTAGGAACAGTGGGTCTTAACAACGTGGCTTGTTCATTAGAAGAACTCTATTAGTTTTGAAGGGGTTAGAAGTAATACGCTGTAGTCGTCATAAAACTCAGCAGATAATAGATACCTGGATGCTGAATAAGATACTCTTGATGCAAATAGGTAATGCAAGATATAAAGCACTAGTACTGCACTCCTGCTGGTTGGCTTGTCCATTATGAAAGTTCAGAAAGAGCCTCCAATCTAAATGGAAAACAACTGTGAGGGGATCCATGTGCAGTAATACATTTAGGGGTTGCATACAGCTTCTGTAGTTTGTGTTAGATGGGAGAGAAAAGCATTCTGAGATGCTGCAGGTGACCTTCTGATGAAGGGCTGTATCACTTGAATGTGAATGTGATTTACATGACAAGGCTCTTGCTGCATCTGGGTAGTGCTGCCATGAGCTGCTGCATTACAGAATGGGTAGTGTAGCAGAATGCAATTGAGCTGCAGGGGTTTGAGCTTCTATTTAAGTAAAGGGTGGATCTCTTGGTATAAGGGTTTAAGACGAGATTACATTGCATGCTGCATGTTCCACCTTGTGTGTGGAATTTGGGTCTGATAGCCAGTGTTTATTTTTTTTTAACAAAATGTCTTCAGATGCCATCTTTCTGCAGTTTCTCCAAATGAGTAGTGATTTGAATCCAGCCAGAATTTCATGGGATACTGTGTCTGCTAGACCTGATGAGATTCATTGTTATTTTTCTTGTATGAATAAAAATGAACTGTAGAAGTAAGGCAAGTCAGGTAAACAGAAGGAAAAGATGGTAAGGATTTTGTGTTTGTGGAGAGAACAATGGGAAGACTGTCTTTCCGTATTCAACTGTAGTACGAGAATTGAGTTCTACTTCCCTAAACTGCAGAAGTGTTAGTGTACTGATGGCATTGCTGTGTCACTAGTAAAATGTGCTCAAATCTGGGACCTGCCTGTAAATAAATTGCATCAAATCTCAAATAAAGACTTGCAGGATTTGTTCTTATTTTTCTTCTGTACTGTATCAATAAATAGTAAATTTGGGAGGTGAGAGGCAGCAGTCCTTCCCTTAGCTAGCTGTATTCCAAGTATCCCTGTGCTGGATGGTCAGGGTTTCAGGATTGCTGTTTGCAGCCCACTGAAGAGCAGGGTGATAATCCGTGTTGGTACTGTTTTGCCTTACTTGCCTCATGTTCTCGCCTGTAAGAGAAACTCTTAAGGTTGTGCTTGAAGACACTTTCCTTATTTAGTCTCTGGTATTTGAAGACCCAAAAAAGAATGTGTTAGTGTGTTTTTCCTGAAGTTAATGAAGCCATCCAAGTGTCCAGGCCTTGCTGATTATTGTTATTGCAATTTCAGCTCAGTTTTCCTTTGCAGAATCTTGCCTGCTCTGTCACATTATATCTGTTTGGAGTAGCAATTATGCCACGGTTTGTTCCTGTGAAGTCCCTGGCATATGTGGTCACTAAAAAAACAGTGCATATTTCTGTGCTCAAGTTTTGGGGAAAGAAAAAGCAGGGGGGATAAAGAGCATGGTGGAAACATGAACACTTGGATGTGTGCAATTTCCTGTGGCTTGTGGGTGTGGTACAAAAGTGAGTGTGATGTAAAAGGCCTTCTGTGCTTTTATAGAAGGCCTACTGAATTTCTTAACAGGACTTGGTTTCTTCAGATTAGCATAAATATGTATATTTGGCTGTAAATTAGTGCAAAGAAGAAATGGATACAAAACTGCTGTGAAGAACTGGAGAACTTCTTACATAGATTACAAGCTAGTAAATGCAAACGGGCTCACTGGGTTTTTGTTGGATTACCATTTCTGTGTTTCATCCCAGATGTAAACCTAAAAGTGCTTGTATTTGAAAGTGTTAAGCTATAGCTTTCAGGAAGAGGATTAAATAGTTTGGAGACTTCCACTGAGTCAGTGAGGACAATGAGACTACACCATGCACAAGTGGGGTTTAATTCTGCGTAGTAGCTGTTACAATGTCTCTGTACCTGGAGTTGTACAGATTTTTAAATGATGCTTGTTCAAGTATCCATGTAAAAGAATGACTGTTTGTTGAAAGGTCCTATAGGAAGACAGTTCAATCTTTTAGCAGCAAAAGAATGTGCTAAGCTTTTTACCTATGATATATTAGGAAAAAGGTAAATATTACTAGAGAACGCTAGCGGTTCAGTGAGAACAGGATGTGATTTGTCCAGCTGTGTTAAATAGACTTCATTGTATTTGGACTTTCACAAGTGAAGAGTGGACATTGTAATTTAGCTTGTTGAAAACCATAGTCTTCAATTAAAACAACACACTAATAAGTCATTTCATGAAACTTGTGGAGCAAATCGGTTCCTCAGGTAGTATTTACTAACTTAGTAAAATTAGGATTCCATTTACTCTGTAATCTAGGGAGGAGTTATCCTTGTCTTGTTTAAAGCAGTCTCTCCTCAAGAATGTGCAATTAAACAATCCGTTTGTTTTGACAGCTTGACTCTGAATACTGATCATGGGGATATCTTGCTGGATTATTCGAAGAACCTTGTTACAGAGGAAGTGATGAAAATGTTGATGGAACTGGTAACTCTTAAAAAAATCTTTGGTTTAGTAATTCAACATTTTAAAGTTAACTTTTACCTGGAATTGATTATTCTAGCATTGCTTATATAAATTCTAGCTCTGTGAGAGACCATCAAAGGTAAAAGACATCTGTTTACAAATCTTGGTACTGTTCAAAGTCTCGAATTGTCCTTTAGCCCTAAGCTACAAGGCTATTTTTTAATGTGCAGATTTGTTTCTTGTGCTCACTGGAAAGATTTTTGTCTGTAACAGACCAGCTGGCGTATGGCACTGTTATTGAAGTCTGCAGTAAGATGAGAGATTTATATGAAGTTGTACAGGGTGATGTTTTCTATACCTGCAATACTTCATATGTCATGCAGTCCTAGTTTTGAGATTCATTTGCAGTTGGATGCTTTAAGAAAGAAGTTTGTGTCACTAACTTCTGTTTAGCATGGTATCCATGTTTACAAGCTTTTCTTAAGTATTGGTTCAGCCAAATACTTAGACCAGATAGGACACAGATTTCCAGAAAGTGAAGAACTAGGAAAAATAGCCATAGCAAAATTACTTTTGCTACCCTACTGTTTAAAAAAAATTCTAAGCTGGTACAAAGGATCACTAATGAATCCTGTAGCAGCATGACAAGATGAAACTAAGATGGATTCATTGCATCTTGGTTATTCGGCACAAGTTACTGTGTAATGTCTTAAGGCAATAAGCAGCCTGCATAAAAATACTTGCTTTAAATAAGAGTTTTTTAAGGTAGAATCTAGTGAGTCTTTTAATCTATATTTTTTTTACTGTCTTGTGTGGTAAATGTTAGCATGCTTTAATGTAGCTGGACTCTTGTAGATCATGTTGACTACTTACTATTTTTAAGAGGAATCTATTTTTACATTTCTCAGGCAAAGTCAAGGGGTGTGGAAAGTGCCAGAGAGCGCATGTTCAGCGGAGAGAAGATCAACTTCACTGAGGTGAGGCTATTTCTGTCCATAGTTCTTACTTCTGAGTTGTGCCTACGAATTATGGGTGTTCATGCATCTATATAAGAGAAGTCTTGAAAAACTTACTCTAATTGCTACTCTGAAATGCTGAGTGGTTGTAGTGTTTGCTTCTCTACTTACATGAGAAATTTTTACAGCTCTGACAAAAAAAGAAAATGTGTGTGAATAAAGCTATTCAATCCTCCCTTCAAAACACATTTAATCTTTTAATAGAGTTTTTGGTGGTATGTTTTTTCCTTGTCTTCTCTGCCCTCTTTTGTAGAGAGGAAGATGAGTTAGATCTTGCAAAGGGCATGGAGCAGAGTATTGCATTCCAGGTATCCCTTATGTGCTTTTGCCTAATATCAGTGTTCATAAAGCTTAGTAAACTGCGTACAAAGTTTTGGTGAGGATTGTGTAAGACTTTCTACTTTGGGTTGTTGATGCTACTTATCTTTGGGTATGTTTAACAGTAGAGACTATAAGCCATATTGGGAAATTAGCCACCTATTTCAGTAAGAGGATGAGTATCTTCCTCTTTGTGTAGTTCTGAAGATTGTAATTACAGCTGAATCTTCACTAAAACAGAAAACCAACTGTACCTCTTTCCTGAAATAGGGTGAAAATCTGGGACTCACAGTATAGCGTGATTTATTAGTCTACCTTAAATATTAAGGGCTATTTCACAGAAAGGTGAATTCACAGAAATTGGTATTTCCTTTGACTTGGTTATTGGCTGATTCAGCTGTTGCG
Organism: Aegotheles bennettii; assembly: GCA_013398125.1. Lineage (NCBI taxonomy): Eukaryota > Metazoa > Chordata > Aves > Caprimulgiformes > Aegothelidae > Aegotheles > Aegotheles bennettii. The sequence goes on along the minus strand of VZRW01004275.1, from coordinate 149,364 downwards.
CAAGCTGTCTGCTTAAACTAACTCGGCAGTTGGACGTTGTATTGTTTGAATACTACATGTTTGTAAAAATGCACAGATAGAAACAGATAAAGCTTCACTGGAGAAATGGTTCCTCTCCTTTCTGTACTAATGCTTTCAATTCATAAGTGTAATTCTAGCTAACGAAAAAGGAAGTGGTAAGAGTGTGATAAGTCTTGAGTCTGTCTAGAGTATTGGTTTCTCAGATATCGCCTCTCAGTAGTCTCCTGTAACACAAATTATTACAGGGTTAGGCCATCTTTGACCATATATTGTGGAGTTACTCTTAGTTGTCTACATAAGAGCAAACGTAGCAGCTGAAGTCGTCTCAGAAGGATACAATTTCCACAGAAAGTACTTGCACAATACTAGACTGATGTGTTTGGCTTCTGCTGCTAACTCCCTATTTTGCTAATGTCTTGATATGGCAGCTTTATGTAGCTATTACCTGCATGATGAGTCTAGAAACATGTCTTTCATTATCAAGCTGTTTTTCATTTACAATCAGAAGTAGTCTTGGAATTAGATTTGGTTTGTCTATTTTCTGTTTGTATAGAATATCAAATCAAGTTGGTTTGGTTCTGGAATAGGAGCATGTGGACAATGTGTAATTGTCATGAGACCTTAAACCAGTATGCTGTCAAACAGCATGGCTGAATAAATCTAAAGCAATAAGACAGAAAAAGCAGTAAGACAGAAGGGAGCTGCTTAATGGCAAGAACTGGCTTGTCCAATGTTCTTGTTCTGATTTAGAACATTTTTTAGCTATTTATCTGAAGTACTTAAGACCTGTCTGTATTTTGTGCTGCAGGCATTGGCTGCATGGTGTGTGCTTATGTGGAAATTCTTTATAGTGCATTCAAGCATGTCATTGCCAGGTGTTTGTCCCAGATGAGTTAAAACTTGCAGCTTGATATAGCACAAAGACAGTGCATTACAAGGTAACTCATCTGACCACTCATTATTGGGACAGTCCGCCCAATGTTTAGAAAATACTTCTATTTAACAGTAGGCATCAGGTCAAATATGACTGACTGCTCCTCTCAATCAAGACAAAACTTCGTTCAAGCCTGATAGTGAGCAGTATTTACCAAATAATACCACTTCATAGCTGTGTTGCAAAAAAAATTTCCCCTGTTCAACCCAAATTTAAGTGGTACACTTTGCTAATTAGGAACTGAAAGCTTTTTTGTATTTCAAGTCAGTAATCACAAACTCAATGATTTTTGAGTTAACATTTGGTATTTAAATCATAACTTGGCAGTTCTTATTGTCTGTGTTGTCTTTGTCTCACAATGCCTCTCATTGTAGCAAGGAACAATGAGGTAGAGCAGACTAATTTTTTAATTTGTTCATTAGTATTGACTAACTCCTTCATTCTAGATTAAAGCTGTTAAGCTTCTGAACAGGCAAATCACAGGCCAGATTTCAGTGCTTTGACTTGTGTATAACCAGAGAATTAATATAGTACAGTGCATGCTAACATTTTTTTTCTTGTAACACAACTACCACCTACATGTCTGCTGTGCAGGTATTCAGGGGACATTTAATTCCGGGCAGTAGTTAGAATAATGTGGCTATTGCATTCCTTTCTTGTCAAACATTTAGATACATATTTGTCTCTTCCTATATGAAATGGACTACTCAGGGTAATTGGGAAAATGCCAGAGAAAATAACTTTGGCTGCATGTTACAACTGTTTTTCAGTATCATCATTAATAGGAAACAACCTGAAGCATGCCAAAATAAAGATCACTGAGTATTGATGAATTCCAAATCTCAATCATTAAATGCTTTTCAAAGGATTTTGATCTTTCTTTTCAAAGTAAACAAATAGCTTATTTGTTTACTTTGTATGTTATATGCTTTTGTAAGTTCTCTGCACTGATTCTGAAGTGGGGGTGATAGCTGGTGATGAGTGTGTATACACACACATTAGCAAACTACTGCTCTGCTAATCCTAGTTAATCTGAAGGACTGTAAAGTCTTGAAGATTATACTACCTTCTGGATGAGAAGCTACCTGAGGCTCCTGGTATAATATGGAAATAGCTTCATCAGGTTTTTTTCTTTCTTGTTTTAGAACCGGGCTGTGCTTCATATTGCTCTGAGAAATCGTTCCAATGTGCCAATACTTGTAGACGGGAAGGATGTTGTTCCAGAAGTAAACAAAGTGTTGGACAAAATGAAACATTTCTGCCAGGTATAAAGTACCACCATAGCTTATTTTTCATATGTTTGTTCTATACCCAGCCAGGTTCTTTCATGTGGATTGTGAAGCATTGGTTAGAGGCTGGTTCACAGGGGTTATTGTGCCCTTCTTTGAGGTTTATAATAATTCTGGCTCAAGCATGGAGTTGGAGGTGGTTTTTCACTTTCCTCTCTCTGTTCCCAGTTGGGCTTTTCCTCTAATGGACTCTCTAGATCTTCTTCTTGTAGCAGTAATCTTGCATTTACTTCAGAAGTCTCGTAAATCATTAAGTACCATTCAAATATGGCCTTTTTTCTTCCTGCTTTTTTTCTTCCTTGACTCCAAGTAGAAACTGCCTCTTAAAATTTCTGTGAAATCAGGAGAGAACCTCCCAGCTCACTTGCAATTTGATTATGCTCTACTTAAATAATTTCTTAAACATCTTCTGGTTTTAGGTTAGATTCCTTTATGATTCTGTTCTCCTTGCAGCTTTAGCAGCATGGACTCTTTTGTTGAGTAAATACTGCAGTTAAGAATTATCCTCAAACATCATTAATTGTTTTCTGGTTTTGTATGTCTTTAAAATGTAGGCATCTGTCAGATCAATTAAGGAGATGCTCTGAAGAACTTCTTAAAACACTCAGACAAAGTCAGATTTATGTGTGATAAAACTGATCAGTACAAGCTCACCAAATAGTGCACTTCAAATATGGCTGTGAGGAACTGAACCTGCTTGTTTCCTGTTGTGAGTCTTAGCAAGGTGATAGCGGCCAGTATCTCTGCCAACTCATACTTGTTAACCTATACAAAATGAGTCTGGATTATATCCAGTTCCCAATGAGTAAATGCCAAAATCACAATAACTGACACTAATTGGTCTGAATTTGGTAGTTTCTTCAGATAATGCAAGAATTGAACGGCCACAGAATTTCAATGGTCTGTTTTCCACTGTAGAGCTGATTAAGATTTTGATATAACAAACAAGTTTTCACAGGTGCCACCCTCTTTATTGCTACATGGTTTCAATCTTCAGAGCCTGTGAAAATCACCTTTCATGCAGATGTGTTTTCTCTGCAAAATAAAAATAATGTTAAGCAGTTCATTTGGGAAAATTAAGCAACATGGTGGTCTCAGTTGACTTGCTTAGATGGGATATTAAAACTGTGTTAACGTCATCTACAGGCTACAGGAAGGGTGTATGCTAAAAATCAATTTTTCATTTGGAAAAATAAAAAGCTTTAAGTTAAATGTTTGTAGGGAATGAGAGCAACTATCAGCATAATGAGGTGATTTGTTGTAGAAAAATTGCTTTAGGATTGGGGAATGTATGTAGAAGTGTGCCTGATACCAATAAGTTTCCTTTTGTGATTAGAACAAATGTAACACACTGGTGGTATGTGATAGACAAAATTAAATGCAGTGTTTTGATATTACTTAATGATTGTAATTTTGCTTGTCAGAACTCTCAGTAAGTGTTAAAACAGCAAGGATAGAGCAGAAACCTGTACTATGTGCTGTTAAGGTAAAGCCCAGAAATAAACACAAAACATAGATGCAACAGAAAAGCTTTTTGAATGTTTGATTTGCTAATAAATCTTTATCTTCATGGCTTTATTAATATTTTAATGTCTTACAGTTTAGAAAAGTTGATTCTAATTAAAGACTCTTAAAGCACCTTTTCAGGTTCAGAGATTTGTCACAAATAGTTCAATGCCTGAGATTTTTTCATTTTCAGTTTGATTTCTCTGTTTCCAACACTCTGTTGCAAATGCTATATCAGTCCACGCAGGAGGAGTTTTATCTTGTAGTGTGTCTCTAAATATGTGCATTAGACTTCTAACACTTAATGAAGTGTCATCTTAAACATAACCAAATGTCTAGCTAATCATGTAGCTTTGTGTGTAGGCTTTAGTCTAGAAACTTTTAAGTTGTCTTTGGAGTCTTTCTGTGACAATGCCTGAAAACACAGCCTATTTCCAGTGTTAGAATTGCTAACCTCAGTGTAAGTATAAAATAGTAATGGCAACATATGTATTTTTTTACCCCAGAGGGTCCGTAGTGGTGAATGGAAAGGCTACACTGGGAAGGCAATCACTGATGTGGTCAATATTGGGATTGGTGGCTCTGACTTGGTAAGCTCCTGACCTCTATACATCTTGCACAGCTTTTTGTGTATGCAAATGCTTGCAATGAAGATAAAATTTAACTGTTGCTTCTGTCCAGGGCCCTCTGATGGTAACTGAAGCCCTGAAACCATATTCCAAGGGAGGCCCTCGTGTTTGGTTTGTATCCAACATTGATGGTACACACATAGCCAAAACCCTGGCTGAGCTTAAACCAGAGAGTACACTTTTCATCATTGCGTCAAAGGTATGTCTAATACAAGCACTGGGCTGTGACTTTCTCTGACTGTAAAGAATTTGATCAGAACAGATATCTGTCCACAGAAATATCTAGGTCAGGAACTTCTAGTGTGGACTATTTCTGAACTGGCCTGTTTCATCCTAAACTTGCAGTACAAGCTTGTGTTTGTTACTGAAATACTTAGGGATCCAGAAGTCAAGTGCTGGAAAATATTTACCTTGAACAAGTAGGACACATGAGCAATTTCGTGTTGTCTAGGGTGTATTTCTCAGTCAATACAAGTTTAAGCTTTATTCACAACACTTTATTTTACTGTACTACTTTATGGGTGCAGCGTAGAATCCTATGTAGCTGTTTCTTTGAAATTCAAGATCTTGTTTCATTCCTTACTTCTATTTAAGGTTACTTTTGGTCCTTTATCTCAAGTACAGCATTGTTAAGTGTTGGTTTTTGCATTAATCACATGTAGCTTGGGAATCTTCATTCTGTTTTAGGGTAGTAACAAAATATCTTCACATCAATAACTTAAATGTGCAGTTCCTTGAGCACTATAAATACTAAGCTTCTTTACTTACAGATAGGTGAAGTTAGTGTGCTGGTAGTTTCTAAGATGACACTTATTACTGAATACAGACTTAATAGCTGCCTTTATTTTAAGTCTTGCCTTGCTAAGAACTTACTCTTAACATAATTGCTAGCTGCTATCTTCCTTTGAGGAATGCTTCTGTCTTAGCAGAGGAAACTGATGAAGACAGGCTTCATAGTTATGTAACTTGGGTCACCTTCATTTGTAAAGCACAGTAGAACCTTTTTGCTATTGAAGACAGAATCTGCAACAAATGAACATGTGTGTGATGCTGGCCATGCTCTACAGTGGTGCTCTGTCTTATCTTGGCAATACTGCAGCTGAGCAACAAGTTATGGAACAATAAGGAAAATTCACAAAGAAATACTTTGAATAATTGAGTTCAAGGATCACGGTTCAAAGGCTTAGAAGACTGTGAGATTGAAAGAGTAACACTTCAATTTCTGTTTGCCAGACTGTAGTTAGATAATTGGATATATTTGGAAGAGGATGAATGGCATTTTTTTGTCTTCCATAACAGGCTTGTGTTTCGTAATTAAATATTTCTGGAGAGGGATGAGAGTAGGTTGAATCTAGTGTTCATCCTTAAAGCTAAATTTTGATGGTTGAGTAGATCAGAATGGTTGTAGATATTTGCAAAACTGCATGACTGAACTTCTGGGCACACTTCATGAAGCAGGAAAATGTTTTCCTCTAATCAGCAAAACAAAATTATGACAAGAGTCTTAGCAGAAATGAGTGTTCCTAAATGAAAAAGGAGTTGAAGAAAAGAGGACAGTCCAGCTAGGTATGCCTGTTTTGATGCTCAATTAGTTACTTTTTAGTTGAATGGTAATACTTCATATTTAGTGAAAGACTGGAGTAGAAAATTTTAGTCTCAAGGTTTTGCATAACAGGTTGGGGGAGGGAAGGTAAGAAAAGGGGAGTAATTATTCCAGTTTCAGATATATGCTTGTTTAAAACTACATAGGTAAGTCTAGCAACGCTAACCTTTATTGGTTTGATAAACTCACTTTTTGCTGAAATCTGGCAGCAGCTGTCTGTTATGAGCATCTAGGATCACTCCAGTCTGATTATTTGGAACATACAGTGTTGTAACAGCCTGAAAGTTTTTCAATTTTAAGCACAATGTTTTACATACTTCCTTGTTTTCTGATGTGCAGACTTTCACCACCCAAGAAACTATCACTAACGCAGAAACGGCTAAAGAGTGGTTCTTGCGTGCTGCTAATGATGTAAGTCTAATGTGTTTAGGTTATGTAACAGGATGCAACAGCTTTGTGTTGTGCAGTTTCTCCCTGGTCGTTCTGTGTGCTTTGGGCTGTCTGCCCAAACATAAGCTTTTAGCTCAGCAAATGCTCTATATGTAACGTTGCAGTGCTTCATGGTTACTGAGAGGCCTTTATGTCCAATCAAAGTGATAAAATCACTAGTTTTTCATTATAAATGGTTGTCATGCATTTTCCACTAAATCCTGCCTGTTAAGTAATAGTGTAGCATTTGCCTTAGGGCTGGTTAATAATTTGGTGGAACCACTGATACAATAATCCAAGAATATGGTCTCTATGTGGCATTACCTTCCAATTCTTAGCAAATATTTAAAAACTAGTAATAAAGCTATGCTTGGAGTGATATACTGACATTTCTATGGCAGATGGCTATGCTATGAATAGGAACATTGTATTTGGCTCATTCTCTCATATTTCTAACCTTTAAAAGAAAAAAGCAGGTACTGCCTGCTCAGGTAATTAAGATGGTCTTTAACCTGTTCCAGTCAGGGTAGCTGTGCTTAGTTTGAAAAGCTGGGCTTTGAAATTCCTTGTTACGCTTGAGACAACTCAGCTTTGTTCAGCAAAACACCTACTGAAAGACCTAAGTCTAAATCTGGAGCTTGAGACTTATCAGTGGTCTTGATCTTTTGACCCTGAATGGGAGGATAGTGCATGTACAATGAACACCATCTGCTCCAAAGTGGTGTGGAAATGTTTCAAACTGATAATACACTCCAAGAAAATAGTGTCTTGTTCTAAGTAGTGACTGCGTCCAGAGGGCTTCATGAGAATATTATCAGAATGTTATCTTCAGATGGGCATGCTGCCAAATACCACACTGAGAGTGCATAAGATGATTTCAAGTTTATAATGCAAAAATAACTGATAGTCAACAGGATTTGTTTAAATGTAAATGCTAGCACATCAGCTTTATGACCAGAAATCAAAATAATTGGCATTCTAGATCTAACAATCTGTTTATTTTTATTAAGCCTTCAGCTGTGGCCAAGCATTTTGTTGCCTTGTCTACCAATGGTGTAAGTATAACAAATCTATTTCATTTTTTCATATGTACATTTAGGATGGAGTAACTTTAAAATCTAATAAGGAAGCCTGTCTTGTCTCTTAAGACAGTATTACCCGAATAACAATGGTTAGCCTTCCTCTTGAAAGAGAGTATTATTTTCTGCAGAAAATAACAAACACTTCTAGAATAATGAACTGTAGCAAGATTGTGTCTTCAGTATAGACTTGTTCTTTTTCTGCTAGAGCCTTAAATCTGAAATCAAGATCCCTACATTTGAAATGACTGTCCTGTTACTAATGAGTGTTACCTGTAATTGCTTAAGTGAGTGGGAATGCAGTTATGTAAACAATACTACTTTTCTAGACTCCTCAAGTAAGTGCTGAAGTGATGCAGGTAGTTTGTGGGAGTAATCTGTAGCATATGATGAGAATTGTGTACCCTGATGTACTGTTTCATGCGAAAGTATGAAGTAGAAAGACCAATAGCAATTAGAAGAACTCTCTGCAGTACTTGAGAGGCTGTCAGGTACTATGGTGTGAAGTTCCTCTCTTCCATTTTGAATGTCAGTCCAACTCCTAACTATATTGCCACTTGCATTGATCAGAAAATGAGTCTATGTCATCAGTTTTATTTGAGACTACTGAATAGTGGTAGTGATGTCTGGAAATGAAGGTATACTTTCTGATGGATGTTATGTTTTTAAAATGGAGGATTTAATTTGGGAATTGTGTATCTAACAAGTATTCAACTTGTGTATTTTATTTGCTAGACTAAGATTTTTTTAATAATGTTTGTTTTACTTATGCTGTTCTTACATGCTTTTTTATTCTAGCCTAAAGTTAAAGACTTTGGAATTGACCCAGAGAACATGTTTGAGTTTTGGGATGTAAGTGAATGTCTAATGTTGTGTGGCTGATGTTAACTGTTAGAATAATCTAACTTGCTTCAGAAAATGCGAACTAGATTTTGGGAAACTGTCCAAACACATAAATTACAGCAGTTACTCTATCTACTGAAGTATCTGAAAACTTATAACTAAAGGCAAACTTGAGAACAAGTCAGGCAAGCAAGTATCTCGTCTCTTGGCCATTCCATTAAAATCCTGTAGTCAAAGATCTGAAGAAGAGCCTTCTATATTCTTGGCTGTCTAATCAGCTGTTGGGTAACAGGAGATAGTCTTAGCTTATTCGCCTGTGTAAGTAGTTATTATAAGCTGTGACATTTGACTGTTGGGGTCTGCCTGTAAAGGTCAAACATCAGAAATGGGAGCCTAATTTGATATTTTGTAACAGATGCATATTTTAAGTATACTGCCCTTAGTCTTGGCCCCCATAGTTAATCAGAAACAGGCTGGTATGTCTCACCGAGTGTGTGCCTGACAGACTAGATTTTAAAGCTGCTGTTTTGAAATTAGCTAGAACATTGCCTTTCCCTAGATAGTGTTATAATCTTGCTGAAACAGGCTTTACCTATAGAGGAGTGATATGGGGAAAGTAGTTAATATAAGCTGCAAATTTAATATTTAGAAGTGAACTGGAATCATAAAGGGATCTGCTTCAACAGATACTATATAAATCAGATAAGTAGGGTAACTTAAAAGTCTCAAAAAATGCATACTTGAGGATTCACTGGGAGGCTCCTGTAAGATACAGGTTCCCCTAACCATGTCATATAGTGTGTAGTGAATTATCAGAAAGAATACTGATTTTTCTGAAAATAGTCTAAAGACATGCTGCTGTTTCCTAATAGTATGAATAAGTTTGAATGTAAAAGCTTTGTACTTCACCTGTCTAAACCAGTCTCTTGTTTTCAGTGGGTTGGTGGCCGCTACTCTCTGTGGTCTGCCATTGGTCTGTCCATTGCACTGCATATTGGTAGGTATTCCTGTGGTGTAACAATGCCAAGAATTAATCTGTCTGCTTCAGGAATGTAGCTATGGAATGAGTTAACAGTAGTGGCTTGTGGATCAGATTCAGGGCAAATATTTTACCCAACCTAATCTGAGTGCTTGGATGTTTGTGCTAAAAACAGATCTGTAATGCAATGGAAATGTTTTTAGTACTGTAAATGCTGTTTCAGAAATTACCTGTACTTAAGCACAAACAGTCAAATTGTATCTCTTTAGTCACTTGCATAGCCAGAAGTGCCAGGTTTATGTAAAGCCATGTCAGCATTGAAAATTGGACCTCGAAACTGACACTTCGAAACTACGAGGAGGGTATTTATTTTCTGTAAGGACATACACACTAAGTATCAAAATCCCATGTCTCCAGTTCTACATACAAGCTCTGTATAGCATTGTTAACTATTCTCTTGTCCCATGACTTCCTTTTGTCCTGGGTACTCTAGGCTATAGGGCCTGATGATACAGGAATGCTGTTTCTGTCTGTAGTTGATTGTGAAGCAAGCATAGACTCTCTAAATTGTTCCCCACTTACTTGTTGTTTTGTTATGGGGTAGCTAGCATTGGCATTTCTGATGCAGATCCCAAATGCAGGTGGAGAGTAAACAGTGAATGTGAAAGAGCTCTAAGAACTGCTGTTTCCTGGTGAGCAGGCTGCAGCCTTGCATTTGTTCCCTCATCTCTTCTTTGAGATATTTAAATTCTGAAACCATAATGTAATCTATTTTTCTAAGTAAAAGCTAAACTCCCTTAGACTGAGATTAGAAAAACATTGGGTTTGGTGGTTTTGGAATTATATGAATAGGAGTTGTCATGTATATAAAAATCACTGCAAACAGTAAAATAAACTTCAGTCAGGCACTTACTGTTTTGTCTACAATTAACTGCTCATATTTGCTGTCAGACAGATTTGGTGCTGACTGCTGACATGCCAGTCTATCTGCACTGCTTGGTCTTCCATACTTCATCTCCAAAGCTGGCTTTTGACCATAGGTAGAGCTGCTGCTTTGACTGCCAAACACTTCATGTCCATTTTTTCCCATACAAGAATCAGAATTTCTGGCTTTGCAGGAAAGGATGGTACTAGTTAACTGCTCATTAGTGAAAATGAATAGTGATTTAAATTCCCTAATGATAGAGCAAAGAAAAATCAGGTGAATTGTTAAGAGAACAGGGAAGGAGGGGGAACCTTTTTTCTTTGAGAAGGCCTTATAGTGGTTTCTCTTCAGACCAACACAACTTCTTGCTGTACCAGCTTTGGCCTTTTTTTTGGATCTATCCCACCGTGGCTGTGAAGTGACCAAGAGTTCAGAGTTGCTGAGAACTATGTAGCCTTTAATACAGAGCCTGATTTTAATGCCTCTGTTGTCCTTCCAGTTGCTCATTCTGCCTGAATGGGGATTTTAGGCAAGGTTTTTGAAGTATGTTTCATGAAGTTGGACTTTCTCTGAAGTCCAGGCTTTAATCATAACTAAATATATCTGGCATATGGGATGCAAATTTCACAAGTCCAAGTGCTCAATTAAACTCAATTAGTAGTTGGGAGCCCTGCTGTATAAGAAATCTCAACTGTTATACAATTGTCTCTACAAGAAAAACCAAGCTTGAGTTGCAATACTAAGTACAAACTGACTTTTTCATTGTTAGGTTTTGACAACTTTGAGAGCCTGCTTGCAGGAGCCCACTGGATGGTGAGTGTGGGATGTCTATTTCAGACTTGCTCCTCTTAAAAACAGTTGTTAGTAAGATAGCTAAAGGTGGGTTGATTTCTAAAGTTCAGCTCCCCCCGTTCTCTCAATGCTTCTAAAATTGCTGCTTGATAAGCTCTCCCTGGATCAAAACAACAATAAAAACAAGAGTTGGGAGGGATAACAATTGCCTTATCAAAAGTGTAATTCTTTCCCTTGGTGTCACATAGGATAATCACTTCCGCACTGCCCCACTGGAGAAGAATGCACCTGTGCTGTTGGCCATGTTAGGGGTCTGGTACATAAACTGCTATGGATGCGAAACCCATGCCCTTCTGCCCTATGACCAATACATGCACCGCTTTGCTGCCTACTTCCAGCAGGTAAGGCTCAGAGTAAAGGTTTCAAGAGGCAAATAAGTAGCTATGCTGCTGTCCTGGTTCTAGAACCTAAATGCGTATTTCTAGGTTAAAATTGCTGTCGCTTAAATTCATGTAATCAAAGCTTAAAGATGCTGGTGTCAAGATTGAGATCAGCTTATTTGCTCAGTTAGAGATTTTTTTTTCTCATACCTCCATTATCTTGGTGTCCATAAATTAAGCAGCTATATCCCTGATACCTGGAGAATTTTTATGAACAAGCAGCACTCATAGTTGAATCACGTATGGAAACTTGTACTGATACTGTGTGGTTCTGTAAGAAAGGTAATACTTACCTTCTTTTAGGGTGATATGGAATCTAATGGCAAATACATTACCAAGAAAGGCTCTCGTGTGGACTACAATACTGGCCCTATTGTGTGGGGAGAGCCTGGCACCAATGGGCAGCATGCTTTTTACCAGCTCATTCATCAAGGTAAAGTGAAACTATTCAGTACCTTGGTTTGGAATTAAATTCTGGATGGCTAAAAATTGGAAGAATCTGCAGAACTGACACTGGTTTAGAGGTTGAGCTCTTCTCTAACCTAGCATCACATCCCTGCAGTGCTCATAATTGGTGGTTTTAGAAGGCTAGAAGATGCAGGTTTTAACTTTACAATAAGGAGTGTCAACTAAAGCTGAAACTACTGAGCTGTATTGTCACTTCCCACTGCTGTTTAAAAAAATTTTTTTAAATAGTTTTCAAGTGCCTGAGTCTTTCAGTAACTCTGAAAATAGGGTGCGAATTGAAGATTTTCTAAGACTTTCCTGTTGATGACTTCTTAATGTGGCTTCTCTTACAGGAACTCGCATGATTCCCTGTGACTTTCTGATCCCAGTCCAGACCCAGCATCCAGTCAGAAATGGCTTGCATCACAAGGTAATGAGTTCTTTGTCAGGGCATCCATATTCTTGTGACTGAAGGCATTGGAGCCTATTTGGTATTGTGCTGTGCGAGTCTTCTAAATGTCCCTTTGAAACTATACGCATAGACCCTGTGAACACTCAAAATAGGTTTGAAAATATGTAAATTCTATATATATTTAATATATGTAATAGTGGGGGTTTTGTTCCTCAATTTGCTGCCATAGTTCTTGATGCATATCAGTGGTGTGGCCTGTTAGCCTACTGAGGCTGGGAAGAGTTGAGCAATTAAATGTTTAGAGAGAAAATTCCTTCTGGAAATTGTAAGGAGTATAATTATTGCAGAGTAGGAAGCAGATTCTCAGAGCTGATAAATTCCTCAGAGATGCTGTTGCAAGTCTTGAGCTATATGACAAAATTCAGTGGGTAAGCTAGCATGGGTAGGGTGATAGTCTTCTACACACAAATATTTTTTTAACCAGCAGGTCTTGGTCTAGATACAAGCACTAGGTATGACTATCCTAGTGAAGGAAACTGTAGCTTGAGTTGATGTTTTTATTTCTATCTGCTAGATCCTTTTGGCCAACTTCCTTGCTCAGACTGAGGCCTTGATGAAAGGGAAGACTGCTGATGAAGCCCGCAAGGAACTTCAAGGGGCAGGACTGAGTGGAGATGCTCTGGAGAAGCTTCTTCCCCATAAGGTAACCAGACTGTGGCACATGACTGCTTTCCCCTTGTGTGGTGATGAGAGCATTGTGTTGGTTTGCTGCTCGGTGGAGTTTGCTAATCGGGCAGTGCCCTCTGGTGGCTGTCAAGTGCTACTGTCCTGACAGCCATTGAAGATTGGGTCACATGTTCTACCCGGACAGGTCTGGTGGAGCGGTCTGTGAAGGGCACTCTTGCTGAAGCATGTTGATCTGAAAGCCTTTTGAGGCATTTCAGAAAAGATGAGCTATCCCATCACTGCCCCTGGGATACTGACTTCTACTTTACTTATTCCTGTAGCCCATGGCAGCCAGTAGTAGTGCTTGGAGATAATGGTTTGCCATTTTTTATTATAAAACATGAAAATGACACAATTTTATGGTTTAAGTTTTGTTAGCCTTTAAAGCTTTCAGGAGTTCGCATTTACTGCTAGTACAAATAATCCAATATGGGCTATAACGAAAATATAAATGGCAAACTTCTGATATGAGTTTTACAACATACAATGTAACAATTCACAACATAACAATGTAACTCTTGTTTTGAAAGGTCTTTGAGGGAAATCGACCAACTAATTCCATTGTGTTTACAAAACTCAACCCATTCATGCTGGGAGCCATCATTGGTAAGTAAAGAGCTCTCCCATCTGTGAATGCTTATTGGGACTTTCTGAAAGTTTATTGATAAATATCTTTCTGCTTACAGCCATGTATGAGCACAAGATATTTGTTCAAGGAATTGTCTGGGATATTAACAGTTATGACCAGTGGGGGTAAGTCTCTGATCTGTTTCTTGTGTACTTACCAACTGTGGTATTCCTTAATTTGTCATGACTTAGAGAAAAGACAATTTGAAAAAATAACTGCTACATTTAAAATGAATGATTACAGGATAGTTTTAAATGAAAATAGATTTTCTGGGAATAAGTCACCACGTATCCTTGTTCAGCCATGCATAATGACTTTGTAGGTACAGCTTTAGCTAAGGAGCTTTGTTTAGTTTGATTTTACAAAAATACTATGAATGCAGAAAAGAGGCAGTAATAATGAGTAAAATAGTCAAGCAGGCTGAACAAATACTCAGAGTTAGAAAGGGAAAATAATTTATAGGAGGGAAAGAATTATTTTACCTCTAGAAACATTTAGTAGACAGCTTGGCATCTGTTAAGCAAAAGATTGACCACCTCTTAATTTTACTGTATGGGAGATACAAGAACATCCTTGGCAACTGTCTTCATATGTAGGAGCCCTAGGTCTAATGCAAGGCTGCATCTGTGACCAGGGTTCATGGCAGAGCTCCATGTGGAGAAACAGCAGCTTTATGAGGAGTCTATCACTTTAAAAAATGGAAGACTTAATCAGGAGCTAATCAGATTCTTTTTAATCTGCAGTAGTATTAACTGTACAGCATGCTCTGTGAAGACCTATGCAGGAGAAAGAGGGATTAGGAAATGAGGAGGGTTTTTCAGGTGAAACGTGCCTATGCTGCAAGGGGTTATTTGGAAGAGCAAGTTTGCTCTACAGGCCTAGAATAGCAATTTACACTAAGCTCTTAAAGGCTGAAGGATAGGTCTGTATGTTTTCTTAGAGCTATGCTACCACAGCAAGTTCTTTAACTAAAACTTTGTAGTAGGAACTGAAAATGGAAGACTCTCTAATAAAAGCTTATGTCTGCTATAAATTCTGAAATCAGGAGTAAGTACAGCTTTTACTGCAACAAAATCTAGAATGGTATCCAAAACTAACTGTGGAATGTGGGGATGCTGTAGAACCAGCCTAGTTTCTTGCAGCTGTTGGAATACCCTGGATTCTCACCTTGTGTGGCTGTAACACCAGGATTAGCATGCTGTAGTGTTGGGGCAGGCTTCCAGGACTGCAGTTCAGCTGCTTGTATTGGTACTACAAATTGATGTTAAGTGCTGTGTTCAACAATGAATAGTAGGAAACTGAATGCATTCTGCATTGGGGCAGGCTGCATAACACAAATGCATACTGAAGAGGGAGGAGTTGTATTAACTTTTAAAATAAAAAGGGCTTGGAGCAACCTGGACTAGCGGAAGGTGTCCCAGCCCATGGTAGAGGTGATCCAAGGTCCCTTCTGATTCTAAAACTCTCTTGAAACATCATGTAACTTCAGCTGTCTGCTCATCTAAGCAGCTATGAAAACTCCAGTTGTTCATGAACGACACTGAGTTGAAGAATATTAACTTTGTCAGTAATTAGTGAAGGGGAAAAAATTCATTATAGTATTCACTGTCACGTTACATTTTACTGGCACCTATTTTTAACGTCAATGGTTTAGAGTAAGTACTGTAACCTGTTAGCACTAATGTTGTTTCTCTTCTCTCTTATCTCGCTTTTATGAATGCAGAGTTGAGCTTGGAAAACAACTTGCCAAGAAAATTGAACCTGAACTGGAGTCAGATGCTCCAGTGACATCTCATGATAGCTCGACAAACGGGCTCATCAATTTCATCAAAAAACACAGAGCCTGAAATGAAAGATTTGGAGAACACCGACAATCCAACCACCGAATACCCAAATCTGTTGTAGTTGTGCTTCTTTAGCCACTTCTAACAAAAACAGCACTTTACAGATGTAGCTTCTTCACTTGTTGCGGTTAATCTTGTTGCGTCAAGTGTTACAGATGAGAACTAGTTTTGTGAAACCCAGAGATTGTGTATAGTTGCTTTCTATTTTTGTGGCTGTCAATCTGTAAAGTGCAGCTGGTATGTTCCTCAGTTCTTATCCCTCAACTTTCTTAAAGATGATCACATACTGATACTAGAAAATAAAAGGTATGATGGATGAGTAAAACTTCTTCACTCTATCTTCAAAGTGCAGACCTAGTAACACTTGTCTCACTGACTGTAAGGTCCTCTGAAGCCAAGTGAACTAACTTCTGTCTTTTTGGACTGGTTCTACTGTAAGCTGGAAACTGTAGTGTGTTCAGAGAATCAAATCTACAGGTGTAGATTGTTCAGATTTCATGGCTTGATGCATTTGAGCAAGGTACAGATTTTTTTTCAATGCTACTGTGAAAAGGAAAGTTTACTAATGTTGGGTAAAAGATCTCTTGATTTCTCCCTAAGCTATGGAAACCTTGTGTGGACAGCTATCCAGAAAGGAGGAAGGTTCCTGGACTGACAGGAAACAGTTCCAAACGGTTCAAGAGTCTGTGAAGCATAAGCTTGGGATCACTTGCAGAAGGAAGTGTATTTCTGGTGTCCTACAGAGGCAGTTTCTCTTACCCTTCTTAAATAGGCATCACTGTTCCCACAGAAAAATGAATAGAGGACACCTTAACTATTTGTAAACGACTTGTTTATCTGCTATCATTCTCTACCACTGTTACCCCTCTGCTAGCAGACTAGCATGCTGTAGCTGTTGTTCTGTAACACCTTTAATAAAGGTAAGACACAAGCATTGAAAAGGAAAATAAGATGTTAACTGTGGTTCTCATACCCTGAACTCCTAATGAGAAATGCTGCTTTGGCTACACAGTCTGACCTTGTAACCCTTGACATATGTTTGCTGCACGGATTCATTGGCAGGATCGAGAGCTTAATCTCCCTGACATGGCACACTGACAGCTCCGTATTGCTTTACAATTTGGCTGCATGGATTTGAGTTGCTAAACTCGGTATATGTAGTGCTTGGATGCTTTGCTTTTGATCAGCATTATAAAGCAATTTCTCCACCTAAAACATGGTCACAGAAAGAGAGAACCCACTAGAGGGAGGCATTAAATTTTCATATGGGTTTTAAACCTTTCGTGCAGCTGTGTAAAGGATGTGCTAAAGCACTGCGTAGTCCTCTCTTGTGGAGGTAGGTGTGAAGTGAGCTCTTCTACAGATGCCTGTCACTATTTGTATGGTAACGAGTTAGCCCTGGGCTTCAGAAAAGCCCCTTGCTTTGTCCCAGTGCTATTGTTTCACTTTTCATTTGTTCCTCTCTTCTAAAGTAGACCCCAGCACTTTTCTTGGAGAAGAATGGAAGCAATATCTATTCTTTAGCTCTGGTTATTCTCTAACCTTGGTATTGTTTCCAGAACTGTTCCTGCTGGTGTGAACACAGCACACCTGACTGCCCCCCCACACCTTGCCAGTGCCTCAGAACACAGAGCAAGGCAGAACACACGGCCCAGGGCACTGCTTGTGTGTTAGCAAACAATGCTGCCGGGGGGTGTTCAGACACAGTCCTCGGGCTTTAAAAAGGAGAAAAAAGTAGATTTTGGAAGGGTTTTGCCGTTTGCACTAGGAGGAAAGTGGAGCGGGCCCGGGTGTGTGAGCTCCCTGTGCACATCCCGGCCCAGGCCGCTTCCCGCCGCGGGCAGAGCTGCACCGGGCACCGCCCAGCACTGCCAGGGCCTTCTGTCAGGGTTTGTACCGGTCCTCCCGGGCCCGGTGAGGCCTTGCATGGGCAGGAGCTGTCAGGCCCGCCCCTGGGTGTGGTGAAATTGAGTGTAAGTGAAACATCCCCGCGGAGCAGCCGGCTGGTTCCTGGGCCTGGCTGTGGGGATGGCTGCGCCGTGGGGTAACGGCCCCCGGCTGTACTCGGCCATGAGGTAAAAACAGTGAAGAAGCTTTAAAGGGAGATGTTTTTCCACCCTGCAGCAGCTGAAGGCGGCCTGACTGGAGAGGTCACACATAAGGTCCAAGGGAGCAGACTGGCTGTGCTCTGGAGGTGAGGGGGCACAAACCCACCTGTGCCTCAGGAAGTTGCTTTCAGGGCCTGGAGTTGGAGGCTGAGAGCCAAAAAACCAACCCTGTGTGCCCAGGTCTCACTCCTCCCTGGGAATGTCCTCATAGCCGTGTTGGTGACCTGGCCAGGTCCATGGACTCACCTGGAGCTGCCACCATTGCCTTCAGCTGCGACACGTCCTGCTCAATAAATACAGAAGTTCTTGACTTGGGGTCTGGTACTTGAGCTCCAGCAAATCAGTTTAAATTCTGTGTATCATCACACCAGCCACAAACAGATTTCTTCATAAGTGGTGCTCTGGTAGCAAGGTCCAACCTAGCTAGTTCTGATTGGGAGAGTGTAATGGGCACGGCTGAGCTCCCTGCTGAAGCTGTATTGTCATTATTGATACTACAAGAGAACAGAAGGTAGTAACGTGCCTGAAGTAAGCAGAAACTTGTCAGACCCAGGAGCTGGAACAAGATGTATGATCCTCAACCCAGTGTTAGCCACAAGACCCATGTTCCTCTTGAAGGCCTCTGAGGAAATACAGTGTGGGGATGCTTCAGTCAATGTGAGTAGTTAAGTTGATGACATGTATATAAAATACCATCTTTACACTTGCAATGATAATTTGACTATATACTATAACTTTTCAAAGTCCAAATTAATCCATGAATGTATTTTAAGAGTTCTTGAGAAGGTAATTACTGTTTTCAAGGGACAATTCTAATATTTTTAAAGAAAATTGTGTTAAATTCATATTGTATTCCTACTGGCTATATATATAGACCATATATATATAGACTGTGTGGGTATGAGATTAAAGGAGGAATATGTCTGCATTGTAATTGTCTGTGAGAGCTGCAATTGCAGTGAAGATGCTTTGCAGTTCTTTTGTTTCAAAACAATCTGGTAGGAGTAATCAATAAGTAATCCCTTTTGGCCCAGTTCAGTGATCTGATCTGCTGGGGTTGTTCTAGTTTCCAAACCATCTGGCACTACATGCAGAGTTCCTGCAGACCCTATGATGGTAATGGTTTGAGCTTAGACTGCTTAAAGGAGGGTAAGTAAAATTTCTCAAGCCATGCCAAGAGCTTCAATTGAACCTGTTGCTGTTCTGGAGGAGCAAAAAGCATTTACAAATCTGCACTGTCAGTGCTGAAGCAGACAGGCCATGGGTCTCTATAGATCAGTCAAGTAAAAAGATGGTTTTACCTCATTCATTCATTTTTAGCTTTACATTCTTTCAGGCAAAGTGTTTATATTTAAATGGTCTTAAAAATATTTTGCTTTGGCAAATCCTGCTATTATTTTTTGTTAATAGGAAATGGATTTTGCAGAGTTAGGTAGATAAGTACAGTGTACAATAGAGTAGTGAAGTCTAGAGCATTTAAGTTTTGCCTAAATCTGGTTTTGTGTTTCAGTAGGATGGTGACAGGTTGTGCATCTTGTCAGCTCTTAAGTAGATAAGTGACCTTGCTTGCAGACTATGTTAATAACAGTATTTTAGGGACTACAAAGCAGTTTGGCTTCTAGAGTTGAGTTAAGCAATTTGGATTATTAACAGAAAATTCTGCAGAGAAGAACATACTTTTTAGCTGCTGTCTTGGTCAAACTTGAATGCTAGTAACTCTATTGCTCTATCTTCTTTGAGAGAGGCTGTTCAAGTGTTTGTTAGTTTTGTGGCATGTGTGGATTGCCAAAACAGATCAGATAAAAAATAGTCTCAAGAATTAAACATTTTCAGAGGCCTGGTAATGTCCAAATAACTTTATTGTGTCCTCAATTTTTCATTTCTGTATTCTTTTTCATTTTGAGTTTTCTGATGGAAGAAAAATAGAAAATTCTGAAGTTCTCATAAAACAGAGCAAAACAACAGTTCACAAACTTGCTGAATGTACTTGGAATTTCCAAGAGCCATACTCAAAAGTATTTATAGACAGGTTGTCAGTTACAGGGTCTGGATTTTACTTGTTGGTTTCACAAGTAGACATACTTCAGTATTTCTCTAAACTGTATTTTTTGAGATTATATAATGTTTAAGGAAAGAAGTATTTTGAGCCCAGACTTGTGAACCAATGAGTCCTTTGTGGAGGAGACACCCAGTGTGGCTGTCCCTTCAGTCTCTGCTCAATGGGGCTGTCCCAAGCTGTGAGAAATGAAAGGAGCTGGGGAACTGATAATCCTTGCGGAGTCTGGAAGCAGGCTGCATGATGGATTCATGAGGTAAGAGATGTCAAGAAGCCTGCTAAGAATTTGGCATGGGACCATGCATCTGGACCACTCTCAAGTATGTGGCAATTCCTAGAAAGGCTGAACTCTGCCTTTCATCATTAACAGCCACAAGGGACAATATCTGCTAGAAAGATCCCTCTCACTTGCACAGGTTAAAAGCATAGCATATTGCTTGTGGATGGATAGATTTTGAGTGCTAGTGAACTGTAAAAAAACCAAACCAAAACAAAAAACACAAACACTAGCAAAACCTTGAGTAACAATTCCAATAATTTTCTTGTTTAATATTCCTGTATGGTTTTGGACTGATTAAAATCACCACTATTGTCTCTAAGTCAGTAAAGTGGGTAGCCAATGTCTAAGCAGTTGAAGTTTTACAAGTTCAAACCTTGAATGTGACTTTTCCTAAAGATTTCAATTTACAGTTGGTCTAATTTATTCTTAAGTTTTATGCAGGGACTCATAGATTAACCACAGTGCTTTGCTGTACTGTGTCTCCAGGCTTCTCAAGAAAGGTGTCTATTGCCATACCATTTTTTTAACTATATAGACAACTCTGCAGTTTTGCTTTTTTGCTCTTTATGTATTATCTAATAGGTCTTTTTCATTTTTGCTTTATTCTTCCAAATCCATTGCAGACATTAACACAGCCAACAAAAGGGGTCTTATAGCTTAGTGGTTGGATAGTCTGTGTTCTAGCAGCAGCATTCCCTGAACTGCTTAAGAAAACCAGTATTACAAGAGACAGTACAGGGCATCATCTGGAGCCTCACTGGAGTTCTCCATAAGCAGTGATATCAGTGTTGATCTTCAATAGCTGTTTAACATAAATTACATCATTTGAGTTGGAAGAGTTATAAAGATCTATTGTGTAAGTCACGTTTAATTTTCAGGATACTTACCTGTACTCAGAGTAGATTTTAGGATGACAAAGTGTTGAAAAAAGAATGGTATGGGGACTTCATCCATTCTAATCTCAGAAGTACGGAGCATGGTATAAGGACTACTGGCCAAGGTACATGTGTACCAGCCTGGGTCAAATCCTGCTTAGTTATATTTTCACAAGATTGCGATTTTATTGAGAAGACTTGCTGTCTCACAATTCATAACCAGGATTTCATGGTCCAATGAAATGTTTCATGGGCTTCAGTAGACATTGGTCCGGGCCTTGGATTGTTAACTGTAATCAGGAGGGGATTTGGGTCACCGGGATTATTTAGCAAAGACATTTTGGACTGTTTCAGTCTGATTACAGGTCGTCTTCTCCATAGAGTGAGAGTTAAAAACAAGTTTCTATGCTAAAAGCAGATGCACATGCAAGGAACTTATGGTGTAGCCTATAGAGTCTTTCTAACCTGTTTTTGTAACTCTTTTCAGAGGTGAGCAGTATTCAACAATAAAAAGCTCCGATTTTATTTGGAACATGGTGCCTTTCTGGCTAAATTATAGGAGCGGAATGATGCTAGATATTTGACATGGTAGAAGAGGTCCTAGAGTAGTGCTCTTCCTTGCTAAACGTGTTTTGCTGTTGAATAAGTCTAAGATGGAACAAAATTAATATGTCCTTAAATTTGATGGTACTTATAATAGGAAAAAAAGTATGCATACATAGATACATATTTAAAATATGCACATGGGTTTTACATATATAAAAATATATTAAACTTGTTTTTCTCTTTAAAGCCTCAGAGATCTTCCTCTTGGGAGATACTGACATTCCCTTCATATTGGGTGGATTTACTGCAAGGAAAAGTAGAGGAAACTTAAAAGTGTCCGGTTTTATTTAAAACCTTGGTGGTCTTTAACGGCTGGCCCACAGTTCCAGCCTGGTACAAACTTAAACAAAGCTCTTTGTTGCTCTTGAATGTGACATAATCCTTTCATCTGGTATGCTGAATGAAGTATGCACATGGCTTTTTTGCTACCCCTGCTGAGCTGCCTTTTTACACCTTCAGAGCAAAGCACCCCCCAGTAAAAAAGCTTGAACTCTGTCATCCACCCTAATGCCAATAAACAACAGATAACTATGGCATCTTTTGGCTTTAAAATGCTGCCCCTCGTTAAACTTGTGTGTTGAGGAAGGAAATGGTTTCCCACATCATTGTTTCTTGCAGATACAGATACAGAGTACATTTTTTTGTTGTTTGCATGTTTGCTAATTTGAAGCTCTTTGAAGAATCCTACAGGGAGATCAAAGACAAAAGATTAGAACGTTTTTAATAAAGTGAAGAAGGATCAGGTTAGATCAAAGGGACAAGCTGACAGGAAATAAGTAGGTGCCGTTGTTGGCTGACACTTGCATGCTGTAGGGTGATTTCTGTGTTAATGTGAGGTCAGAAGGAGGATTGCTTTACATATTATTGTCTCCAGAATTTGCTGACTGGGTGTGTCTTTGTACTTCACTTTAATCTCAAAAATTAAAACCCATAAAGTCACAGTTTGGCTCAGCCACATGATTTTTCTAGTTATTTAGCTTTGATTTTGAAATAAAAATAAAATTTGGAATGCACCAGCAGGGTATGGAGGTAATTAATTGACCTGCAAGGGGATTCAGCTACAGGAATATTCATTATCAGAGGCACTGGGCCTCAGTCACCCCCAGTGTCATTTTGACTTTAAAGGAATTAGATCTTACCCAACTCAAGAAGAAATGTGTTTTCTTTACATATACTGAAGCCTTGTGTGCTCATGTGTTGTACCACTGTAATTAAACCAGTACAATGAAATTAACATATCCCCTCAGTTTGGATGCAGTTCTTTTGGTACAGAGCTGCTAATTGGATTGAGTTTATTTCCCCTAGAGATCAGAGTGACTGCACTAACTGGAACAGGCTCACTGGCCTCCTTGCTGTCTTTGGCATGTTGGTTGAGGTGGATGCATGGTAGTCTTTGGCATCCTGGCATACATATATCAGAAGTAAGATAGTTTACAAAATACATCTTTCTTCTAATAAGAAATCAACCTTCTGCCTGATGTAATTAGAAGCTAATTTGAGGACAGTCACAGGAAAACAAGACAATTTCTTTATTATGTAATAGGTGATTCTGTAGTTGCACAGAGCTTCATCTCCCCATGTATCTTCACGGGTGAAGAAAAATGCCTGAGAGGTTTGTGTGACTTTGTCTCCATTGGCAGGAAACCTCCTCTACTTTAAAGGCAAAGGTGCGGGATTGGGTCCAAAGAAACAACACTTGTTTTATTCCACAAACAAAAGAACCAGAGCATTTCTGCTCTACACATGTGCACACAGTTCCTCCAACACTGGTGGTTTCTGCTGCCCTACTGCAGATGCACCTAACTCCGATGATTAGATATGTTATTTGACATGGTGCAAGCAATAATTGCCTTTTTTATCCAGTCATGTTAAATCTAAATAGCAGGTTTTGGTATGGTCTTACAGAAAGAGCTCTGCTCAGTCCCTGGATTATTACTACAATAGAGATAATAATCATGTTTCATTAGAGAAATGTATTTTTATCATATTTTGTTATTTTTGACTTGCAGTCAGTTATGTAAATGAGCAATGACTCTACAAAACCAAAGGGAAGGATTCAGTAAAATAAAGTTGCCTAAACTTATTGGGGCAAAGTAAAACAATTAGGAAGAGAAGGTTAGTTTGCATTTAGGAAACTGAGGAAAGTGTGTGAGCTTCAAAGGGATGTTAGAAACAGCACTGGGTTTGACTGACATGCACCAGTGGGAAAAAGCATTCCTTTCCACTGCCTGTGCTGTGGCTGAGCAGAGCTGCTCTCTCCTGGTGCACGTGGCTCTAAGCCAACACTTCACATACTGCACTGTTTGCTGATAGTACATACACCTTATCTAGGGCTCCTGATTAAAAGCCACATGGCAGATTGTATGAAGGGCTGCTGTTCTGGATGCAGTCAGGATTCAGTTGCAGGAGAGGTGACCCTGGGGGTGCAGTGCTATTAAGTCAATAGTTGAGAATTGCGTGTGGGAAGAAGATAAACTGGTTTGAGTTTGATTTTGAGCACTGTCTCATTTTCTGTATTTGGTGACATTCCATGGAGCCTTCTGGGCCACCGGTCTGTTACTTTTCATGATTGGTAGACTCTAAAATGACTTCTAAGTCAGAAATATACAGCAGTCAGATGGAAAAATGACTGAAAGCTCCTCAAATACTCAAAGCGCTTCTTTGTGGCCATTGTAACAGCACATCTCCTAGAGACATCTACCTCTATAGCCACTTTGTCCCTATTGACTCCCTTGCTAGACTGGGCTTCACTTGGGAAATACACCCTGATATGCTTCTCTAAGCTTTCAGGTTTAGAAGTGGCAGGTCGTTCTTCTTGAGATTTATCTGCCTAGTTAAAGTACTGGAGTTTTGCCTAAATTTTAGACGTTGCATGGAGCTGTTCCTCTACAATAAAATAGTCATTGGAGAAAGGCCAATGCTGATTGGAAAAATGAGTTGTGATAGGGTAGCAGAAAAAGAGGTATTTAAGGGATCTCAATAGTGGACAGAAATGTCTAAATTCTGCTGAAGTTGGGAGGATACTAATGAGTCTAGCTGGACAGAGGTTCCTGGATTATAGAAGTGCATGAAAAAAATAGGCCACATCCAAAATGGGAAAATCTGGAGTTGTAAATTGATTTAGTTAAATTTGTGCAGTCTTTTAATTTATACAACGTCATAAACCTACAGGCATTGCAGGAATATGATAGGACTGGAATTTCATAGAAATTCAAGGTACTCAAAGCAGTCAAACAGTATGAAAAAAATGGAAGAAAAAGAGAGTCCTTTAATGGACTTTGCAGAATGAAGATTAATAATTCAGGGAGAGGTGCAAAGGGGGGAATGAGGATGTTGACAAAGTGTTATGGTAACAGAAAATTCAGTGATGAAATGCAGAATTGCCTGAGGGAATCATAAATCAGCCTTAGTCCACAAGGTATGTTGGTTCCTAAATCAGCAGGAGTCTGGTACCTAAATAGTTTTGCAGTCTAGTCCCAGATGCTTTACTTCGGACTCCTCGCTTCCTTTTAGGTTTCATGTGGTTTTAAATTTAACAGGGCACTCACTTTCTTTTGAACCAAAGCATGTTAATAGTGTCCTCAATATATTTATAAAATGAAGAGTCTTGAAGATTTGCTTGTGACTTTTCAGAGTTCTAAAATGCTAAGTATTTTAATATAAAGTAGAAAGCATTAAGAAAAGGATGAAAAATGACGGGGAGCATCAAGCTGAGACTGAATAACTTTGGGACATTTGATTTATCCTGTGCTTGAAGCTTTAATGGGTCTTTTGTGGTTCATTAGATGTGGGGCTTCAGTGGTAGCGTACTAAGAACAAATAATTATGATCCAAACAGAGTTTGGAGTCTACTTGTTGATTAATACATCAACAAAAGGAAACATTTGGTTATGCCGTGTGGATGGAGATGAGGGTTGGTGCAGACTTGCTGGAGGAGCAGCCTGTCCCTGCCAGCTGGTAATGCTGGCTGCTAAGTCCTGTCCCCACAGCTCCCAGCTCCCTCCTGCTCACTGGGGCCTTCCTTGCTCCCTCCTGCTAGAAGGAAATTTTGAACACTAATTAATGAGAAACTTGTTGTTCTCCATCTTAATTGGTAGTATCCATTTGAGATGGACAGAGGATGAGAAAGAATAGACAAGAATATATTGTTTCCAAACATTGGCAAACTTTACTGGGGTAGTGAGGACGCAACTTCTGCCCCCAGCACGGGGGAAGTGTGGATGGGCACGGCAGGCACTGGACAGCCCTGCTGGTGTTTATTTGTGCTTCGGGAGTACGCAGGGTTGCTGGAGAAGGGAGTGAGCTGTGCCAGGTCCTGTCTGCAGGTGCCATGTGGCCACTGCAGGAGAGGCAGTGGGAAGGCCAGGCTGTTGTATTGCAGCCATGAGGATCATTCAGCTGTAAAGCAATGAAATAGCCTTATGTCATACCAAAATTAAAATTATGACAAATCTACAGAGGCTGACACAGTTCTAGGTAATTAGCAAAACTGCAAGCCAGAGGAGGGGGAGACCCACTATATCAGTACATTTGAGAGGCATTTGCTGTATTTCCCCCCCCAGTCTGAACTCAGTCTGGAGGCATGCTGTGTGACTGCTGCTTTCATCATCTGCCTTTTCTGTCTCAATCAGGTGTTATCTCCCTTCAAGTGTCGATATAGTTCAAAGTACTTTTAAGCCTCAGTATTAACTCTAGACTGAAAACAGTGCAGTAATGTCACTAGCATAAATGAAGGCTTTGCAAGGACAATAGATATTGCTGTTAATGCTGGCTATGGAAAGGACTCGTGTTCCCTGTTCTGAAGCAAATTTTGTATTTCTAAAGAAGCAAACTATTAAATGCATGCAATTTCTGTCCTTCCCAATTATATTTCTTGTCAAGCTATGCTATGTAACTTAATCCAATTTTACTAAGCCTGTCATTGTAGCAAGAACACGAACATTAACAACACTAAAACTTGGTTTTCATATTCTTGATCCTGCAATTGCACCCATAGAGGTGGGATTTTGGGTTTGTGTAGAGCCCACAAGTTTAAATGCATTTCTTTGAGTGCATAATGGTTTGATTGGGCAAATCAGTGCCATGATCATGGGCTGTATCTGCTAAGATTCACTTGGAGTAGGAAATACATCTGTCAGATCTATAACATACCTTGCCTTGCCCACTAGCCAAGCAGCTGCATTTTGACTCTTAAGAAAAAGATTTCTGTGGAAAATCTTTTTTTTCCCTTTAAAAAAAAATCACTGTTATAAACAATTTTTTCCTATTTGTATTTATTTAAGTCTCTTATTAGCTGTATTTGATGTCATTTGATGTATTGCCATTTGCTAATTTAAACTGATCTCTAATACCTCATGTTTGTGTGACTAGGAAAAAAACTAATTCCCTCAGCAAATCAGAGTTCTATTTTGGCATTCTTACACTTCTTCCTCAAAAGTGAAACATTAACATTAGGTGAAATGAGACACATTGCCTAATATGTTAATTGTGGAGACAGATAATTATTAACTTTAAAGCTCTTGAGAATGTTTCAAGATTATAGAAAACAAATACTTTTTTTGGCATATATTTCTGTGTCTTGAAAATACATAAGTGCCTTGTGGATAGGATTTAAAAAATAGACTCCACAGTCTCAATTTTGTAAAGATGTGTACAGCTCCAGCAAAATACAGGACTTCACTCTTCAGGATAAGCTTGATGAAATATTCAAACAGCTTTCTCCAGAAAATTCTAAATAACACTTTACTATTTTAAATTTGAAATAAAACAGGAAAAAAAATGGAGTTTTTATAGTTAAAAGGAACAGTGGGACAATTCTTACCTAACCTGTATTTTAAAAACTTTGGATCTGTTATCTGTCACTTCTACCAGAAAAGACATAGAAGAATATTCCAAACACAGTAAAAAATCAAAGTTATAGTGGAGGTATTTGCTCAGTAGGACTAGAAATAGTGGAGTAAATAGTGCACGTCCTGCAAACAAGAAGGACATTTCTCTTCATTGTACACCTGGTATTAGCATTACATGCATTTGGATCCCCAAGACTGCCACAGACCCTCTGAGGAGATGCGAGGGGGACAAGGCTGAGCAACTCTGAATCTGGCCTCTGCCATTTAGGAAACCCTTCCCTTCCTGACCTGGGTCAGCATGTGAAGACCTGGAAGGGCATGATGAGGACCTGGCAGTGTCCATAGAGTCCTGCTGACTTGGTGTCATACAGCTGCTGTCCCAGGCTGGCCATGGTCCTACGTAGGAGTAATTTTCTGTGGGATGGTGAGACTGAAGAAGCACAAGTTTGGAGAACTGTTTTGTCATTAGCAGGCATTTTTTCAGCACACCCCATTTTTTGCTTTTCCTAAGCTTTGGTTCTCACTGATCAGAGGCTGTAGTGGATGAGGAGCAGGAAATCCAAAACCACCAGCAACCAGTGACAAGTCTCACCTTGCGGAAAGGGAGCAATTCCAAAGGCAGGTGTCTTAACTAGCAGTTCCTGACAAGCTGCACATTTCAGGGGGGGGGGGATGAGAGGGAATTGGTTTTTAGCCTAGCTAGAGGCTTAACTTTCTCTTCTTAAAGCTTGCAGAATTCTCAGCTTTGAGCTTTCCCTTGACTTTCCACTGAAGGAAAGAAAGCAATTTTGGGAAGGTACCAAAGGGTATTGGGTAACAAAATCAAAAAGGCAACATAAACCCAGAGCTCTCCAACTTCTGTCAACACACTGATACTTGCGTCTGCCTGTGCCTACAGCCTGCTGTTTCAGAGGAAATCCAATTTTTGCATGGATAGCTACTAATCCTCTCAGGCCTAACAGTAACATATGGAAGATGCTCATATATATTCCTCTAATGTTGTCTTCCTCTTCTGCTTTGCTTTCAGGAATTAAGGCATTTGTGGTATTTGGTCTAAGGAGTTCTTAGCAAAGTCAAGTCATACATCCCAAAGCTGGAAACGCAAAGTTAGACTCCCAAATCTGTGTTTAGGCTGCTGCTTATGTTGACTGGTTTCAAGAGTATGAAGATACCTTTGGCTTCAGTGGTGGCTGCTGAATGCACAGCACTATAAGAAGTGTCTCCTTTCAGAAATGTGGGCACTTGTTTCAGACAATTTTGGCAGAATGAACTCTTGTACGGACTTAAAACAGAATCAAACTTTTCCTTAAATCAGAATGGGGAAAAATCAGAAAATTATATGCAAGTGTAAAATAGAAAATCACTTTTTGAAGTGAAACCTAAGAAATGTTTTGCATAAGTGAAATTTGGAGTACATACTGAAATACAGGAATTGTCCTGTGTTTGTCCACTCAATGTCCTTTTCTTCTTACTTGGTATTTGGTGGGCTTTCTTGTGTCTGAAGGCTGCAGGTGCAGCTACCTTTGGTTTCCAAGGGAAAACCTATACTTATGGCTGCAGGGTCCTGTATCTTGTTGATGAGTACTATTTTATCCTTTCAAAATGCGCAAAACATTTACATTTTTTACAAGGAAAAGCATAGCTGTCTCTGTGTGTACTGTGGAACAAAGGATTTGTTGCTTCCCCTCTCCCCCCCCCAATAAATTGATATATAAATCACATATTCTCTGGTACTCTCCATTTCCTGTCTCTTTGTAAAACATTGCTTTTGTAGGTACATGTAATGTTTGTTTAGTGTGCAGAAGGCAGATGAGAGGAGAAAACTGACCATGAGACATTGAATGTTTTAGACAGTTGCTCTGTATAGCTGCGTTACTAGGAAAGGAGAGATTATCTTGACATGTGCTGGTTTGATTTTAAATAGTAGTAGGTGTTTCTTAAAAGGCAGTGGGTGTATGACGTTAAATTGGAACTGGACTAAAGCAAACATAGGCTTTCTCCTTTGACAAGCTTACAGTCTCATTAGGGTAAATTACCCAGCACTGAGCTCCCTGTTTCTATGATTAGATGGTTATTGGGATCCAACCTAATTAGTTTAAAGCTGGCTTGGATATCTCTACACAACACTGTTGTTATTTCTGTGCTGCTGTGGAGACATAGTCTAAAGTTTTCATTTGAAAACCATTAAAGTCAAAGCAGCTCTTTCTGTTGGTTGAATGAGCTTTGCATCAGGCTGAAAACACGTCAAGAGTAGAGTACAGAAACCAAAGAGCCTGGTGACACAGCCTGGTCCTGGCATGCTACTGGGATACAGTGCGGCAGGGAGGGAGCTGGGGATGCAGGCACGGGGTGGCATGGCACAGGGACAGAAGACTGAGGGGCCAAGCCAGGGACCTGGCAAAGTGGGCTTGTGTATAATGGAAAAGCACTGCAAGGAGAGGGGGAGAAATCAGAGCATCAGAGACATGAGGGAAGACTTCTGAGGAGGTTTTTTCTGAGGTGAGAGAAACTTGGATTTTGTGTGGAGTAGGGCAGAAGGGCAGTCTGGCACAGCTGAAGCAGCACCCAGTGGAAAAGCGCTCAACCGGTGTTTCTGGGAGAGGTGGGCAAGCAAAGGCAGGTCTGACAGCGTGCCATAAATGGCACTACAGAGAACAGCCAAGGGAGGTAGAAGCTTGGTGGGGGAGTAGACAGCACAACCAATCTGGTGGTAAATATAAAAGTCTTCCCTTTCCCAGTGCATGAGACGATTTGCTGCAGCCAACATGCTCTTTAAAGAGATCCAACCTGACAGGAGTGGGGGAGCAGCAGGTGAGCCCCAGGGGCTGGAACAGACAGTTGCTTTTCAGACTGGTACAGACATGAACATGCTAAGGGGTGATGCACTTCCAAAAAAAAAAAATTGAAAAAGCATAGCAAGCATATTTTAGGGCTGGATGGAATGTTTGCTCAATCAACTACTCATAACAGGATTTCTTTGTGTTTCTCACAGCACTGCAAAGGGAACTCCCTTTACGAGAATCAAATTCTTTGCCTGTATCTTCATTACCCAAATGTAGACCATCTTCAGGAGCTTTACTAGCATTAGCTGTTCCCACTCTCTGTGTGGACTAAGGGAGCTCTATTTCCTCCTGACCTGGCTGGATGCAGAAACAATGGGGGTGAAATTAGCTTGCTCAAAACCTCCAGAGGACTTGCTATCACAGTGAACATCACTATTCAGTCCTGCTCATGTAGGTAGGACTGTAAGATTAGAAGTAATCACTTTTTCATCAAGCCTTGCCTGCTGCCACTGTGTTGTAGTTATGTCTGAAAAGTCAAGCATCATCTTCACAACACCCATTCCACATGCTTCTACGAACTGCAGGTTGCAAAACACACCCTATAACAAACTTAAAACTATTAATCTTATGTAAAAGATCAAAAGCCACAAACTGTCATGTCCCACTAAAAGAGATCTGGAGTAAGAGCAAACTGCATTCTACTCTTAGATCTTTGCATTAACATGGAACTTGTTAAGTGACATTCCCAGATTATCTGGACAGCAAACTATGCACTATGGTACATAAGAAGACAAAACAATTACTGTCATGTTCCTTAACAATCTGATCTAAATTAAAAGCTTTCCTGATTTTTCTTAACCCTGTACATCAAAGATGTTTATTACCATAATGAGCACAAATACCCTGGCTATACCTAATGTTTGCTACTTCAGGGAAAAGGCATCAATTTTGCCTCTTCCACCACAAGTCCTATAACGTCAAGTTATATGTAAAAGGGAGAATATACAGTTTCCTAGCCTGTTTTGGACAACAGGAATACAGCACAAATATGGTCCAACCAGCACAATCTCCTTAAGATTAAAATAGCACATTTGAATCGGACAAGTACAAACTGAGCAGACCAGCTTCCCTCAGGCTCTCCTTTGGTCTCTTGTATTGGTACTTGACACTGTCTCATAACTCTCTTCTTAATCTTCTCTCTTTTTTTTAAATTTCTTTCTTGAATTAAGGATATCAGAAGCACGGTATTTTTTTCAGTTTACTCCAACAGAATATGCAGCAGGAATAAATACTGGTTTCCTCCAGAGAGGCCTAGGCCACATAATGCAGATCTATGCCACAGAACTGAGGGGACTTATTCTGGACTATTCACTGACTCGCTGTAGAGAAGAGCACCTTTTACCTCAGGTGTAGGGTCAAGGCCAGAAAGCCCTAGAGACACCAGCCTTCAGGGGACTGTGGTGTGACCAGATGGGGTTACTGCTCTGCTGCAGCCTGCAATAAGCCATTTCATCTGTTTATACCTTCTTTTACCCTGGTGTTTCTAGATGTTGTAGAGCTGAAAGTAGATGGAAAAAAGGATGGGGTGATGCTACAGTGCTGTATATTTTAAGAGTTGAAAGTAGACAGCAAAAAGGATGAGATGATGCAATACCACTGCAATTAAGGTAATATCTAAAAATGGGCATATTACCCTCTTTTGTTAACCCTCTGTTGTAGTCTGTATTCTTCAGAACTGAGGTTTTAGCCTCACTCCTGCTGTACCTCAATGAACTGGATGCCTCAGAGACAGGACACTGAACTAGAGTGAATCCTGAGACTGAAGACTGACCTGTACTGTCACATATTCACTATAGTCCTCAGAACTGAGGCCTGTAATAATTTTTATATATGGTTATATTTTATATGTAGTCCTGCCACATCTCTAAAACAAATTCAGCTACTGCTAACTAGAGCCAAGTCCAGATTGTTATCAATGCCATGTGAAACTGTGAGACTGAGTGTTCGCCGCTGACTGACAAGGTGATAGCATTGTTGCTATAACAACTACGTATTAGTAAAGAAACAAACGTTTTTGGTGTCATTTTTGTCTGCAGAAAGCCCAGACAGTGCAGTGTAGTTCAATGACTGGCCTGGAATGTGCAAAACCCCTTGCTTGTCTTAGTTTTTTGGTTTTTTGTTTTTCCAGTAATGCAGGTCTTGACTTTACATTAATGAAAATGTGGGTGCTTTTGCCAACAGCAAGTGAACAAAATGTAGTATGGAGTATGATAACAAAGAGCCTGGAGCAGGCTGGCAGGTAGCTGTTTTCCTTCCCTAGTACATCAGCAAACGGAACAGAATCACAGAATATTAGGGGTTGGAAGGGACCTTTAAAGATCAGCTAGTCCAACCCCCCTGCCAGAGCAGGGCAACCTAAAGCAGGTGTTCTATGGCTGGAGTCTGATTTTGAGTGCTTGTGAAGGGCACAAAGGGCATGGTAAGGAGCAGCCAGCCTGCAGACACTTTGTGGATCACATGTTTTTCATTTAGTTTAATTCTGTTTCTGTATCCTTAGGACTCTAGCAGCCACAGCTGTTTGTTAAGTGGGCAATCATAGGCCTTGTTAATGCTGGTGAGCAGAGTAAATGCTTTCTTTTGTAGCAAGCAGAAAAATAAATGAAAAGCCTTTTCTAGGGTCATAGCAGAAAGCTCTAGGGAGCTGGTGGCAATGGGATGAGCTGAAGTCAAGCTGGAGGGTTGCTGGAGAATTTCTCTGGGAGTGGTGGAAATTGTACTCAGCTGTAGCTGTGTGGGTGGGTGTTCACGGCAGGGGAAGAGAAGGTAGGATGTAAGGGAAGAGGTGCTGGGCAGAAGCAGAGATAGGATTTCCTGAGACACAGGCCTGACTAAAAAAGTGGATCTGGGATCTGTAAGGTAAGCATCTGTTTGTTGCTATTAGCACTAGGTATGTATATCAGAGGAGGAGGGTTTGGGTATGTCCCCTTTAAATAGAGTTGCAGCAGAGAAATACCTGGTGGCCATTTTCAGCTTCTTACTCTGGAGTGCTGCAACTGGTGCTGAGTAGTTAAAGACAGACCAAAACAGATATAGGCCAAATTATCCTTTGTAGACTGAAATTTCTTTGGACAACACAGACATTGTAGAAAGTAAACAATTAACCAATTGATTGTTTTGGGTTTGCTGGAATATTTTTTAGAGAAAAAACCTATAGAACTGGCAATTATTTTGATTTTATGATCTCACAGATAAGCATGGTTGGTCCTTCTCTCTACTCCACCTAAACGCTCCTCATGCACATGGATATGTAGCATGGCTTAGCATTAATTCATTCAAAAGTGAGAGAAGTTCCTAAAGTCCATTACCTATAACAGGGGAAATATGTAAGCCTTTCTAAAACACTTGTGCTTTAGTTAATAAAACACTATTCTACTAATGCTATTTTAAAGTATAAAATAACTAATTTATGGTCTTTGTTTTGACTTCACTTGAGTATTCCAATTTTTAGATAGAATTTCGTTAATGGAAACAGAGGTTTCTAGTTGTGGCCACTTGACAGTTGCTTAGTGCGTTGCCCAAGAAATTATATTGTTTCTTTGATTTGGTAGAACCCTTTGGACTAACCTAAATTTGAAGATTTTTTTACTTGTTTTAATATATTTTAGTTTCTTTCTGGTTTGCATTCTTTCTGACGCTGCCTTGGCTACCTTTATAAGCATCTGAACAGTTACTCTGTTTTCAGATACAAAGAACAATAGCACCTCAAGTGCAGTGAAAATACTGAATATTGATCTATTCCTTGAATGTCAGAAAAGCTCAGCAGGAGGTATACAAAATATTTCTGAAAAATGATAGCTTATCACCTGCAGACCTGGAGATTGCTGTCTATTATCACAAAGACTTGCTGGGGGGCTCCAGTGACCTCCAGCACTCAGCTATTTGTATCTTTTTCCAAGGCAAAGATAAAAAATCTCAACTCTGTCCACAACAGAAAACAAAGTGAATGAAAATGTGTCTTTCACCTAAGTTTAGGGAGGTGCACTGAAATACATTGGCTGCAGTGATGTAGCAGCATCAAAATTTCACAGCAGGGGTGGCACCTGATTCATGAGCTGCTTTCAGAGCAAAGATTTGGCTGGCTTGTTTACACCCTTGCAAATATCCCTGTAACTTAATTAAGTGGGGTGGGTTTTGGAGATGTGACTCTTGTTTTATGTTATTGGATTCCTGTTTAAAACCAAGCTGCATCTGAATGTTAATTTGCACTGTGTGCTCTGATGTGCTAATTATTTCCCTGTTAAAAACATGCTTGCATTACCCTGGGGATACCAGAAGTGTTAATGCTGCTTTTCCAGTCAAATTCAAGGTGCCATCTCTGTTGTTGCCTTTGGTACAGCTTTGGCTGTCTGGTGGTCCTTTCAAAATTTTGTACCGGTTAATATCACAGCTCAATCTTTGTCATCTTCTTGTTCTAGTTTGGCATCAACAGTTCACTTCAGTACACTCATTGCTCATACTTGTAGTGTTCTCGGGACTTCGCTAACATTTCGCTCAAAATGCTAGTCTGAATTAGCCATCTGTGTTAAATGTGGGGTCATATTCATCCCTACTGTGTCCCACAAAAAAATGAATGGAATCCTGAAGCTGAGCTTATTCCAGTATGGTCAGAATCTGCCACTGAGAAAAGGATTTTTTGGGAAATTGTGGAAAGAGGGTAGTTCAAACAGCTGCTGAAGTGCCTCTGAAATTTCTACTGCAATTTTCTAAACTTAAAATTAAAACCCAAACAAACCAATGCCTAACTCCTCAGGTAATTTAATTTCACTCTTACTTTTACATTTCTTATAATTGCTTTTCCTCTGCTATATAAAAATGATCGGTCCTGGGGTAAATTGCTCTGAGCATTTAAAAAAAAATCATTTTTTTTATTCTTCTGTTTTACAATAGAGGGAGCTCTAAAGAAACTTATCTTTCCATAGAAAGAGTAAACAGACCGCATCTTCAAAAGTGCTTAAGAAAACGGCAGCATCAAAGTTTATGCCCTTTATGGCGGGTATACATGCACACGTTTGTGTTTCAAAGTGAAGTCAGGTCAGCACTGAGTTCTGTGCTTTTTTGATTTTCATTGATTGCTCTGTAGGGGCTAATCAGTAGCTTTGTCTTGCTTGATAGGAGTTACTCTGGAAAACTCATCTTACAGTACCTCTCCCCTGAGGGTGCCTTGGGGCTCTGCTCTTGGTATTGTATACCAGGGAGCTAGGTGGTTTTCATTAAAGGAGATTTACACAGAGCATATATATCAGGATGGGTGTTTTTATATGTGTGAGTGCTGCACCTGCAACTTTTATGGAAAGGTTAATTCACACTGACTGGTTAGAAGTCATGCCCAGTGAGGTTGGTAGTGACAAGTGGACTAGTTATAATAAACCGTAGTGACAATGATGCCGAGGTGTTCCTATGTGGCAAAGCAGACCAGCGGGCTGGTTATGTTTTTGGCTGGAATGTGGGAACACTACCCCTGTGGCTTTGAATGTCTTGTTTAGCCATCCTCTTCCCAGTGTACAAAATGTGTATCAAAGGGCTTGCGTACTTTAAAGATAAAAATGCGTGTGTGGAGACTGGGTCTGGTTTTATCAAAACTATCTGTTGGCAATTGTTACTTAATATCTGGCAGGGACCTATGTTTTTTGTAAAACTGATTGTATATGCAGTACCAGCAATCACAAGATCAAGTCCTTCCAAAAATCATTTTGATTTACGCTTTTGGGAGGAAATAAACATAACATTTCTTAAAATAGTTGTTTTACTGTGAGAGTGCAAACGTGTTTGGTTACATTATTAATTTTTTTTCCCAATGTTTTTCTTTCCCCAAACAAACAGGGAAATAGATTTGAGAAAAATGACCAATGCCATCCAGCCTTGCTACAGCATTAACTTTCAGAAGCAGGGTGTTGTTTATGGACTTGGTATACCTTTTTTTTCGTAATATCATCTTTGGTGTATTCCTAGCACCAAGGCTTTTTATTAACAATCACATATTCATTATCTTTCAGGGACTGTTGTAGTAAAATCAAATTACTCTTTGCCTAAAAAATAAAATTAAAAAGCCCCTGCTCCTTCCCCGGCTGACAAAGTACTCTTTAACAAGGTGCAGCAATCTGTACATCCTGTTGACGCATTTATACTAGAAATGTTTCTCAGGAGTACCATGGCAAACAAAGACTATATATTATTTTTTTTCTTGTAAGTCTTCCCCTTTGGGCTAGTATGATGCTTGTTTTCTGGGGTTTTTTTTTAGTTTGCTAGTTCTTGACACAGCAGACATTGATGGTAAATGTTTGTCAGACAGAAGGTGACCATATATCAACATAAAGAATTTCAGATGTGACCACTTCAGCTTTCTATTTTTGGCCTATACAAATCTATAGCATTTTAAAATATGGTCAGTGTTATATATTGAATCATATGATTAAAGAATGCAAACTTCTATTCTATTCCACTGAATTTGGGTTCTCCCCCTGCAATGGTGATTGTAGAAGGCTTTTGTTGTTCTTCAAGTCAGGCTCTATGCAAGCGAAGGTCAGACTGCAGACATAACTGTATTAAGAAAAACACTTGCTCTTAGAGATTGTTTTGTTTGTAAAGCGATACAAGGTAGGTTGATTTAAAAACAAACAAACAGTATTTTTTACTCAAGATAAACTGCATGTATTTTTAGCCGCTTTGTATGTTGTGTCTGTATGTGCAAACTGCAGGAATAGGTCTTGTTTCAGAAAGAGATATCTCTGAGGGTTTGCTTCGAAGTTTCAGGAGTGTGCTGCACTTGCACAGTGCCGACTCCAGAGCTGTGCTGAACCTGGCACCTCTCATGGTGGACACAGCAGGAAGGCTTTCTCTGTGACCCTTATCTGGCTAGCTATTATTGTAAAAGCTTATACTGGGAGAAAACTTGTCTCACCACTGCTTGAAGTCTGCTGAAATTGTTTTTAGTAATTAGATACATTTTGTCCTTAAAATCTAGGTGGGCTCTCTGATTCACATGCACAATCAAAACCCCCCAGACTTTTAGGGAAGGGGAGGCTGTAGTTAAACAACATGAAATATGTATTGCAAGTGGGGCAATGACTGAGGCCAGTGCGAACAATTTGGAAAAGAGCAAACCCTGGCCCAGGTATGCTGTCTCAGGCAGGAGCAGGAAACAGGAGTCTGAGTGGTGGGTTGAGGGGAGAAGGGCCAGCACAGCCTCGCTTGCCGATCTCTTATCCTCTGCACCTATTGTGGGAAAGCTCTAACTGCAAGATGTAGTGATGAGGGAATTTAGGACTCCCCAGCTTATCCTGAGGAAAGGCTTAGCCAGGAGAGGTTTTTGACTGTCAGCTAATAAGCTGTTGTGACTGTGACACATGACATCCACTACATATTTTAAATTCACTACTTTATTGCACTCAACTGACTTCCAGTTTAATAACACAGAACTGTTAAGGAGAGAGCAATGGTACAAAAACCTTAATGAGAGGATAAACTTAAATAGTTCTACAGACATCTGTCTAACTATGCAAAACTGGTGTCTGTCCTGGAGCAGTGTACTCTGTGTACATTCATTTATAACATTTATAGTAACTATTCATTTCTCATAGCCACAAGCCTCTCAGCAAGACAATATTTTTTAAAAGATGTAATAATAAATTACAGTTGGCAAGGAATCTCTTCTTTCAATCTTTTAAACTATTTCATTTCAAGACCACAACAACGTACAGCTTTGCAGAAATGTCAGGTTTGAACAAAGTCCATCTTCTTTGAACAAAAAACTTCCTTCAATACGAGAAAATAGGAGTAGGTCAGCATCTCTTCCAAGTAGCATGTTTCAAATTTCAAATTGCTGCCAAGGGCAAATGGTGACACCAGGCTGGTGCCTGGGCCCTCTTTTGGCTGGTTTGCCTTACCTGAACATGACCTTGCTCTCACAGCTGTGCTCAGGCAGTACCAGCCTGAGCGCTATGCTGGAGCAGACCTGGCTTGTTCTCCATGTTGCTTTTCTTTCAGTAGGTGCTTGAGAATATGGTTGCGCTTTTTGTAAAAGTCAAATGTGTAACTGCAGGCTTTCTCAGATACTTCAAGGTATTTGTGGAGCATAGACCCTTGCAAATAGCTGTTATACAGGAGAATACAATTGAGTTTTGCATACATGAACTAGGATGTTAGGATTTTCTTTAAAATCAGGCTGATATTAAGAATATGCCTTTCATGTTAAAATATTAATGTTGTCTTTATTTTTCAAATGTGAGTAGCTAATCCTATTGATATTTGCCCACAATACCATGAATGTTAGTTGGCCTAATTCTTGCTTTGACAAATTTGTCACTAACACGAGCATATGCCTGACTTAAAATACACAGATAAGAATCCTTCAGTGCAATCCCTTCAGTGTAACTGATGAACTCCCATTCATAGGCTATTCTTCTTGATAAACTTTCATAGTGAAAGTCTGTGCAAGGTTGTTTGAGAAGCACAGTTATAGTGATGATGGAAGCAGGAGAGAAGGGTGAGAGGGCTGTGCGACTATGGGCTTGCTCCTCTGCTCCCGGGGGTGGATGTCAGGTGTTGAGTGTGGCAGCAGGGTCTGTGACCTCTTCCCTATCTCCCAGCTGTGATCAAGGCCATCTCTGATATGGGGCTGTGGTGTAACCTTGGATCAGGCTGGTGTGAAAAAAACTTAGAAGGCTTGTTGGGGGCTTTCTCCCTTTGGTCAGGAGTTGTATTTAAGCTCAGTTCCCTGCCTGAGCTACACTCTGTGTGTGCACCTGTACCTGGCTATGTGCCTTGCTGAGCCTGACCTTGCCTTGCTTGACCTTGGACCTGCCTCATCACTGTAAACTTGTCTGGTGAGTGCAGGACTGTGACTGACCCCTGTTAATGCCACTGGACCTGCTCTGCTTCCTCAGAGACTGGGGGACTGTTGTTGCTTGCTTATGAGGTTCCTGCCTGCCTTGCTTTGCTCCTGGCTCGCCTCCCTGGGCACAGGTCTTGCTGCTCCTAAGTATGGCTTTGGTTTTGCTTTTTTACCTCTGTTGAGAATAAACTGCTGTCCTGTTGGTCTGAGTGTCCATGGAATGGACAAGTTTGCTTGGGAGGGTGGACTTGTGGAAATATGTGAAGAGGAATTATTCTGACGGGGGTCATTGATTTGATCATACTAAAAAAAATTGTACTGATCTGTGCCCATGGCTGGTGCTAATGTCAAAATGGTAACTGTTGTGTGTTTTGGGGATGTTAACAAATAAAACCAAGGTGTGTAATTGATGGCTACACTGTAAATTCGTTGGATGAGAGCCTGTGTGTGTCTTATGACCTAAGAGAGGGAGACCATGTGATATATTATCGCTTTTGTTGACTTTGTGGCTTGAAAATTCAGAGCTGTAAAAGGACAAATAGGCACTGCACATTTCCTAGCTGAGAAAATTTTCACTTAATAGGTTGCTTTCCATCATTCCTGGAGCACATCCTCCTCACCTGTGCAAGTCAATGATGCTGCCCATGACCATGGGAGGTGTTAACCAGGTTCACGTGTGCAAAGTATCTGATTTTAAAGAACATGGTAACATATTAAGATGGTAATGAGAATTTGGTGTAAGTTCAAAGAATAATCTGTTAAATCTTGAGTAACAGCATGGTGCTTACTGTCCCCCAAGTACAGCCCATGATTTGATAGTAGGTAACTAATTATTTCATAAGAAGCAATTCTGAAATAAAAGGGTACATCGATGGTTAAAAACCTCGGACTTTGGGTCAAAGATCTTCCTCTGCTCTGACTTTGTCTTGTTGCTCATGGTAGCTCCTTTGGCAGAGTAGGATAGAGGAAGGAAAAATTCCCCACTGCATGCCAGACTGAAGCCTGGCAGAGCTGCTCCATGCTCCTCTGAACAGTGCTGCTTCTCGAGCTGAGCTTTCCACCTTCCTCTCCTGCTGGTGAGGGTGACAGTGGGGGACCTGAGTTATTCTGCTCATCCACAGGGTGCAGTGTTCAGATCAGTGTCTGAAGGAGGATGTCTGGATTCAACAGCCACAGTCCAGGGTGGAGGTCCCAACCTCATTTATTAGTTGAGCCTTACTTGGAGCAAACACTGCTGCTCTGTGCTTGGCATCACCCCTTCTGGCTGGCCTAGAGTCGCTCTTGCCTATCTGACCTTCTCTGTTAGTGTGCCAAAGCAGCCTTGGTGAAAGGGTCTCTCTGTTGACTCCTCTGCTCTTTCTCTGGCAGCTCTGAGGCTTTGGGTCTGGGACTTCTAGAGGACTTTGGGAGCCACTTGGGTGCTGCTGTGCTGCACTCATGGCTGTGGACATGGGGCCAGCCTGAGTGTTGCCCTTGTCCTGCACCGGGCTGTACCTTGCCTGCAGAAAGCCTCTTGTTCTGCAGATGTAAGGCAGCTACCATGATGGAGACAGCTATAGGACCTAAGGAAACAACTACAGTATGCATAATAATTAATAATAATAGAGTCACTGTATTGGAGGCTGCTCTTGATTTTTCATATTGACAAGTCATTATTAAAGGACCAGTCATGTTTTAGAAAGGGTGAGTGTAAACATTACTTCATATCTTTGCTATGAGTACTTGGTGGAGCTCTGCTCCCCCTTCTTTTTATTTCTTCTTTTTCCTTTGGAGGAATGTTTTCTTTTTGTGAATAGGTGTAAAGTACTAGCTTGTGCCAAGATGCCTGGTATTTGGCCTCCTCACATGCTTGCAGGACATGGGTTGCATGTAAAGCAGAAGTGTAGAGAGTTGGTACAATAGATTTTGGGGGGTAATTGAAAGATTAAAAAGAAATCTCAGACATTGCAGGGAGACAAAGTTTATAATGAAAATAAAGGCAAGGGAAGGTATAAGGGCAAAACTTAGTAGGGCAAGAGAAGTGTTGCTTTTTTTTCCAGGGACAAACACAGCCATGCAGCTTTTTTCTGTTTCTTGGCAAGTACATACTTCTAGTATAACAGGAACATTGCGGTGGAGTTGTTTGGCAAGAACTTAAGTTAAAAAAATCTATAGTGGTACTGTACCCTGGCTCTTCCTGTCCTCTTCACCCCTCTCTTCCCCTTGTTTAATTCTCTGCAGGCAGAGTGGTGGAGGGAAAAAAGAGCTAATGGCATCTAAATGGTTTTCATCCTTCTGTATGAATGTCCTCATTTGAATTATTATTTTAAATCCAGATAACTCTGTTTTTAATAGCTCAGACTTGAGACCAGTTTGAAATTTCACATTAAGCAAGTGAACAAAATCTCCTCTGTTTTGCAGCTTGATTCAATAAATAGATGTTCCAGTTTGCTTTTTGCCCTGTGATGTACTGCGTTCCTTGATCCGGCTGAACAACTACCGCCTGGCAAGTGTTCAAGTCAGCCGGAGCTCGCGCATTACACCCTCCTGGGACAGAAGCAGGAGGTAGGAGTAGGTCAGTGCCCTTGCTGTGGATCAGAGCAGTTCAAGCCTTGCTCTGGAGTAACTTGAATCCATCCCCCTTGATTCATTTGGTGGAAGGGTGCCTGGTTGGCCAAGGAGTCGGAGGCAACTGGAGCTGGTGCTAGCCCCACAGGTTCTTCATTTGCTGCAGAAAATGGTGTGGTTTTAATGCATCATTGCACACAGCCACGCAGGCTAAGGCAGGACCTTTGTCTCTGAAGTAGAACAGCATGGTCTGTTCTGTGTTAAATGGCTGTTGCAAGGGATGAGAGCAGTGTATGGCCCTAACGTGGTCTCTGCAGAGTGAGGAAAGCCAACTTGATGGCTTAAAAACTTTCAAAAATAATCAGAGCTTGAAAAATAATTGAAGGTGGGAAATTAATCCATGCACAGATCAAATATTCTCACTGATGTTAAGGGACTTTTGTCAATCTCTGACAACAGAAATTTAATTTGAAGGTGAGATTTAGCTGACGTACCAATTCCTACATAGAAAACCATTTTTACAAACCTTGAATTCTGTAATTATTTCTCAATAAAATTTTCCCTCCACAAATGAGCTTATACATTAGCAAAACTTTCCAGGAAAACAAATCGTGTTTACTTCAGAAGAATATAACTTTAGAAACACTAATTGTTATTCAAAATACCTAATTTTTAAAGGTCCTTTTCTTGTTTATTGACCATACTTTTGCATCACTTCTTAGGAATAATGCATAGCAATATGTCATATTGGACTCTGTCCCAATGCAAATGACTTCAAACTATTTTAAATAAAAATTAGTACAAATGTAAACAAATGTAAAATCCCAGGTATATCTGAACAAGAGTTAATGTTTATATTCCTTTGCATAGAAATTATTAAACTTCTAAAACCTCAGGAGTATTTAAC
Organism: Aegotheles bennettii; assembly: GCA_013398125.1. Classification (NCBI taxonomy): domain Eukaryota; kingdom Metazoa; phylum Chordata; class Aves; order Caprimulgiformes; family Aegothelidae; genus Aegotheles; species Aegotheles bennettii. Next base: position 106,937 of record VZRW01004275.1, on the reverse strand, counting down.
AAAATAACAATATGCCTAACCTCAGTGCCTAAAAAGAAAATAATTATTTAAACTACTGTAATGTAATACATGTTATGCTGTACCAGTGATGCTGTGTTACAAGAAGAACCTAATGCAGCACTGAAATACTGATTTTTTTCACCCAGAACTTCCCGTTCATAGGAATCTTGAAAATATTTTTTTTGTTTCTTACTGAAAACAACCATCAAGATTTTCTTTAAAAAATATAAACTTTATGTACCTGTATTAATAAGCACAATAAAGATTTTTTTAAAAACAAACATCTGCCTTTTCAGAAGGCTTAGAGAAGGCTCCAGGAAGACGTTATTGTAGTCTTTCAATACTTAAATGGGGCTTGTAAAGAAAGATGGGGACAGACTTTCAATAGGGCCTGTAGCAATAGGAGAACAGGCAATGGTTTTAAGCTGAAAGAGGGTAGATTTAGACCAGATACAAGGATGGCATTTTTTACCATGAGAGTGGTGAAACACTGGCACAGGTTGTCCAGAGAGGTGAGAGATGCCTCATCCCCAGAAATGATCAGTGTCAGGTTAGATGGGGCTCTGAGCAACCTGATCTGGTTGAAGATGTCCCTGCTCATTGCAGGGGGGGTGGACTAGATGACTTTTAAAGGTCCCTTCCACCCCAAACCATTCTACAATTCCAAGATTTATTTTTGGAAATTGAGATGAGTTTTCCAAAAGGTCTACAACCCTCATTTTGGATTTGTCTTTCATATATGAATTATTGGTTGATTAAGGAATCAACATCTCAGGGTAGAAAATGAGGACTGGCTGGTGTCCAGGTGTCACTGAGATATGTTATTTTTATCTATTTTTTTTAAATAAGCAGTCACTAATGGGATGCAGACCAGAAGACACATTCAAGCTCAGGAAGATTTATTAGGTTGCTGCTGTTCCCCTCTCATTTCATTAGTCCTCCCTTCCTTCCTCTCAGTATTTGGGCAATATCCACCCTGCCCAAAAGCAAGGAGGGGCATGAGGCATATTCAAGAAGTGTTTTGTCAAGGTGTTTCAGTTCAGAGCAGCTGCCTGCAGCCTCGCGTCTCCCAGCCCACCACCTTTGCCCTAACTGTGCAGGGAAGCTCCTGTGTGTGCCAGCCCCCCAGACTGACATCTGTTGGCAGGAAAGTCCTAGAAATAATTTTTTCAGAGATCAAATGGAAGATTACTTGGAAAAGCCCAGCTTGATTACAGCAGGCTGACCCAGCATCAGGAAATGGAGGTCACGGCTCGCTGCCTTGATGGAATTCTTTGAAGATATTGCTGCTCAGGAGATATGAGGGATGAGCTATAAAGACAGCACCTAATACTTGCCAAAGTGGATCTGAAAATGATGATGTGCTTGATCTGTGTTTCAAGATTCTGTCTTTTAAAATGCCTTTTTATAAAGCTGTATGTGCTACTCTGCATTTACAAAGTACAGCCAAAGCTAGTGTTGTAAGCATCACAGGTGAGGTCTAATAGAAATGACTTAAATGGTGTGCCATGAGCCAGTTTGGCCAGAATAAGAGTGACAAATACTGCTAGGAAATTAGGCCTAATCAACAGAGTATGAAGATGCAACAGGACATAATTTGAAAGCTTCACACAGTAGAACTCATTTCAATTCCTTTTCATATTTGTATTGATAATAAGGAAATTTGGGGTCAAGAATGAGAGATTAAAGTACTACTTGGCAGAATGGATGGTCTAGATTTGTGTGTCCAAGTAAACAGATCAGCTTCAGGTTCTTTTCTGAAAGTCTTGAAATTGGAGAAGCTGTAACCTCTGTAATAACATCCCTTTCTCTCCTCTGGAGCCCTTCAGCAAGTGCTTTGTGGGGCTTCATGTTCTGCAAATGGAATGGAGGTCAGATCACAAGGGCAACATCTGTGTGCCAAATCTGATTCTCAGCCATGTATGCTGTCCTTGTTAGAGCCACGCTGACATGAGTAATGTTACCTGGTAGGTTGAGGTGATCCTTTTTCATATCACGTTCCACCATTATATCACTGAATGCTGAAAGATAGCCCACTGAGTCCAGGAGACAGATGTAACACCCCTCCTCTGCTTCCCAGAAGACTTATTTCAAATTCCTCAGCTCCACACACCTAGAGCATCTGGACCGAGTTTCAGTGCCTGGTGCACAGTAGGTCCTTAGTCATTTGCAAGGGAAAGAGGAGATGTGACCCTCAGTAGTGTACACCCTATATGTGCCAATTCTGGCATCTTTGTGAACAGAGTATTTACTGTTAGATGGCAAATTTGGAGAATACCAGCATTTGTGGCCGTAAAATGTCATTGTGTCTGTGATAGAATGAGGTATGAGAAGCCATCTGAGGGTGTAGGAGCTCCAGGGCTTCATAGGTAACAATGGGGGCTGCTTGGCAGACAAACTGGCCAAAATGAGTATTTTCTCCAGAGAAAATGTGGAAGACTCTAGGCTATGATGATAAGGGGTGGGGTGGAGAGAAGAATTAAACTAATAAAACTGCCTCAATCAGCACAATTCAGAAGAGAGAAATAAATGGTGGAGAAAATGAGGGTAGGGATCTATATTTCAGGTTTTCACCTACCACCAGGAACTGAAGGTGGCCTGACACACAGCAGAGCCCTTCGTTCAAATGCCTGTTTGAATGTAGGCTCCACATGAAATATGGAGTAGTATCAAAGCCATGGGGTTGTGTATGGCATTCATTTCAGTTGCTGGCAAACTGAACGAGGGTGAGGAAATGTGTAGTTCCAACTTTGCATTTAGAAAGTTGTATAAAGGCTGTGTTACAGCTGAGAGCTCCCTGTGCTTACACGTTCTATTTAACACATAATCTGCCAATTTAATATATACAAATTAGACACCTCTTTTACAGCTGTGGGTCTGACAAGGTCTAGCAGAGGTGGGGTTTTGTTTTGTTTTTTTCAGACTTCAGTGGCATTATTAAGTCTCTTCCTAAAGAAATCAGCCAGAAACAGGGTTTATGCCATTGCTTTAGCAGTCTCCTTTTAACTTCCGAATTCTGGGCCAACTTGTAACCAAATTTGGTGGTTCTTAAAGTGATGTGAAAATAGTTGGGGAGAAAGTGGAAAGGAACTTTGACTTTTTCTGAGGGGAAAGCTCATTAGAGAATCCTCTGAGGATTTCAATCTTGAGACATAAAATCTATGAGAAAAAACCTTTATTTTGATGCTCAAAGAACTATTTGTCTTAACGTCTTAACGAGATCTTTAAAAAGTTACATATAAAGAGAATTGTCTCTGTAATTTTGAGGTTATTTAGTCCCTTGTGCTACAAATTCTTATGTGCAAGACTGGTCTCAACAGATCATTAGGCTCGTTAATTTCTTCAGAGCTATTTGCCATTAAGCCTGTGCATAAATACTTACAATATCAGGTCTTTGTTGAAACTGTATAAATGCTGAAAAGAGCTCTTTACTGTGGCTGGAATGTGTCTTCAGTGTTGGTGTATCATGTCCTCCAGGATTTTATTTTATTTTTTTTTAATGAAAAAGGAAAAACTGTAACAATTCATCTTGGACATGATACAGGGAACTGAGTGGATATCCTTCATAAATAGACTTACTGGCCCTCTGCTTCGGCATAGTATAGCTGGGAAAAACAAACTCTGGACAAATTAGATAAAGAAATTTTATTTTGTGAATTATGGTGCTAGGAAAATGCCTGAAAAATGCAATTCTGTTTACATAGTTTAAAAAAATTTGATAAATGTTCTAAGGCTATTTACACAAGGGAATGGGAGCTGAATCAAATGTTTAAAAAAAAGGCAACACAGTTGCTCTTGGTTATTTAAAAAATATGAAAAAATACCCCACTCTGATGTCAGACTGGCACTGTTTTTTAAGATTTAAAATTAGAATTGAACAGTTTGTTCTGGGAGCCCATGGTTTTAGTACAACATTTTTTTTCCACCGCAGTCAGCACTGGATTGACTCGTGCTGCTCTCCTTGCTTCAAGTACTGTAGCTGTTTGGACAGGAATGTAAAACTAAAATGAACAACAGCGAGGAGGAATTATTAGGATTGTTTACAAATTTAGATTTGAATGAGGGAGCAGAGATGTTGACAGTTATACTTTAAGAATCAAGCTACTGAAGCTGGATAAACATTTATTGGATATCTCAAGGCCTCTCTCTCTCCCCACCCCCATGGCAGAGAATGAACCAAATGCAAGTCCAAGCTAATCTGAAAAATAATAGAACAGCTTTCAACAAAACCTATTTATCTATGAGGTCAAAAAGCCTCAGACTAGTTACACTCCTAGATAGGCTCTTCTTGACAACATGGTCATACTATCTAGGAGGCCAGGAGTTGTAGAGTTACAGACCACCCAGAATTATTGCTCCCACAAGGCAATGATAACGGTGGTATGATTTCACTGCCTACAGACTTGAACTAACCTTTTAATAGCTGGAGTAGCCATGGGAAATGTACTGCATTGTTGTGTTTTATGAATCACTTTTCCTGGATGCTTTTTAGTCACCAATAAAACCATGTTGGTTGATGAAAAAAGTAAAGAAAAAATGTAAGAAAAAAAATGAAAAAAGAAGTTGGTATCAGCATGCAGAGCCTAACCAAAGCTAGCTGTGACAAATAGGTTTTATCTTCTTGGGCTTTGATATGTTTGACACACCAAGATTCTGTCAGATTCCTTACAGAATTAGAGTATCTGATTTTTTTTACAGTAAATAGATAACAATCTGTCCTCTGGAATGAAAATGTGAATGCATCCTAAATGCAAAGGACTCTCAGTTTTCTGAAACTGTAGACAAAACTTCTGGGGCCTTTGTGTGCATCAGTAGCATAAGTCTGAGTACAGTCTACAGGAAATATCCACTTGCAAAAGCTTTACTGACCTTGTATTGAGAAAAGATTGTAGAAATAACTTCTCATAAATCCGTTCCAACTGCTGAATGATCTTCAAGTTGATGGACAGTCCCATATGTAAGTCTATTTAAAAAAAAAACAAACCCCAAACAACCTTGAGAATGTTTTTGCAGAGGCTGGGTTTCTATTCTTGCTTCCTCCGAAGTCAAAAGAAATTGTGCCATAGGTTTGAATGGGAGCAGATTTGGCTTAAGAAGTGAGCAGCTTTCATGGGGAAATGTTTATACGCATGGAGATCTGTTTGTTTAAGTGCTCATTTACATACTCAAGTACCTGTTTGCATAAAGGAAGCATATTTGGGCCCAGCTGTTCATAAATACTGAAAGGTGCATATAAGTCTACTTTTTTTTAATTACTGTTTGAAGTAGTTTGCTACCATCCAGCTATAGCTGAGAAATGATGTGAACTCTTTTGTCTTTTTCTTCTCACCCTCCAAGCTCCTTCACCCCCCAGATCCAACAAGATAGCTATGAATTATGGAAACGATCATGTTGCTTTCCTGGCAAATCTTTGATATCTACAAATAGCTTTCTTTTTGTTAGAATCACACAGACATGAGTAAAGTTAACTGGTAGGTTGAGATGAATCTTTATATCATGTTCCACTGTGAATAATTAGTAGAAAATACTTTAATCTTTTTGTGGGTTGTTGTGCTGGGATTTTTTGGGATGATTATGGTTGATGTTTTGGGTTTCTTTCAGTGCATTGGGATATAGTGACTAACATCTGTATGTTTGTGGTGGTTTTTGAGTGAGTGTTTTGTTTGATTCATTGGACACATTTTCAATTCCGAATGCTGAAGTCACATTTAGTACCAAATGGGAATGGTGCCACCATTGTCTTCCCAAGAAGCTCCAAAACTTGTGACTGCAATTCTACTCTTTGAGACTGTAATTTAGCATAAGCACAAATATTAGCAAAAATATCAGATTAAACTGAATTCATGTTAGGCTCCAGTAGGTCCTTCATGGCCACACCTGGTGGTATGATCCCTTAATGTATGAGCATTTGCCTTAAAATCTGCTTTCCTGTGATTATTAGCTCTGGTGTCTGGAAAAGCACATGTGGAGGAGGAGGCAGGGAGTGCTCTGATGTTTCCCTCTCAGGTCCTTCAAGTGACTTTGATCCCAAGGACTCTCAGAATTCAAAACCCTTTATCACCTTCAGAGGTTTTAAAGGTGAATATCAGACATAGTACACTTTTTGGTTTGAACTAACCCCTTGGAGAAATAGATAGAGATCAATGTTAGCTGCTGATCATCAGTAGTGCTTCTATATGGCTAGAAAGAATTTTCATGTATATCAGGCTACTGTAAACTAAAGCTGTCTTTCCAGAGTCAGTGTGATCCACTTTGAATGCACCAGCCCTTCTTGTTTACCATCTTGCTATATATAAACCTTGTCACAGAAACAGTGATCTTTGTGTCATTTTCTTTTTTCACTATATCATATTAGTCATAGATTTCTTTGGGGTTTTTTTCTGTTTGTTTTGTAAACCACAGAGAAATGTCCCACTCCTTTTGTTGTTGTTAATTCCTTGTGCAGCATGCCAGGAGAATGAAGTGTTGCAGAAACATCTCTTCCCATCTGAGCAGATGCCTTTCACAGCCAGAGGAGCATGGGGTGTGGTGTGCTCGTCTCAGTAGCCTGAGTCATGTAGCCCAGGAACAGGGCTCCTCTGCTCCATTGATTTGGCACCATGTGGCCCCTGTTCTGTCTAGAAAAACTGGAATAAACTTGTGGCTCTTCTCCAAAGAGGGATCATTTGGACTGTGATGCACTTCTTGGTCTGATCTCTAGAGAGAACTGTTAAAGTCTTCCCCTGCTTCATTTTCTGGATGAAGAGGATCTTTTGTTGAAGAAAGTCCCACTTAGTCTTATTTGAAAACTGGCCTGAGGGCTTACCCTTGAGACAGGGCAGGATGTGATACTATGCCATCTATCTCCACAATGATGTGATCCCCTAGTATCACACAGAGCATCGTCTCCAGTTTCTTTTTTTTTCATCTTCCTCATCTGGCTGGAGGCACCTGAAACATCACCTGTTACCTAAAGTTTTAGATGTAACCTCACTGCCCTTCACAATGCATCTGAATCTTCCTGTGCAATTTGGGAATATCCAGTACAGTTGAATCCAGCAAACAATCTGTGCATTACTCCTCTGTGTGTTGCATTATCTATTTTGAGTGTCACTTGAAAAGCCTTAAGAAGTGTGTATGTTTTCCAGCTGCCAGTGATATTGTGCTGAACATGGGTATTCTCTTCCAAAAGGAGAGTGTGATCTGCCCGTTCCCCAAAACACCAGGAAAATGTCACTGTCTGAGGTCCCTTTAGCAATCTGAGTGTGGTGCTTGCTTAGAGAGTGCAGTGGTGACATTGCATGTCCTAAGATCTGAAACAAAGCCCTTTAAGACCTGTACTAGAAAGGCTAGTAAAAATACTCTAAGATGTGAGAGGAATAAAATAATTACTGGAATGTTTTTTCCTCTTTTTTTTTTCTCTGGATCAGCTTAGTTCTTATCACTTTTTTTCTAATTTTAGACTGGGGTGTAACTAGTAGAAAAGGCAGTCAGTCCAAAGGGAATCTCAGATTTGACACTTGAGAAACCACTGTGCAAAAAGATGTTTATCTGTGATCCTGGGAAACTCTTTCATAAATTTGGTCAATTTTTGGGGAAGATGACTGTACTCTCATTGCACTGACTGAGGAATATATTTCATGTTTTTGAGGACTCTCTAATGCTTTGCTGAAAGCTCTGGGTCTGTGTTTTGCTTTGGAGTTACTTGGGCAGAGTTTTGTAAAGCCCACAGGAGGGAGGACAATAAAGTCCTAACCGTAGGTTCATAGAAATTAAATTGGGCAGTGGATATTGCCTTCTGCCAGATGCTTAAACATAGAGTGGGATTTCTAATGTTGTAGAAGTTAAGTTTTGAGTTAAATAATCTCTTGGACATTAAATTAAACCACTGTGCAACTGTAACTATATGAAGGACTTAGAATCAGAATCATTTTGGTTGGAAAAGACCTTTAAGACTTATTTCTTTAAAAGAAAACAAAAAGATGTATCTACTCCTGTGAGCTATTTTAGCACTTTTCCCTCAAATACCTGATTTTGCCTTGGAAAGGGGAGCTATTTTTATCTTCAGGAATTTGCTACTTCTCTTGTAACTGTAAGAAATGCAAGCTCTGATCTCAGCTTGCTTGAAAGTCAGATGGAAGTGTCCAAAATATTTGCAATGAAATGTTCTGCTAGGAAACAGCTTTCAAAATTTCACCTAATGAGGGGAAACAATGTGTCTTGCCAAAACTTTCCCTACATGTTTAACAGGATTTTAGTTTTAAAAGTATATTTCCTACTTAATAGCAGAACAGCTGCATTTTGAATGCAAGGTGATTTCATGTTTTGCTGTTTGGAAAACTTGTATTCAAACACTCCTGCAGTAAATGTGACCAATTGTTATGTTTCTCTGTTTGCCAAATGCAATATTATTTCATCACTAATACTTGTATTCTGGTGATTTTGGTGTTCTGGCTCAGTCATATCAATACCTGAGAAACAGCCAAGTAAATGTGAAATTTGCATAAAAGACTTTGAAGTGTCACCTAGTTTTTATGCAAGATAGTAATATAATCTTAATAAGTATCTTTTAGGAAAATATGGAGGGGGTGTATTTACGAGTTTTTTAAACACAATATAATTTTTGCATGAATAAAAGTATTAATTGTACTAAATGCATGGTGGGTCAGTGTTAGATAGTGTCCCTTGTGCAAGGAATATACCCAATACACTGATCCAAAGGTTACTGCTAGTTCACTTTGAGGTCCATGGTAAAAGGCTCTTCCTAATCTTAAAACTAAGATTTTTGCCCCAGTTTTGCTTGCGCATGTGCATTTTATTCAGTGATTCTCCACGTTCAGCAACACACAAGTTTGCTGGTCTCCTAAGTATTATAAATATTCTGCTCTGTGCTTTTGTATCCGAGACAATAACTTTTCACACAGGACAATTCAAAATGATGTGACTACAGGGAGTAAGGAGAGAAGATAAATGCTAAGACTAGAGATTGTCAGGCTATTTTGGGCTGAAAGAAATGTAATTGAAATGTATCACTTTACAGGAACACCTCTGGACAAGTGAGATGAGGAGGAAGCACTGGGAGAAGAAAGATTGCTTGCACTTGGGACATGAGGAGACAAGAAATATCTTGTCTGAGACAAAGCAGGATTTTTCGCTCTGGGTCGCTGGAGTCTGGCAAGACAAGTCTTGAACATGGGGATCCCACATCCCAGTGAAGTCCTCAACATCTAGTCTTTTGTGTGTTTTGGTGGCCATTCCTGTTTGTTGAGAGGAATGATGCCAAAATACCTATGCTTTGTAGAACTTCTGTTATTTGTGCTATGTGGGATTAGGGAAAAAGGAGTACAAGATACAGATCTTTATATTTGCCACAGAAGAGGCTTGCTGTCCTTGATCTGTTCTGGTTAGGATTGAGTCAAACTACTCATTAGACCTGGAGCTGGCTACGTTCTTTGAGCGTGATCTCTGTGGGGTTCAGCAGTGCTCAGTCACTCTTTGGGAGCTTCTGATTGGAATCATCTTAGTCATCCCTCTCTCTGTATAGGTGTGTTTCTCTCCTGCAAGCCTTTGTTCCTTCCAGTCTCCACCACTGGAAACATCAAGGATGAGATTGTTCTGCTTTTCTGTCATTTTTGGGAAATGAGTGAGATTGGGATTACCAATGAGACTGGTTTCCAAAAAAGTGAACCTGAAGCTATGACAGGGGCAAGAATTAATACAAGAAAAACAGTAAGGAAATTAAATGTGAAATAATAGCAACAGATTTTGTACTGTAGAAAACCTTGTGATTTGTCTCAACTATGCCTGTGCAAGACTTTGTCAGCTGTCCTTAATTGAGGTAAAAAGTGGTGGGAGATGATAAAAAGAATGTAGCAATGACTAACAGTAACTAAAAACTGTCCCAGATAAGCAGCTCAGAAGTGCTTGCCCCAGGCACTCTTCTATTATTTGCTTATTTTTTGGTTCACTGAAATGAGTGACTTGTAACGCTTTTGAATTGTACCTCCCTTAGAATTAGAGTAAATGCTCGTGTTACCCAGCCAGTTTTCAAGCGCTGATTGGGATTTTAAGTGGTGCAACATTATTTTTTGCTGGTGTTGAAGAGTCAGCTTGCAGGTGATTGGGGTGTCATTTGACTTCAGCAAGTCAATGAATCCTAGCATTTAGGAACAGAGCAGCAGGAAAATGCTGGTGTTGAAGGCCAGCAGTCCTGTGGAAACCCGGATCAAGGCTTTGTCCTGCACGGAAACTTCTTGTAAGTCTCACTTCTAACATTTGCTGGTATTCTAACCTTATTGATTTACACCAGAAATCCTTCCTCCTTAAGTATCAGCTGTATGATTCTCACACATGGTATGTGAGGGTCTTTGCTAATGGGGGAGAAGATCTTGACCTTGGTTAATCTTTACACAAAGTTTGCTTGCTGAAGTACAGTCCTTGTGTCAGCTTGACTGACTTTCTTCTTTTAACCTCATCTGTGTTCTTAGGAGGGAAGAAATGTCCAGTGCGAAACATCCTCTTGGTTATCTCACAAGCATTGCTGGGGATACTATCATGGAAAGTTTAGTCCTTGTGTTTGAATTCTGTGAGGAAAAATCACATAGACCTTGTGTTGTAGTTCAGTTCATTCAGAAACCATTCTTTAGTTATGTTTACTAAGTAGAAGTTCTCTGTTAGACAGAGTTGGATTTATATAAGTACTAAATATTACATGTTTACACATTCACAGTTTTTTTTTCCTCCCTCTCCACAGACATCTGTTTCTAAATCTTTCTCTGGTGTCCATCACCACAGAGTCAAAACAGCTTACAGATGTCAACAAATTATTTCTCGTGATACCACTGGGAGATAGATCCTGCTATTTCAGCTCTGTAGATGGGTTACTGAGGATTAAACAAATTGCTCAAAGACAGTGAGAGAAGACAGGAGCAGAAGTGTTAAGTATTGTCCTTGCACCCACACTTCAGACAGTGCTGCACAAATGGGCTATCTGTTCAGCTGACAGGAACCCGCTCTTGTGTACCACACTGTCTCCCTTCAAAACTTTAAAATATGTCAGCAGGCCACAAAAAAACTTGAAAACAAATGTCTCTGTGCACTTTGAGCCTTTCCTCATTTTGGAAATCTCATCTTTGGAAACTCGTTCTGCACAGAATTAGAGAGAGGCTCATGTTTCAAAATGCGGTTCTCATCTTTTTTTGTCATTTTGTTGACTCTTCAGCTCTGAGGTTTGGTGTCAGCCTGTATGTGGCCATAATAAGATTGTAGAGAAGTTTTTTCAGCATGCATGCAGGCCTCGGCAAAATGTCCTGCAACATTATGTGAGGTTTTTCCCTAAGAGAAAGCTGTTACCGCTCTTCGTATAATACTTAGTTCCATTCCTAAGAACTGCTGTTACTTCATCTATCTGATTTCTTTCAGAGTATCAGTTTTACATGCTTACTTGTAGAGCTGCAGTGCTTTTTGGGTTCTGTGTGTAACTATTGTCCATACATTCTCTTTCCCGGTGTAACTATGTGACCATGGTTGTAGGCTGTTTGCCTATTCAGCTTCTATGATGAACACCAGCGTAATTACTAATGATGCTGTATCTGAGAGTCAGTTCTCTGCTGGTGATGGCACTAAGTTACTTGTGTTTTGCTTTGTTTGTGAGAGGTATATGTTTGATGTTACCTGGATAAGTCTATAGACACAATAGAATTCCAGCAAGTGCTTTGTTTTTACACTGGGAAACACTGCAACAAGTTATTAACGTAGTTGACATTAGTGGCTATACTTCTGCTCCAAAATTACTTACCCACTTTCAAATACTCAGATACTTTTTTTTTTACTTCATAAGAACATCTGCACTAGTTTCAGTTTCTAGAATGAGACTTCAGAAGGTCAAGCATACAGAAACAAAAAACAATAGGAGCGTGGGTATTTGGATATTACTGATTGGACATTTTCATTTTGTCTTCAGGCTTTTCCACTCAGTCATGGGATATTGAATTATCTTGTGACAAGGGCACACCAAAGATTACTGCACACTAAACCATAACATGCACATAGAGTCTGTACCTGCACCCTTAGAGACAACCGCGTGGGAGGAGAGGGAGACTTTTTTCCAGGATGTAAACAAAGTGTTCTGCTGGATTACCAGAAACACACCATTTCCAGAAAGTCACAGTAGAGAATATAAACTTTGACTGTTTTGGCAATATTATCGTATTGCTGTCCTACAAGCAAAGCAAGAAAACAATAAATACATAGCTCAAGTCAGCAAAGGTTTGTGCGTGGTTTAGAGAGGCTCTCCTGGATAGAAACAAGGTTCATCATTACTGACCTTGCTGGAAAGGCTGGCTGTGGTGCTCACTGGTTACCTACAGGAAGGATGACATTCAAATATCCAAAGGGAAGAGAAGGACTGGAATTAGGGGTAAATGAGCAGGTGATGACAATTGTCAGCAGGAAACTTCAGGAGAAGTCAGGTGTGCAAGCAGCAGTGGTGACAGCTGGTCTGGCTGTCAGCATTTGGCACCAGTGTGGCATGGTATTGGCACAGGTATGGTTACAGGGCTGAGCTCCTCCTGAGGATGGTCAAATGTGGTAAGAGAGGTGCAAGCAAGCTTCCTTTGCATGTATCCGTCAGGAGTCATCTTGGTCCATCTCTCTTGCAGAAGTGTATTTATGACTAGCATGAGGCTGTTTGATTTGGCTCAAATGTGCTTGGCAAAGTGGTAACAAAAAAATGCCTAGGAAATAGAGTAGGCAGGCACCTTGGCACAAACTCTTACAGCTTTTAAAACCTTGTCTGGAGTCTAACTTAGTAACTGAGATCTTTTTACATGAAACTGGCTTCTTGAGCATGCAGTCAGTGTTCTCATGGGTTACATTTTCAAGTATTCATGCCTTAGCTATATAGACCTATACATATACATTCAAATTCCTTTTCCTTCCCTTGTATCATTTCAAGCTTGAGGCTACAGCAAAAAATGAATGTGGAGGGGGGAAAGTTTCTTAGGCTTTGTTTATTTATTTACTACTCCTCACGAGCCCTATGAAGCATTCAAAATCATGAAGAAACTTTGCCAATAATTTGGGGTGAGGGCATGGGAAAACAGGCATTCTGATCTATTTTAGTCCTTCAAGATGGCAAGAAAATACCCTCAAAACTGCAAAAGTAATCTGGAGGTAGGAGGTTTGCTATTTCTCCCTTGCATGCCACCGCTATTGCTCTGGAGACTTTTAAAAGCCATAAGCGGCATGAAAGGTAGATGTGACATTGTGCAGGGAATCGTGGATGATAGGCTCTCACAGGCCCACAAAAGTAAACTTTCTGGGGGCAGCTGTTCTGTGTCACTGTTGTCACGTTGTTGTTTAACTGGAGGCAGCAGTAATGGGAGGGAGATGGTGCTGCACAGAGCTGCTCGCTGCTGGTCGTACGGGGAGCTTCACCCTTGTTCGGTGAATAAGGAGAATTTGACAAATGCATAGGGAATTGTGATCAAAGTATTCATGCTTTAATTCAGGACTCTGCTTGTTTTACATTGCTGTACTTTGCTGTGGGACTGTCTTTTAGATGTAACAAGTTATAAATGGCAAACTCCAAGCCTTCTGATGAGCTGCTGTTTCTGAACACCATTGCCTTTCCAGTCTCTACTGCTCAGAAGGTGATTGTCAGGCTTCGGTGTTCAGAAGTGGTGATTGTTCTGGTTGCTTATGGAACAATTCATAGGCTTAAAGTTAAGCTGATACTTTAGGACTGTACCTGATACCCTTTTTTTGGAGAAAGAAACTTTTAGGGGAAACCTAAAATACTCTGCTACATCCAGTTCACTGTCATTGTCTTTCAGCTGTATGGTGTCATTTAAGACACTTCTGATAACACATTTCTCTGTTTCATTGATATCATATGCAGGCAAAGAACAAGAAAACGTACAGGGATTCTTGTTGGTAAGTTTGGCTGAAATTTAACAGGTTTGCTGGAAAAGCCTTGCTTCCTTCTGAGCATAAAAACGGGGTTGCTGCTATGCTACAGTCATGTCAAAGGGCTTTGCTGGCATTACATGTATAAACTAAGATCTGGGTTACTCTTTGGGTTAGCATTGCTGTTTCTTATTTTTCAGTACATTGTGTAGGCTAAATAATGAAACAGAAAAAATAATAGACTGCCTGACTCTTTAATAAAGTGAAGAGCAGGGTTTTAGGAACTTTTATGGGTTTCGTCAAAAGGAACATGCTGTAATGTTCAGCATTAAAAATGACACTTCAGTGAATATCCTTTTGGTTTTGCTGGTTTGAGAAACAAGACAAACTGAAAAAAAAAACATTCCAAGCAAGTCAACTGGCAAAAAATAAGTTGACCATGAATTAAATTCATATTTCCATATCACTAATACAAAGCTGATGCTTTACATGGTACAAGAGAACTAACAAAAAGCCATTTAAAAAATTTCTCTCTTATTCAAGGCAGAGCCGGCTTGCTTGTGATTATATTTTATTATGTAACCTTATCTAGAAAATTGAGATTTGAGGGGTTTCCCACTGAAATAACTATTCAAAATACATTAGGAAAATGCCACAGTTGCCCTGGGAGAGCACTTGCAGGTGTTTCTTCCTGCTAACCAGCTGGAGCGAGAGCACCGGTGCTGGCTCTTTCATTTAAACACCATAGTGTTTAATATTTCTCTGATGTCCTTCTGATCTCTTGAGGCACTGGATGAAGCAAAACTATTACTGTAAACACAGAAGACATTCAGTGATGTTCCAAATTGCACATTTTTGGCAGCTGTAACCTTTCTCCAGATAGCTGCCTGGGAATTTACAAATCGGTCACATCTGAATCTGTTTTGTGAACCTCACTTGAGTCTGCACCTGCCTCCCAGAGACAGATGGAAAGAAAGGCTACAGATATGTTATCCGTGTGCTGATGCTTCACTAGAGCTGAAAGGAAACAGCCACATTTTAATGGTCTGATTGCAACACCTTGGGTGGCAAAACCTCATGTTGCTTGTTGGAAGGGAGTGCTGAGTGAACCAGTTGTGTCTTTTTGTTGTGGTTTCCCCTGGATTACAGGGATATTTTTTTCCGAATGAAGTGTAACTTTCTCCAGGTTATTTTTGCTGAGAAGAGAGGACAAATACTCAAGAAATGAAGACTGAGTCACCGAGTGGGAGAAAGAGATTCCTGGCACTGCTCTGTTTGTCACGCATGGAGCCGATACTGGAATAAAGAGGGCAGCAGCGAGTCACGATCGTGCAGGATCGGACGGGATGAAACTGGGTTTGCAGGTAACACGGCAGAAACCTCTTTGGAAAGACTTGAGTGTTAAATTGTGCTGAAAACACAGTGCCAATGTTCACGAGGCACATGTTTGCTGGTGTAATGTAGGCCACAGCAACTCTTCCCACAAAACTCTAGAAAAGTTTGTCCATAAAACATGATGGCTTTTTTATTACTATTTGACAGGTTGTCCTGTTGGGTTCAAGTATAGAAACTGAATTTAAAGCTTCCTAGCAGATTTTCAAAGTGAATTGATTATGATTTCAGCTCAACAGCTCTGGAAATACACTGAAACTCTTTTAAGAACTACATAGGCTTCTTAGTCTACGCATGGCTTTTTCTATCTGCAGGACAGTTTCATCACTGACTGTGGCACTCCACACTTGCTGTATTATCTGACTATTACAGGAAGATTGCAGGGTGTTTGCTTTTGATGCTTCTTGTTTGATGTGAGCAGCCACTTACTGGTGGAACTGAATGCTCTGTACCAACAAGAGGGGATTGAAAGGCTCATTTCTTGGTAACAGCTTTTGGTCAGCTAGAAAAGAAAATCAGACTGGCCCAGTCTGGATTGAAATCTTTGGATGCAGATGCTTTTATAGCCCCACTGACTTCAGTCAGACCAACCACAGAAGTATAAATCTGTGAGGAATTGATAACTCATGTTCTTCTCATTTCCAGAGTTTTGGGAGGGATCTCCTGACCCATTGTGTCCCTATGGTCTTTATTTAAAAAATACATGTAGATAGGTATATACATACACACAAAGGCATGCTCTCTGAAACGTAATGATTTCCCTCTAATTCTTTTTGAAGTCATCCTTTCCAGGCTGGCAGTGACATGAATATAGAGCATCTACTGTTTTTTTACTAATTCTAATAACTGGTTTTTAATGCCTGTTTCTAGCAGGAATAGAATATCTTAAAGTCTTTCTGAGCTTTTTCTAAGTCATGAACACTTCTAAATGTAATTCATGATGTAACCTCACAGAGGCAAATGTTGTTTTACAGATACAGAAGGCATCTGTCCACCTGCAAGGCATTTCTTTACTAGCAAAAAATTAGTTATTTATTTGCAAATGAGCTGTTGAATTTTGTCAGCTGTTCTCCCTTTTTTATGGCATAAGCATTTTGCTAAAAAAATTGAGGCAGTCTAATGCTTTACAGTAAGTAATGGTGAGAGTCTGTATGGTGCAGTCCATCTTCACAGCAATTTACAGCGATACCTTTTGTTCCTTCCTCTGCTCATTCTTGCTTTTCTCCTGATAAAAGCCTGGGGTTTTTTTCTGGGAAGATACCAATAGCATCTCTTTCACACCTCAGCTAAATAGTTGTTCACATGGAAGCTTTAAAAGCCTCTTGGCTTCTCAGTGGAAAAAATGCTTGTAAAGGAGAGATTTAGTCCTTAAATTAGTTCTATCAGTGCATTTTTTTATTATTTTTTTTTTTTGGCTGGGACTTGTTCTCACAGAACTTCAAGCTGGATTATTTGTGTTAAACTTCCTGACTGAATTCCGAACAAGTCATCTTTCCCCACAACACTGACCTTTAGTAGGAGGCCAGAATAATTTTAATTTGTTTCAAGTTTCCCTTATAAGCAAGAGGACAAGAAACCATGTCCCTCTAGGACCTGGTTAGCTAGCTACATGGCAAAATATTTTTGAATTCTAAGGGGGAAAAAAACGAATAGAATTGGATATTCAAAACTGATATCCAAACAGCATGCTTCCTGAGCAGGGTTAGCTCTGCTGTCTTCCAGGCAACCAGTCTAAAAGCTATGGAAAAATAATGACTTTAAAGAAAGGTATTAAGTAACTAATCTGTCTTTAATCAGGCTTATGCCCTAATGGAGACATCACAGGGCATATTCCAGACTCCTGTTCACTGTTTCTGGCCATGGTGGGTGCAGAGATGGTGATTTGGGCTGTCATTTGCTGAATACATTAGGCCACCAACTTGCACTGGTATTGCCTCCTGTTTACTGCTGGCACAAGCATCTGTTCACGTATGTGGTGAGCACGAACCAGGTAATTGCTCTGGCTGAATGCAAACCTTTTCTTCTTTCTTTGCTCATTAGTTTTAACCCAGTTTTGTTCCCTAATCTGCTCCACCGCACATCTGCATGACTGCCTGTGCCACCACATGGGAGGAGGTGGTGTGAATGTAGGAGCAAGTGACTTGGAAGGAGCATGCTACACTTATTTTATAGCCATGACTAGATGTGAGGACAAGCAGTCTCAGTCCTGCAATGGTAAGGAATTGCTGAGAAATGAGAAGTATTTGACTGAAGCAAATCTTTATAGTTCCCTGCTAGGAGAGAAGAGAACATCATGTTTGAAGAGCCAGATCTGGGAGGGCTGGCAGTGGGGTGGGCAGCTCAGGTACCCTTAAAAATAAGCAGATCTACTTGCTACTCAGCTTAACCCAGCAACATGGAGGAGCGATGCCACAGACAACAACTGGAGAATCCATAGTCTGTAGCCATGTCTTTTGTGGGATGTCTTTCATTTTTTTCTTTATCAGGATAAAAACGCATTTCCTGTGTGCACAGTTCATGGGTTGTTTTGTTCTCAGACTTGCTGCTGCCCATAAGTGGAAGTGCACCATCTTGACTTTTGCAGAGACTTGGCTTTTGTTCCTCCTTGCCGGACACTTAGTCTCAAACACACTTATGGGACTGCAAAGGACAGTCACAGAAAGGGGGAAGTGATTTTTTTTCCATCACTAGGTGGCTGTATGGAGTTCTGCAGGATCCTGAATACAAATATTTTTAAAATTGAGGAATGGGCTATTTTCAAATGAAAAAACTTCTGCCTCTTAACACTTCTTCAGTATGATTAAAAACAAAACAAAAACAAAACAAAACAAAACCCCCAACATTTATTTTTATAAGCTTGTCTCTGGCCACAGACATCTTCATCTCTGTGGAGCCCAGGTGGTTATGGAGCCCACCACAAAAGAGACTCTGGTGACTGAACTGTGATTGCTGAAGTTGGATGATGTTGCTATTCTGCTTTTTGCTTGGGGGCTTGGATCTCAGCATTAAAGGGAGAATCTATGTGTGTAGTATCTGGTCCTGATCTTTCCAAATGTTCATGCTACTTGGAGGCTTCACATGGGACATAAGGGCGGTTAGGTGGAGGATGTCCACACCACCAAGGGATGAAGGACTGACTTCCAGTGAAGTTCACTGATGGGTGTGGAGATGTGCTAAAGGATGTGCTGATGAACCAAGCTTGGAGAGGATTAAATTGTCCTGAGACCTGGCTGTGCCTCTTCCTGGGCAAGTGACTTTGCAAAGGCCAACGAACTGCCTTGAAAGCCATGATCAGCCATTGTTTTTTTTCATTAAGCTCAGCCTTTAGAAGCAATTTGTCTCCAACCAAAAGAAAAGCAGTTGTTTTCCTTCCCCCTTGCAGTACCATCTTCTCTCCTTGCTGTGATTTAATCTCTGAGCATTTCCCTGCCCAGGACACCCCTCTCATTAGCAAAGAATAAGACCAAGAACTAGGTTTCAGCTTAAAAGGGAATATAAAATCCTAGTATAGTGACTTGTGCAATCCTACATGTATGAAGCCTGATGCAGTGGGGGTTTGGTGATACTCAGTGGTGCCTCCGGTTATTTCTTTGTAGTCAATAGCAGTTGTGAAAGAACCTTTCATAACTGGGATCCTTTTAGTGTTTGAGCTTCACCTTCTGAATATTTTATAGTGATCGGAGCTACTGTAATTTTCTTCTTTTCCACAGCTCTCTGGAGTGTAGTTCATGCAACTCCGCACTGAAAAACACGATGGCACAAAACATTGACTTTGCATTCTCGTGGCAGCCACTGTGAGGATACGTATTTTTAAGTGAAGTGGCCTCGCTGAGGATTAAAGATGGTGTGAATGAAGTGGTGTTCAAAGCTGCCATAAATACAAAAGGCGGGACATCGAATGAATTAGCAGATCTGCTAAAATGAGAATGTTCATTAAACCATAAAGTCTGTGGGCTCAATAATACATTAGGTCTCCACTGAGCTGGGTACTGTATGTGGCAACAAACGTTGGATTAGGTCCTCAGATATTTTTTGTAACTGCTTACATTTTAAATGATGTTGCTTTGCAGCCTTGTTTCAAGCTTGCTTTCTCTGAATGCTCCTGAATGAAGACCCCCAGGACATAAGAGTAATTTGCAAGAGCATTTAGCCTCGGGTTTTTGCACACTTGATCAGATGTGAAAAGGGGACACAGCAGTGACTCATCTGACCTTGTAGATCCCAAGCTAAGAGTGCAGACAGTGGCCTCTTGCTAAGGTCCCTGTCACAGGAATGCAAAGCATTTCAGAAGTTTTTGTCAACAGTTCTAGATAGTGGCCAGCAGTTTTCTCTCCAATGTTATCTATAATGGACAGGGAAAGAAAAGACTAATGGGTAAATTATTGTGAACTGCTAATGAAATGTCTTTAATTTATACTTGGCAGTACCATTCCTGCAGTGGGTTTATATTGCTAAGGATGGCTGTGATAGATTGTTTTGTTTTCTTAATGAGGAGAGCTTTCAGTGCTAGACAGAGGAATGCTTCCTATAGCAGAACTGCTGTTACATTAGGCCAAGATCTGGGCAATAGTGAAAGATTTCTTGGTGCTTACTTGTGAACTTGTAGTTGTAGAATTACAAGAATGTCTTTCTTGAAAAGCGTGACCAGCAGGTCGAGGGAGGTGATTCTCCCCCTCTACTCTACTCTTGTGAAACCCCACCTGGAGTACTGCATCCAGCTCTGGAGCACCCAACATAGCAAGGCCATGGAGCTGTTGGAGTGAGTCAGAGGAGGCCAGGAAGATGATCAGAGGGCTGGAGCACCTCTCCTAGGAAGACAGGTTGAGAGAGTTGGGGTTGTTCAGCCTGGAGAAGAGAAGGGTTCAGGGAGACCTTAGAGCACCTTCCGGTGCCTGAAGGGGGGGCCTATAAAAAAGCTGGGGAGGGACTTTTTAAAAGGGCGTGTAGTGATAGGACAAGGGGTAATGGCTTTGAACTGGAAGAGTGTAGATTTAGGTTAGACATTGGGAAGAAATTCTTCACTATGAGGGTGGTGAGACACCGGCACTGGTAGCCCAGGGAAGTTGTGGATGTCCCCTCCCTGGAAGTGTTCAAGGCCAGGTTGGATGGGGCTTTGAGCAACCCGGTCTAGTGGCAGCTTTTTGCCCTCAGAAACTTACTGTCCAAATTTCAGACGAGCTAGATGGGTGTTGATAGTAGCCATACCGTGTTATCAGCTCTAACTGGCAAAATTCATTTGGATAGCACAGCAGATGAGGGTATTAGGGAGGGATTTAAAGGAGGATAATGAGGTAAATAACTTTGCAGTTCCTTCTAAATGCCAGCCCTTTATAAGCAGGAAGGGCCTAGTAGGACCAAACACATGAGAACATGCAGGCAATAGCAGAGGGCATCCTGGTAGCTGCTAGTGAGGTTTGGGCTGTATCACAAATGCTTACAAGTGACTGCAGTGTGATGTGAGCTGCCAGCACTGGCCAGGAGAGTATCAACTGCTACTGACAGCAGAAAGGGAGAGAATATAAATGTTGGCTTAGACAATCCAAGCCACTCATATACATCTAAATTACTTTGTGGAATATGTTTAATGGCAAAGCAGTTGTGCAAGACTTTGGGGGGAGGGGTTGGAAAAAAAAAAAGAAGTCAGTTTGTTTCAGTGTCTAATTTTATATAGAAAGTAAACGTTGTTGTTTGCCTTCTGAAGGCAGCAGCCGAGCACGATGGGTCTCTGGAGGGGCAGCGGCACTGGCCGGAAGCTGCCAGGGCTGCTCTGGGATTTGTTTTCTTTTGATTATGGGAAAAATAACCCGAGATATTTCTGTGCATGCAGAGCATTCTTAATGACTGAAAAATCTGTTGTCAAGTAGGGACAAGGGGGAAGTGCCATCTTGAAAGATGACACAGATGTATTTGGACTAGGTTTAAAAACCCAAACATACTTATTTTTAGTGACTTCCAGAAGCTTCTACTACAAAAAAAAAAATAAAAAAATTAAGATAGTTGCACAGCTAAACCTGGGCTTGCTGTGGTGGAACTTAGTGTGAGTTCAGTGCAATTCGCAGCAGCAGGCTCTGGAGGAGGGTCTCCTCCACAGCCTCCCAGTTGCTGATCCCCTCCAGGCAAGAAACATGGCAGAGGTGTTGTCAGGCCTTTTGGGGTTACACAATGTGGGGGGTGGTTGATGAGGCTTTGTGCCAGCCCCGGCTCCAAACAGCCACTTTGGAAGAGGAGGAGAGGAACTGATGGTGCTACTATTGCCTTTCTAATGCCTGCTTGGTAGCTGGCTCTGCTGCGTCCCCTGGGAGGCACTGGGGAGGATGGAGTGTGCTCCTCAGGGGTATCCTTTTTGAAGTAACTTTGATATTTCACTGGAAAAGGTCCTCTGGTGACATTCCCATGTCCTTCAAAGCCAGTGCACTTGGCGTCTACTCCTCAAACCAAGCCACTGGCTGGGTCACCTCTGGCTCTCCCACCTTTTGGTCATCTTTATTTTAGTTCAACATGCTGCAACTTTTTTTTCATCTGACACCCAAACAGGATGAAACCCAGGAGGGTGCTGCCTGCTGCACCCACAAGCCTGTGCTGTGTTACGGTGGGCTGGGGTGCAGTCACCCAGAGCAGCACAAGAGTTCAACCCTCACCTTCTGCCATAGCCTGGCCCCAGCCCATGCCCCACCACGGCTGCAATGGGCAGAGCTCATGGCTCCCGTTCCTGCTGCTTCTGCTGCCCGTCCTTGAGTGCATATCTGCAACTTGGACAGGGAGAACTTCCTCACTGGTAAAATAGGTTATTTAGTAAACTTCAGCTGGAGGGGGAGTAAGGAATAATGTGCACTGCCATTTCTGCAAGGAAATGTGCTTATGTACACGCAAGGGTTGTTATCACCTGGCTCCAAAGAATAATATTGGGATACATTTAAAATACTCTGTAACGCTTTGCCAGTGAATTTTATGTGGCCTGGTTCCCACTAAAATGTGACTTTTGCACAAAACAGCCCTTCAGCCCACTTACGCCTCTACAAGTGGATTTATTTATATATATTGTACACAGTATAGACAGTATGTTCATATGTGTGGGTTTGGGTTTTTTTGAGGTGGGAGGTGCTATCAGGACAACAAAACTTTTGCCACTCTCACAAGCAGATACAAAGGACCACGTACAGTGGTAGCAGCACTGCTGGGATCTTGGATGAAGTGTCAAGAGACTGCCCTTGCAGCACAGCAAGAGCTGACAGCTTGCTTTGCTGTTCCTTTGCAATCAGGGATGGCAGCTGGCATGTTACAGTCACGCTCGCCTCTTCACTCCTGTTTAATATGGAAGTGTTGCTGAGTCTCTGCAGCATCCTCCCTACGGTGCTGCTTTCTTTTGGGCAGCGTCTTTATGTCCAATTGAAGATTCAGCTCAAAGAAAACAGCAGTCTTTGCTACCTCCTGCTTTTCACTCCCTGACTGTGCTTGCTCAGCCTGCAAAGGAATTCCTGCTGCAGGAGATCCTTAGACCTGGGGTGCACATAATAAAGCCATAAAATTTTGGGGAAAGGTGATATGGAAACTACTGACTGCAGTGCAGTAGGTGCCTAGCTTCATATTATCTTTTGGCTCATCAGCAAAGGAAAAGATTTCAGCTTTGAAGATATTATGATTAATGCAAAAAAAAAAATCAAGTAAAAATTAAATTACATCGTGAAATCCAGCATGCTTTATCAAAGCACTGTCTGGTGGCTGCCAGAGCCATTCATTTAGCAGATTTTCTACTGTATGTTGCAGAATAAAGTAAGAAATAATTAAAGAAAATTTCATTTTGCTCCATCTTCCTTCATTTTTGATTCAGTTTGGAAGATGCAATGGCATATTCTTTAAGGACTTCTGCTCCACTTCAAAGGCTCTGCCATATAGATATTTTTATTATTTTTTTGCCATTCTGATGGGGCTTCTGGAAAATAACTGGCCAATTACATTAAATTACAGTAAATTTATTCTCTTTTTAAATAGTTTTTTCTAGCTTTTAAAAAAATATGGTTTTGATCCAGAGCTTGGAAGATGTGCTGGGTTGGGAATGTAGGTTGCAAATGATTTATCCCAAATGGTAAGAAATTGCTAAAAGCAATAGGATGTGTTTAAAGTGACCATAATGATCGTTGAACCAAGATGTGCCATTTTGATAAAAGGGATTCATGGGTACCAGAGTGGCCGCTGGCAAGCAGCCTGAGCTGAGGTGCCACAGCCCTGTGCCCAGCAGGATGCTGTCTTCCTCTTCCCCCTTGCTGGGAAACACCCTGATCAGGAACATAAAAGTGAATGATGCAGAAAACTCTGATGCTTTTTTTTTTCCCTTTTCTAGTCTTTTTCTGACATAGGAAGGAGGACTGAGGAAAAAGGACCAGCTCCCAGGTGAGCCCAGGCACAGCCAGGTGTGGAGGAGAGCCACCACTGTCCTTCTGGAAGACTGTCAGCAGTTCCTGCTGCAGGACACTTGTTCATTTTTTTATTCTCACCACTTTAAAGAAGGTCTGTGGAAAAAAAATTCTGGGAGCCATGTCCACTGGTAGAGGTAAGTGCAGTTAAACATGTGGCTTACAGGTATCACAGGTAAGTCTTGTTGCTTTCTCCCTGACGTTGTATCCTGCCATGCATCCCATTTTCATTTTCTTCCCTACTCCGTTGTTGCATCCATCCATACACACAGTGTGTGACCTTTGCAAACTTCAGGTAAAGGCACTTAAGTGAGATCAGAGCCACACGATAACTGACCTCCACAGAGCAGAATGTATTGCTGCTTTATTTCCCCTCTGGTAACCTTGTTGCATTTGAATCGTGAAGCTTTCAGCAGCAGGATTTAGATGGTGAAAGATAGTACTTGATATAATAATTTTCTTTCCTATCCTAATCTCACACACTCTCCTTCATGAACCAGCACAACTTCCTTGGCTTGAACGGTGCAAGACCCATTTACACCAGTTGGGAACTGCGCATGTCACTGTGTCCGTACTGTGGAAGCACCAAGGGGTGCATCTGGCTTTCATTTGCCTCACCAGAGCAGCCAGTAATTAACTGATCAGTTTGCTTTAACATTCCTGCAATAGTTTAAATGTGCTAAATTTTTAATGAACCTTTTTTTTTGATAGTCCATTTAACCACTTGAATTACTGTAACTAACCAATGCAGGACTTGTTCTTTGAAGTGGTGACTTCCCAGGCATGTACATACAAATGTGGAAGTTTGTGGATTTATTTTTTTTCAGCCCTGACAAACCTTTAAGAATTTGTTCTTAAATGTGTTGCTGGATTACCACTTCTGGCAAACCAGCTCTTCACATGGTTTCTTACTTTTTGTACAGTTTTCAGTGTGTACTTCTCCTGTGCTGTGCGTGTGAGCCCTGTGGTTTATGCTGTCTAACATAGGGTATTTTCTTCTGATGGGACAGGAGCTGACAGCACAGGGAAAATGCAGGTACAGCAGAAATGCACTACTTCTTATCATGTTCTTATCATGGCAAATTATTTTTGCTCTCTTGGTGTTGAGTGATGGCCAAAAACTGCACTGAGCACTAGGATAGGATCTTAAATGAGTTTCGAACAGGAACAAAATCTTTTTGGTCTTCTGGAATCTTTACCAAAAGTTGTGTTTAACGCCATAGCTTTTAAAATACCTCAGTCAGCTGTTGATGAACCCAGCAGTGGTGACTGAGGGATAATCTGCAATTTACTCCAGAAACCAATGCCCTCTGCTTAGTGGGTGACACTTTCATGTCTAGCCTAGGCATCCAGAGAAGACTGTGTCCAGCTCTCGCTCACTATTTCTGCACCTTTCTTAGTAGTTCCTCCTTCAAAGTTTCTTATCTATCTGTAAGTGAAGCCCAAGCATGAGGTTGTAGCACTGACTGGGGTCATAGTCTGGCAAATTCAGCTAAATCCACTGCTTGTGAAGGCTGCATGAAATCACAGACCTGTCAGTGGGGCAGCAAGAAGGAAGAAGCCTGCAGGTTGCTGTTGCCCTGAACTGTATTGAGAGTAACAAGGTCTGAGTTCTTGGATGGGCGAGTGGCTGTAATTACAGACTACTGTCCTCAGCTTTTAAATAGATTTCACAAGTAAAAGTGTCTGTTGTTATGTCCCAATGTTTAATATAAATAAATGATTAAAATGAGGATGTCTTAGGAAAAAAAAACAAATCCCAAAAAACCCCACAGATGTTGCTTTTGCAAAGAACCCTGCCAGGCCAAAATGCTTGCAAACTGCAGTGGTCATACTTGATGCAAAGTTGTTTGCATTGTTTTCAGCAGAGCTACATTTGCTAACCGTTCCCATCTTTTTCTTCTCTTAGTGGGTGTGGAGTTAAAGGCCTGGGCATCAGTGATCCAGACATCTGGTGGCTTGGAAAGAAACCTGCAGCACCAAATGTGACCACTGAGCAGCTCTGTTACTACCTGTCAGACTGGGCTGAGTAAGAAATGCTGTAGCATCAGGAATGAGACTGCAATTCCAGCTTGCCACCCAAGGGAATATTTAAGGTAATATATATATATGTTTTGCTTTGTGTGGGGCGTGTTGCACAAGATGACCCGAAGTCTTGTGATGTATTCTACAAGTCTATTAATTATGGGAACTAAAAGCTGAAGGCAGCCTCACCAGCCTAGTTCGTGTATTCCTAATGGTTCCCAGCACTAGCCCTGGGATGACTTGGAAAAATCTTTGTTCTACTTGGGGATGGCTGCTAAGGTGAAGAGCAGGGCTAGCAAAGCCCTTCTGGATAATCTGCATGCCAGATTTAGCGACCGTGCATCACACAACAGCTTCCAGTTACACACTGCCCTGTGGCTCAGATGCCATGCCAGGGAGTCCTACGATACTGTAGGCTTCTGTGGTGCTCCCCTTTGGGAGCTGGATCCTGACTGAAGCCCTTCTGAACGTACGTTCATTCTCCAGTATGTGTTTCCTACAAGGAGACCCACAGGGGGCAGTTAATAGTTTTAAGTACTCTGTTCTTTTCAACTAGGCTGGTTATGGGTTGGTATAAATTCTTGTTGCATTAATAATAGGTCCTAGGTTTTTATTGACTACATTTGTGTCACACACGTGGTTGAAGCACTGTTAAAATGCTTTGAGTTGGCCAGTCTTTGTGCTTTTTGGTTTGTTTTTTTTCTTCGAGGAGGACATGAATTGCTCCTTTTGAATGAATTTTAAGAACTATGAGAGTGAAAAAAATTGCATGTATGTGAAGGCCCTATAGAAGCGTGGTACATCTGTTTCAAAGCACAGAAGTGCAGACTGTGTCCCTAAAGCAATTGTGCCATTTGTAACTCTTTCAATTCTGACTGCAAAAGAAAAATTTGCCAAAATAGCCACTGTGTGAAAACCAGTAAGTTTCATTTCCAAATGTGAAGTCATTTGTGCTTTGCAAAGCCAGGGTGGCAGAGTTGTAGAGCAGACATCTTTGGCATCACGTTGAAGTAGTAGCTTGTGAATATTTGGCTTCTGCAAGTCACTGGAAGAAAGAGAATTCACAAGGATGGTAGACTGATCAGCTTAATGGAAAGGAAATGCACTGAATATGAGGAAAGGAGGAAGAAACTGGTTCCTGTACTCTTTCCCCAGGCATCCACTTTTGGCAGTAGCTGGAGACACAAGATACCAGCACTGATGAACCTTTTGCCCAACAGACATAGCTGCTCTTGCAGGACCACTGTGTGCAGAAGGTAAGTGTGACCAAGCTCCCATTTACTTTCAGAAAAGTAACATATATAAAAAAGGATAATTTTGATCCTATCGGAGCTCTGGCCATGGTTTCTGAATTACTGTGACTTAATGAGAAGATTCCCCAAGCCAAGGTCCGAGTGCTGAAAGCTATGCAAGTTCATAGCCCAGGCAAGTACGTCACTTCTGGAGCTCAGAAAAATAATGAGTCTTGAAAAGGAAGTGTTCCTCAATACTGACTGTCCTCCATGTGAACTAGCCAGACTGGTTAAAGCTTAATTAAAAATTGCCAGAGTGGCTAAATTCTTTCCTAAGTGCAGCTGCAAAACATTAGCTGTGGGCATATCTTAGACCTTAATTAGTAACACTTGCACTGGAGGACCAAAAAATCTTTCATGAATGCAGCTGCGATCAATTAATATCAGCTAGGCTTTTCTGTAGGCAATACAACCATCTCCTGAAAACTGTTTTAGTGCTCACCTAGATTAAAAAAAATCAAATACTTACATGCAACAAACTACAAAATCAAAGATAACTACAAAATGTCTTTATTGAAAAAAGCAGATTATAGCATCTAAGGTTAAATGAAACTTCTGACTTTAATATTAAATAACTTAGGATGATAGCAAGTAGCTTCTTCTTTAGATAAATAAATCTACATTTCCCAATTTTTTTCTTCAACAATCAAGGGAATCAAACACTGAAACACAAAATCACAAGTAATTCTGAAGACTAAAAGACAGAAGCACATTGAAAGGTTTTACAAGGGTATATATACAAAAATAGTTAAACTAATGTATATTTTCAGCATGTAAACTAGTTACATGATATACAAACTGGGAATTTATATATTTCCTACAAAATAAAAATCAAAGTTGGTCCAAGTTCTTGGAAGAAAACTATATTCTTTTAAAGAAAATGAAAATATTTCTCAAATGAAAACTTAATTTAAGTCAAATTATATACTCTAGTTATGGCATTAGTTACAGGATGAATCACAAACTTTTAAACTTTTCTTGAAACACAAGAAAGCAGCTTTTGTCTCCTTTAGAGCTTTGGTTTACTTAACTACTATGGAATTTCTGGTCTTAAAGAGCTCCTCTAACCATGTTTTCTTTTTGAAGCTCCACCGGACCAAATATATACACACACGTACACACACGTGCACACAAGTGAAAGGAAAAGGAATGAAACCCAAACAAACCCTCTCTGAAAGCTCAATTATCTGAGTGCATTCTTTTGTTTTGTTTTCAAATAATTATTTTGGTCCTTTCTTTGGAACGTGTCCTCCAGTGCACGAGGGACTCTGAATTGCCTACGACCACTTTGTGCTGTAGGGACTCTGTAATACAGATTCCTTACCAAAACAGAAAGGTGTAGTTCTGATGCAAATGAGAACAAGTTGTTATTGTTTTAACTTCATGGAAATATTCTGA
Organism: Aegotheles bennettii; assembly: GCA_013398125.1. NCBI lineage: Eukaryota > Metazoa > Chordata > Aves > Caprimulgiformes > Aegothelidae > Aegotheles > Aegotheles bennettii. The sequence goes on along the minus strand of VZRW01004275.1, from coordinate 78,532 downwards.
AAGTACAGCAAAGGCTTCTGAAGAGCAATAACATTATAAAATGAACTCTAGAAAGTTTGTATCTGTGTTGAACTGATTTAACATATGAATACTCCTTAAGAAAATCGTTAAAAGCTTTCTCATTTACATAATTCCACAGGTAGGAGGTAAAATGTACAGAAACTGTCACTAGCACTGAAGAGTACAGCACATCATTATTTTAGATTTGCTTTTATTTTCCTCTTTGATTGAAAAAAGCTTGGTAAATTTCACCCAAGCTCCAGTTTCTGTACTAAATGCTGGAAAAGCAAAGCTGTACTTCATTATACAGTAATGGAATGCACCTGTCTAGAAAATACTGGAACAACAACTGCTGCTTTCTGGTTTTAAACAAATTGCTTATTCTAGATTGAAATACTACCTTTCAATATTTTTACCCTTATGATACTTAACACATTGGAACTGAGTAGAACTACAAGCCACTGACAACATGTGAAATGAAATTAAAAATTATTCTGTTCTACAGTATGATCATTTTCAAAAAAAAAAAAAAGAAGAGAAGGTAAGATATGTATGTGTCAGGTAACGTGCTGTGCCTTGAGAATTATGTTGGGGGTGTTGGAAACTTACTTAAACCTGCCACTGAAGAAGGCAAAGTGCTAAGGGAGGTACTGGCAGAAGGCTGGGCTGAGAGCCAGAGTAAGTCACCCCCATCTCTGGCCACAGTGATTTTGAAGGTTTTGCTTCTATACTGGTAGAGCAAAGCATTTTTCCAGTACAGCAATTACTGTGATGGGATGACTTGCTCACAGGAACATACCCAAACCTTCTCTGTGTATTTTAATGACTGTTTTCTTAATTTGGATTCCTTAATATACATTGTAAAGACAAGCAAGTACAAAATGCCTCAAAGCTAAATGTGATCCAAAGCAGCTTCTTTAAACAGAAAAAGTATTACAGTGCAGCTGATGCTGAAAGTTTATCCTGAAGCTCTGTTATCTTCCATACTTGTAATAACCTTACGGACTTGACCTAGTCATACAATCCAATTTAAGCCAATTTTTTTTCCTTTTCTAGCATTAACTGTTTGGATGAGAAGCACATGTACTCCCCCTTCCTTCTGAGGCTGGGCTGGTGCCTATGGACACAGAGGTAATATTTGCAAATGCAGAAAAAGTGTGTGTGCACCCAATGGCCTCTCTTTTGCAGGCCAGGCCTCTTAGGTCACACTGTAGAAATGGGGCAGTAGTTGCACTGCAATTCCTTCAAAACGTGGCTATCACATTAAATATGTTAATTATAAACTGGTATGTATTAATTAAAAACAACTTTTTAAAGGAGCATGTGACTTGCCAAGGAGCATTCAGTAGGACAGGTTAATCTAGGCCAATGGAAGTTTGGCAAAAGTTCAGGAAACATACCTTTTGTTCTTTACTAACAGAAAAAAAATAGCTCACAGGATTTTTTTCTGCCCCCTCCCTTCCCCCATAAGGAAATTCCAGATTATCAAAAAGTTCTGTTAAGGGAGTTAATTATTCCACTTTAGAATTAGTGTCCATTGGATGCTCTTCGTACTTTTCAAGAGCACCACAAATAGCTTTCAAAAAATCAGAGGAGTATAAGAATCTCAACTGCAGTGGTGTTGCCAAATAAGTAATTTCATCAGTCTGCATGCTGAATTTACCATGGGATCATTTCCGAATGGATCAGTCAGATTCTTGATTTGTTGAAAACTGGCATGGAAATGTCCCAGCTTAAACATGTGGAGAATCTGGTCTGGTACTTCCACTTCCTCTGGAGCACAAGAATTTTATTTTATTGTAATTTTGGATACAGTTAAAAGACAGTAATGATGGACTTGTTTAAAAGGCTGGATCAATTCTCATGAGAATGCAAGGAATTTTTTAAACATACAGATGTGTGATTTGCATGTAAATCATCAACACATGGTAGAAAACAAACCATAAAAAAGATTCATCTAACTTCCTATATGGAAGACATATATTTCCCCAGAGCTCTGAGGTTACTGTAAAAGCTTATGCAAAATATGAATGTGTGTACATTCTATGTACATCTAATACTTGTTATAAAATACCAATGTTTTAATGGCCTGACTCTCTAAATTATTATTTCTGCTAAACTGTACTTTGTTTTCCAATGAAGACAATCACCATGATCTGTTCAAAAGTACATCTATAAAAGAACACAAAGCTGGAAAGCTAATACAAAAACCACTGCCCCCCCCTTTTTTTAAAATGTATCAAGACATAACCATAAAGCAGTTGGTAACAAATGAAGTCTTGTATAGAACAAGTAGTATAAAGGCAAGTGTACCTTTGCATAGAAAGGGGCTGCTAACCCTATTAAACAAAAACAAGGTTTAAAAGATGAATTCTTTAATAAGTGCCAAATCATCGAGTTGATATGAATGCATTTTGAAACCATGGCTATATTTGTACAAGACAAGCAATTACAGAGGTCTGTCTTCAACTGCTATGACCCTGCATCTGCCATTCTTTTGGATATATAATTTTGAGATGCTTGCCATATTTCTTTCTTTACAAGCTAAATAGTCTTTCTTTGGATGACTGTGGAACTTTGTAGGATGGAAAGCTGGCCTGACGCTTCTTCACAGAATGCCATTATTTAGCCCATGCTGAAAATTATCATTGCTAAACACACTTGTTTTCTTCCTATTCACTACTTCTGGGATTCTAAGTTTTAAAACAATGTGAGACTGTATTCTCTAAGACCAGAATTCAACAAAACTAGCTAAAATGCTAGCATTTATCTTATCACGCTGCTGCAATATGATAAGGTGCTAACTTTTGGAAAGTAATTCTACACTCCTTACTTGGGCAAAATCTCCACTGAAGGATAGTGAGTAGGAAGTGCGGAACAGCCCTTTTGTACCATTGTTTTTAGAAATGCTGCCATTTACAGTTACAGTTTAGTGGTGAATTATTTGTTCAAGTAGACAGTGTTTCAGTGAAAATGTCTAGATAAAAGAATGCATATGTACAAGATCAGAAAAGGACCCCTCACCTCTGATTTAAAAAATAAATAGCTGGTTTAGATGGTTATTACTGGAATCTCATCTTTAAAGTAACAGGAAAGTCATTTTGTCTTCTCTTTCAAATGGCTTATTGGCAATGGAAATGTCTTTCAGAGTTCTGTGACATGCATTGGATAGCTTGGAGGTGGATGTGATGGCAGTTTAATATTAAGGCGCCTGATATGACAGCCGTGGCAGAGCAAGTGACCCTTTAATGGGTAACAACGATGGCCTTCCTCATCATTGAGCTGCAAGCCACAATCCTAGGAGAAACACAGACATCCCAGATTAGTGAGTGATTCAGGCAGGTCATCTCACAACAGTGTTGACCTATCCTGCACAACCCCAAGAGCTCCCTCCCATGCTTCCAAAGCTAGCAATACCAAGAATCTTTGGGTTTTTTTCTTCCTCAGTCAGAAGTCTCTCTGTAAAACCTTTTGTGCAAAAGTTCAAGGAAGATAGTATTGCTGCATTTTTGCCTCTGGTGCTGACAGTTAGGTAGCACAGTTAAGGTCTGTGTGGATATTTGCACGTTATATCAGAGTGCCAAACTGACAGCAAAAGGGAATTTTTGTGTTGATACTAAATTAGAGAGTTTGTTTCCTTCCTCATGCTCCCAGATGCAGAGCTAGAACTGAACACAGTTCTCCTCACCCAAGCAAGAGCACTAATCCCACAACTTGATCTGCCCCAGTAAATGTTTAAATGTTCTGCACAAAAAGAAATTACTCCCAAAGAAGTGACAGTGGTCTCCTTGTCTCTTTTCTAGTAAAGAATCAATATTCATTCAGCATGGAAAAAACACAGATATCCTAGAAAAGCCTTTCAGTGTAGGAGCGAGGGTCCTTCCCTGCAGAGGCAATGTGCATTCAAGTCTCCCCAGATCACAGCTACACAAGCTGTATCCAGAGATCAGGAAAAGGAGAACTGGCACCTAAGTCTTTGTTCTCTCCCCATCTGGAAATATTGAGAAAATTTGACCTAAACAACCAAACCCAGCATTTGAAGTTAATATACTGGGGGGAAAAAAACCCCCCACAATTGGGTACTGGAGGTGGCAGCACCACTTGCATCCCAGCTAGCACTCACCCCAGGGTGAGGCTTTGCTAATAGCTTCAGGAGCTGTGGGGCAGAGCCCTACCTGCCCAGGTGTGCAAGAGCCAGCAAGTGCACCCTGCGGTGTGAGTCAGGCACCTACCAAGAGGCTGCTGGTTATTAGCAAAGCCTTGCTGTGGGGTGGGCCAGCAGAGGTGCCTGATGCTTACCTCGCAGTGATAGCACTCCACATGGTAGTCTTTGTCCATTGACACCACCCTAATGGTCTCCTCAGAGCCCTGTTGGGGAAGCAGAGAGAAGTTAAGAGTGGGCTTGTATTCTTCTGTCAGTACCCAGCCTCTCGCTCTGGAGAGCTGGTTCCCTGGGGGATCCCTCCTTCCTCCACAAGGCAGAGCTCTGTGACCCCCCGAGGGTCTTGTCCCTTGGTGTACAACACTGGACTGCTGGTTTTGCTGTTTAGCAGTAGCATGGGTGTCTGACATACCATCTAAGCTGTAGAGGTCATTTGGTAAGTGTAGCCAAAACTTCATCCTTCAGGGACAAATTAGTACTGAAATCAAGTAACTTTCCAAGGGCACCCAGGATCTGAACAAATTACTACCCAGAAACTATGACTGGGTAACTTGTAGATATCCTGACCTGAGTTTTTCAGGACTTGTATTCCCCTCTAACTATCTGCTGCACAGCTATTTTGCACATGTACATGTCACTTTTTATGTACCCCATAAGGATTTACACACCAATCCAGCAGGGAATTACGTGCACAAACTTCAGCATGAGAGTCGATGCAGTGGAGTTGTGTAATTCCCGGCTGAGCCCCAGGCCCTGCAGAGCAGCCCATACCCTTCTTGTCACCTCACAGACTCTTTCCCTGATCTACTCTGAAGCCTCTGAAGACAGAGCTCATTAAATTTGTTGCCTTGCATTGTTTCTAGTTCCAGGTGTGGTTAAAGCATCTGATATGATGTAGACTATGTCTGAGAGAAGCTGTGGGCAAGTTAGTGCCTGCACTTCTAGACTTGAACTAACCTAAGAAACTTCCATGGGAAAGAACATGGAGTCTACCCTGCTAGCTATTAGATGAGTCAGCAGTGGGACTGCTTTTCTTTTTCTTTTCCTTCTCTTTTTTTTT